>PVHX01000248.1:0-357262 GCA_004024805.1 Geosciurus inauris | reverse complement strand
ATGAGATGGAATCTTAGGGTAGTTTTGATTTGCATTTCTCTGATTGCTAGAGATGTTGAACATTTTTTCATATGTCTGTTGATGGATTGTATATCTTCTTCTGTGAAGTTTGTGTTCAGCTCTTTGGCCCATTTATTGATTGGGTTGTGAGTTTTTTTGGTGTTAAGTAAATTAACTCAAATTAAGGATGACTAGGGCTTAAAAGAAAGAATTGTCATATATTAGAACTGTTGTTGTTTTTTACTGAAAGAAGAAAATACTAGATTTTATTTCCCCATTCTGCTTAAAAAGAGGGAAATCTCAGTTGAGTACCAAGTTTACTCACCAATGTGGAAAGATAGATGCAAGGCTGATTCTTTGAGTTTCTAAAGGAAAAGAAAAATGAAAAACTATTTCAAACACGTAAAATTTCCTAGTATGCAATTAAAATTAGACTGATGAAATCTAAAGGAAGTTCAATTTGCTAGCAGCCGTGAGGACTTTCACTTAACAATGATTTGAGACAGTAATAGACATGATCTACTCAGCACGTTCTAACCAATCAGGGAAGAGTTCCTATGAAATTTAGGGAGTGTTCAGCAATGTCACAGGAAGTGGTAGATCAGACGCCTGTGGTGCGAGGCTAGGATTACACTTTCTACAACTTGAAGAGCATGTCTTTAAATGAAATTCTAAAATATTATGATGGGTTGAAGGCCAAATACAACTTTATAACCAAAATATGATGATCCTTTTTATTTAAACACTGACATCTGCAGCCGTTGTTGGTTTTAAGTAGGTTTGAGGAAGCATTTCCTTAAACTCTCAGACAAATATGACTAGTCCATTTGTCATTGTGGTATCTTCAGCACTTGAAGCATTTCAATTTTTATCCAACAATGTAACCTTTGGAGTTTTGCCTAATAATGACTTCAGTTGTGCTAGCCTTCCAACAGATAAATTGAAATGGAAATGTGTATTTTCTAATTATGCATCTAGACCTCGTTGCATATTGGCAAGGATGGCCACACTGAATGTCAAATGAAGTCTGCACAATAGCAGGAGTCTATGTAACATCAAAGTTTCCCAAAGTCACTTTCTTAATCATGTGAAGGATAGCCAGGACTCCGATCAGTAGTATGTAGCTATATACAATCAGAGGGAAAACATTTAAACATCCCAGCATGGTATTTCCATTTAAATCTGATTACAGTGAAATAAAACTGTAGCCATTAAAGGTTTAGAAGAACTACAAATACAAGCAGTAAAAGAAGACAGATAGTAAATGAGGTAGTAAAACATTTCAGCAGGGCAAACAGTTTATAGCGCTCATTCAGTCTTCCCGTCGCAGACTGTGCAATTCACCACAGACCCCGCACCGTTCCCTGAACTCCACTTAAACCTGCAATTAACCTTTCATGCCTAATGAAGCTGTTTTCCTGGAAAATTAAAATATATAGTGGTGCCTGCTTTTGCAGAGACTTGGGAGGAGAGCATTTCAAAACCAATGACTTCTCTAAGGCTTTTGTTCAAATGTAAAATGGAAGTGCTATGTTTGTATAGAAAGCAAGAATGATCTTTCCAAGGCAATTTCATTTGATGTGCAGTATTTTATTACTGTACTTATTAATTGTTCTGCATAATTGTAAAAAAAAACACACACATCAGTAATTTTATGATTAGATTGTTACTGCTAGAGTCTACTATTACCATTTCACTTCCATTAGGGAAAACTAGAGTTTTACTAACAAGAACTAAATCTCTGATGTTTCTCCTTGGTGGATTTTGTTGCAAATTTAGTGATTGAAAAAGATATATTTACCAGTTAAATATTTAGCTGTTACTCATTTATGTTGCATTTTCTTTACAGCCTGTTTGTACTCTTTGTTCAAAGAGATAACAAGTTCTTAAAGTTTAGGAGGCAAGTATTTTTTTTCTGTAAGACTGTGAGTAACGGTCTATTTTGGTGCCTTGTTCTACCTATTTACAAAATAGTTGTGGTAACTTTTGGCAACCAACCCAGTGACTACTGGTTTGTGCCCATTTGCTGAAGGCAATTCTGGTGGTTCCAAAGGGACCAGCTTCCTGCACAGCTCACCTGCCCTGGGTGACCTAGAGCAGCCACCAGCATTGGCAAAGACCCGTTTGACCCTCCAAGAGGCCATGGAAGATGGAATGGGAAATAGAAGATGGACTTTCTTGTGTGGTTTTGTTCTTTGTATTTAAAGAATCCAAATGTCACAGTGTCTGGTATTTAAGAATTAAAAGTACAAAGAGGTAAAGTTTATAATAAATTTTTAAGCCCCAGCATTTTTATTGAATCTACCGGTATATTTTGATGTAAATTCTGCTAGCCTGCAGCGTCTGTGCATCATCTTGACATGGTAAATGAAATTCCTTTAGACCGCCAGTCTAAAATAATGAATTGTTCCCCCAGTTAATTGTATTGCTTTGATAACAAGGAACTATGCTAGGCCCAGAGAACACAATAAGTGGATTTCATCAGATGATTTGTGTGACGTTTTGAAAAATGATCTTCGAGAGTGACCTGATTTTAATGGAACTCTCGCGGCACTCAGCACGCGCCACTGCGCAGGATCTAGCTGGGACCAAGCGCTTCCTCTAAGTGCGCAAGGCCAAAGGAGTCTTGCCTGGAAAATCTCCCACCGGGAAAAGCTCCTTGGGATGTCTAGCCCGGGAGAAAGTGCGCCACAAGGGGCAATATAGATGAACCTATTTCTAGGTTGCTTTTATTTTATCGTTATGTATTTTTTTGAAAAATCCAGGAAAGATCTTAAGTTGCCCTGATCTCTTCATTGCCAGCGTGGAAATAAACCCAGACCAACAAAATGGAAACAAGCAAAAGCTATTTATTCGGAGCTTGTTATAGCAAGGGAGTGAGCCCCCATCACTTGTATTTTGGCAAACACTCAAGGGCAGGCAGAGGAGAAGGCAAGCTCCAGGTGGGCCAGGACTGGCGCACCTGGCTGGGGAGCTGGAGGCAGGCAAGTGGAGCCTCCTGCTCATCTGGTTAGGTGTGCATCCCCCCCACCCCTCTAGTTGTCCTAAATTGGAAGTAGGGACAAATTAGGGAAGCTGTCAATTATAAATCAAGTCCAAGCCTTTTGGGGGCCCAAGGGTTACCACTGTTATTGTTCGACTTCGTGGATTGTTCCTAGAGATAGCAGCTTGAACTCCTACTGTTCTCACTTACAGAAGGCTGGTTTCCTGGGATGGTCATTGCAGATAATGGGCTGGTTTTCTGAGCATGTTGCTACTGATTGTGGTCAGAATTCTGCTGTTTTATATAGTCTTGCCGTTATCTGTATGGTCACTCTCTCCTCAGGATATAGTTCAGTTAGGGATTGGGGGAGGTAATATTGTCTGTTTTAAAGAGCTACTAACTTGACTTTTCATCAATTAAGAAAATTAGATTCCTTACAATAACAAAGTGTGCTGAAGGGCAGTAGCAGAAATGATTTCCTCCCCTCCCCCTAGGTCCTCGCTATGCAGTTGGGGAAGGCAGGGACCTTGATTCTCTTGTTCACTCTTGTAACCTGGTCCTCTTGTAGGATGAAAAAGGATCTAGGAACTTCTGGATTGTTCTGGTTGTTTTCTGTCTTTGTAAAGTTCATCATGTATTAAACATGAAAACATGCAAAAAGTGTAACAAAAAAAATTATACTCAAGTTGACAGGCTAGGTAAATGCACACACAGATGTCATTAGTAGGATTACTGTGTTGCTCATCATTAAATTACAAGACTTATAAGGAAGAATAACTCATGGTGGGTTACAAACTGATCTGGTAAAGCACTCAAGCTTATTTCTGAATGAAATTGTCATTTGACCCATCAAAAAGATAAGCCCTTGAGCAAGTGAGTCTGGGAGTCCTCTGTGAAGACACAGGGTAGACACTGATATATCACTGCCTGGGGGAATGAGACATTTCCCTTCCACTTATGTCCATTTATTCAGAACCTGAAAATGTGGTTGGTTGTCCCATTTTCACAGGAAGGGATAAAAAGCTGTCAAATTAAAAATCAGCATGATTTGCAATTTTATTTGTAAATTAAGAACTGAAATACAGTTTGTGACTTCTGATTTTTCAACTGAATGTGTCTCCAAGCTTCAGAATCATTAGTAAATGCAGGACATGTTGTGAGAGACACCACTTTAATTAGGCTTTGGACTTTGTACACCATGAAACACACAGATACCGTGACAGCCTTGAATTAGCATAGAATTTCCTGTTTTGGCAACTCAAAACTGTTTACTCCTCTCTGGCGCTATATTTTCTGTGAGGAAAACAGTATTTGTTGCCATATATAAATGGAAAAGTATTTTTCAGAGTTTCTTTGGCCCAGGTCGTGCAATAGTTTAGTGAATAAAATTATTTCATCTTTGGGTGTTGGGATCATTGAAATTAGTGTAAGTGGTCTCTGTGCACATTAAAGGAGACATACATTATTTGTCATATTTGGCTGTCTCTACATACAATGGTGCCAGGAATAAAAGAGCAGGAAGTTACAAGCAGGGACAGAAGTAATGCAGGAGAACTGTAGGAACATAAGATCTGCCTGAACTGAACTTTCAGTTAGCACAAACACAGCCTGCTATTTTTAAAAAATGAATGCCCTTCACCTCCATTTTGTGGAGCGTTAATTAATGTCCTTCACCTCGCCATTTTAATTTAGACTTGGAATCTGTTATTTCTGAGTATTTCAGGATACTGTTTAATATCCTGGAAAAGTAAGCTATTCCACAGCAGCCCTTAAAAGGTAAATGTGTACAATTATTAAGCTAACCACCAGTTATTATTAATTTTGTGATCCCTTCCGTCTCTGACACCATAAATTTCTTCTTCTCCCCCCATACCTTCTCTTTTGTTTTCAAATGTACTTGAGTCTCCCTTTTCCTTTTAAAATAAAATGTGCTCATATAATCACATGCATCAACACATCATATCACCTGGGCTTGTCACTTCTGCCATGGAGATACACCTGTATGTCTCTGTCCTTGGCTCAGTGTCTTAAACGGGGGACTTACGTCTGTTGGCCAAACTTCCTCTCATCCCATTCCTTGCTCTACTTTCAGGCTTCCTTTCTCAGGTATGAAAATGGCTCACAGATCATCAGGGTCTTCTCTGAGGAGTCTAACAGCCTCTGCCATCTGCAGGTCTTAGCTTGCTGGCCCACATGGCACATTTCTACACACTTCTTGAACCCTGCTCTTCAGCTTCCATGACACTAGGCTAGGCTGGATGACCTTCCTCTCTTTGGTATTTCTTTGGTATTTCTTTCTATTCATAAATCTCTGGAGTTTTATTCTTGCCAGATCATATCTGAAGCTTACATAGAATAAATTGACCTACAGGAATAAAATAATTCAGTGACATCTTATGTGGGATTAGATCCAAAATAGAGGTCTCCATCTGAGAGCAGCAGGTGGAGACAATGGCCGTGAGGGTTCAGGGGTTGGGTCAGCTCGCTTGGAAGTCAGTCCTCCAAGACCTTGGAGAAAGAGAACAAATCCAAAGTTCCTCAGTGAGCACTTCTTAGACAAGCCTAACCAGTCTGGCCCTGTGATGTAGGGTGATTTGAGATACTTTGATGTGATTTGAGATATTTTGTTTTACTCAAGAATTATGGGAATTGACAGAAACTGAAGTGATTCATTTATAGCTGTGCTAAGGCAGGGTATGCTATTGAGCCATCGCCTGTGTAAATTTAGTGAAGTCTATTGTCCCTGAGCCTCTAACTGAATGTTCCTGTCAATCAACAAACAATGTAACAATTATTTAATGTAATGACACAATTTTTTTTAAATTGCCTATGATAGCTGGAGACCCATTTTGGATCATATTCTGCCAAAAATACCCACAGTCCTTTTCTAAGACGTTGAACAGGTTGTCTTTTCCCCATGTCCATTTGTGCGTAACAGAACTCTGTCCTTCGGGTGCTTTCTTGTTAAAAATAGTTAAAGAGAATGAAATGGCAAGCCACTGAATGGGAAAAAAAATATTTGCAAAAACTTATCTGGTAAAAGACTGGCATCCAAAATGTACAAAGAACTTTAAAACTCAACAATAAGAAAACAGCCCAACTAAAAGTGGACAAAAGATGTGAACAGATACCTCACTAAAGAAGATAAACAGATGGCAAATAAATATATCAAAATATGCCCAGCATCATATGTCATTAATAATTGTAAATTAAAACAACCATGAGACACTGCTATACATCTGTTAGAACTGCTAAAATCCAAAACACTGACAATACCACATGCTGGTGAAGATGTGAAACAGGAACTCTGCCTATTGCTAATGAGAATGTGAAATGGTATAGCCACTTTGAAAGACAGTTTGGTGGTTTCTTACAAAGTTATAACATAGGCTTACCATGTGTTCCAGCAGTAGCACACCTAGGTATCTATGAATTGAAAACTTAGGCCCACATAAAAACCTGCACACAGATGTTTATAACAGCTTTATTCATAACTGCCAACACTTGAAAGTAAGAACAATTAAAATGCCCTTCAATAGGGGAAAGGGCAAACCAACCATGGTACATCCATACAAGAGAGATTTACTCATTGTAAAAGAAAATGAGCTATCATGCCCCTAAAAGACATGGAAGAACCTTAAATGTGTTTACTCAGCTTTATTTCCCTTTAACAAAATATCTGAGGTCATGAAATTATAAAGGGAAGAGGCTGATTTTGGCTCCTGGTTTGTTTGGGAGATTCTAGTCCACGATCGGGCAGACCTGTGGTGGGATGCTGAGCGGCAATGGCAGGGAGCACTTTATGGAGCAAACTGCTCATCTCATGGCCAGGAACAAAAAGAAGGGGGACAGGGTCCCACAGTCCCCTCCAGTGGACAACTCTAGTGATCTAAGGACCTAAAATGAGGCCTTACCTCCTGAAGAGTCCACTGCCTCACGGAAGTACCACCCAGGGAACTAAGCCTTTAAACACACGGGGCTTTGGGGACATTCAGTATTCAAACTATAGAAAGTACATAGTTTCAAGTGAAAGAAACCAATCTGAAAGGCCACACTGTATGATTCCAACTATGTACCGTCCGGGAAAGGGAAAAACTGCCAAGGCTTTAACCAAAGACCAGTAGCTGCTGGAGGCTTTGAGGAAGGGTGTGAGAATTCAGTGAAGTACTGGGGATTTTTAGGGCAGTGAAACTGTCCTGGTGATGCTGTAATGGGGGACCATGACAATGTACATTTGTCAAAACCCACAGAGCTGCATAGCACAAAGAGTAAACCAGAAAGTCAACTATGGACTTCAGTGGATAATCATGTATCAATATTGGTTCAATTTTTCTATAAACCTAAAACTTCTCCAAGTTTTTTAAATTCTTCATATGAGCTTTGTAAAACAAAACAAAAATAGTAACAGTGAAAATTCCTTGTACATCCAGAGCTACCATGTGTTTAGGCACAGAAACTAAGGTGTGAAGACACCACTGAACAAGATGTTTTGTCAAACACTAAATTTGAAATTTAGTCAAGAGTCAGCTAATTTTGTTAGATCATTGTTCAAGTGTGAAGTACACATGTCCAAGTTAAGGAACATTTTAGTCAACAGAAAACTACTTGATCACAAATGATCAGGAAAACATTTCATCACTAATATAAAACAACAGTGAGCAGGACCCTGGGCCACAGGGTGGCCATTCAGAAATGTGTCAGCAAGCATTTAAATATCTTTCTTTTTCTCTTCCAGGTCTAGCTATTGCTAGTGCCCTGATAGACATTTCACAGCAGAAGCCTTCAGATAATAAAGACAAGACTTCAGGGGTCCGAAATCGAAAGCACCTCTCCACACGTCAAGGAACTTGTGTCTGAGAAATCGAAACCACTCCTATATATTCAACACTGATTTCCTTTGCAACTGGCTTCCGTTAAAGCTGTTTTTGGCCTCAGGTTTTATGGAGGCCAATCTTTGTAGGATCCAGGGCCCAAGTGCTGTTCCCTCTAAGTAGGCAACGTCCCAAGTGGCCAAAGAATGTTCACAAGTTTTATAAAAGTAACAGTATTGATGGTCACAGGTGATAGGGTCAGTTTTTACGACTATGTCAGGCTTATCATAGCTGATGTTAAATTACTCTGGAAAAAGATGTATATTGTTTCTTAAAGCAGATGAAAAATATGTAATTCATATAAATCAACTGTTTATATCCCAAGACTTTAAAGAAAGACATTTTATAATGCCTGAATGGTGAGAATTGTACAGTTTTTGCCTCAGAAGCAAACTTAGGTCACTTGTATATGAACAGGAAATGAACAAATCACAATGACTTTAAATGCTGTTTTTTCTTGTAAATGGGAAAGCAAGTATTTGATTTAGTAGGATGTAGGTAAGATATTTAAATATTTCACATGACCATATCATGTTCAAACTCAATTTGAGAACATAACAATTTTCCACCTACCTGGAATGTAGACCAGAATGAACCATCTGAATGGATATGTGCAACTTCACAGGAGGTTTATTAGAATTCTGAGTGTAGAGGACATTCCTGTCGTCCATGCCAACTGCCTAAGTCATTATCAGAGCTGATAGAGCATGGAAAAGCCTGTCCAGCAATCAATTTTTCCCCCTCCTTCCAACAACAGCCTCTGATACTATAACCTGAGGAGACTGAAATTTAGTGTGCGAGCTTCTGCTCCAGTATGGTAATTTTCTAATTGCTTAGGAATCATTGGATCAGACCTAGACGATCTATCTGCATTTTTATAAGAACGTGTCATTTTCTTTGGGCCTTCCTCTTCTAGCTGCTAGATTTTATTTACCATTTTACCATGTACAAATGTTATGAAATGCATTTTGGAGGTGACACCCCCAAGTTGTCCTTTCTGCCAGCCATTTCACATGGAATATACACAGGGAAAAGCATCGCTGGGCGGGCATCAGCAGACCCGTTTCTAACATGAACACATTGGTGTCATGGGAGTGAGTCTACAGTTCAAAAATAAGTCCATTGCTGGCCATTCTCAGCATATTCTTAATGATTCAAGATTTTGAATTATGGCAGAAAGAAAAATTTTTAAAAAAACAGCTTTCATTTTGGAACATAGAATCATTTATGTCCTAATACTGACAATAGTTCACTAAAGCTCTGTAGCGTTAACAGATCCAATTTGGAATTGCAGTTTTTGATTTCAGGGTGACTACAGAATATGTATGAATAATGACACAGGTATCCAAAGCTGCTGTATACAATATAGTTTTGTTTAATATGAAAGTCACTCAAATCTAATTGATGTTTAGTACTATATATGTACTCTTCATGTTCTTTGGATTTCTGGAAGGTAATGACACTTAACAGTTAATGCCTAGTTAATTGCATGCCATGGATGTACAGTAGCGGAATATGACCCTATTGTGAAATTAAATGTTTATTTCAGATGCCATTTATACATAGCTTAATTCGATGAGGATTGAATGTAATATATAACAGGAATGATCATACAATATGTAGTTGCATCTTATAAAAGATTGCTAGATTGCATCTAACCATGACTGTCATTATTTTGATAATTAGGCACTTATGAATTATAATATCTATTCCTCATGTTGGCATGATAATTTCACTATTTTCCATGCATTAAAAGTAATGCAAATTCTTAGACTAATTTTAGTAATTTTATCTATAGCTTGTGGGGGTCTTAGGGGCAAGGGGCGGGCTGATTGTTTTCATTTCCCTTTGATATTTTCTCTCCCAAAAAACAGTGGACTAAGTTTGTAAATGTCTTCTAAAACCAAAAAATTTTATTAGCTTTTTTTTTTGATGCTTTAAATGTTGATTTTTGTCATGGAATAATAAATTGTCAAAACCGATGATTACAAAGATATAATCATTTTAAAATAAAGCAGTTGCCCAATTTGTTTTACTCTCTAAAGTTATCACTAGAGAATGCTTACAGAATAAAAATACAAAAATATACAGACTTGTTCATACCTCTATCCCAGCTCTATGTTTAGAAAGGCTAAGAAAATGGTGTTACCATGAAAGAATTGTTAAGTTTCATCCACCTTGAGACCCTTTTCTTCAAACTTGAAAACTTGAATTTTAGATAATTATGGGAGTTGACACAAAACTAAAGTCATCGTATACCTTTCTGAGCCAAACGTTGCTAACTCCAAGGCCAATCATGCAAAATATCAAAGCTTTTTACAGGTAATATAATTCTTTGCCCTCAGGTGAAATGCATCTGATAGACAACAAGGATCTAGACTAATCACTTCGAATCTGTGGCTTATTCCCCACCCCCAACCCCCACATTCTAAACACTCAAAATTTGGATGTTTTTATTTTAAAAAAACAAAACACATATATGAAGATGTTTTCTGAAAAGTTAGCACTTAAATTGACTATTTCTCTTGAAAACCTACTTTAAATAGAATTCTGAATATTTCAGTAAAGAAGGACTTTGAAACATTTTTTTAGATTTTAGAATTTCTTATTCTGCCAAGCATGAAAATATTTGGTTAAATAGATGAAGTCTAAAAAAATTAACCTGGACCCACTTTGCGGACAACTAGAACATTTTTGTTAAAAAATAATCTGCTTGTGCTTAAGATTGATTTAATGTGTTTTAGGAGAATTAGGATTCTCACAATTGCTTTAAATGAGTGAAAATTTATCTAAGTGAAACAGAGAAGAGATATAAATGCCATATTCTGTAGTGTTGTGCTTAATAGGAAAACTTCAAGTAGGACATCTTTAAATATGTAATTGATACTTGCTGTACTTCCTGATACCTCTTTCCTGTTGGTGTCAGTCAGATAGAGGTGACTGGCTCTAGTCCATGCCATGGGGTCATCTAGAGAGCAGGCTGGTGGAGGCAGGAGCCCAGAGGCTGAAACCAGCCTTGCAGTGTGTGGTGCTGGGCAGGTTTTGAAGGTCCAGCCTTCCCGCCTATAGAGGGAGGTCACGATGCCCACCTTGCAGAGCAGCTGTGACACCAGAAGGCAACAAATGCGAGGCTCCCAGGCCTGCAGGCCCTTGATGCAGCCTGGCTGGTGTGAACCAGGAGGCCCCTGGGCCATTCCTCCCTACGAATTGATTTATGGGTCTTTCTATTCATTTTCATCCATCTTTTCACTGTAGGTGAAAGTCAGGTTTTTGCAAAAAGATTTCCTGAATATCTTAAGTTCCTATATTTCTAGGACATAGAGATTTCTAAAAAAGATGGTGATATTTAGGTCAATAGAGCTTTTGACTCTAAGTTACTTGTAGCTGAACATTTTTTGAAAATGACAGTTTGATGTCATTGGGACAAGAAACATCAGTTGTGGGCTTTCATGTACAAACCAGGCAAGAAGGGGTCGGTCTTGCATTGTGTTGCCATACATAAAATTATGATTTGGAAAGTATTTTATATTTTTTTAAAAAGTTCTAAAAAATGAGAACTGATCATATGAACTAATTCAACCCACCTACATTATTTTTTGTGTGTGTGTAAACATTCATTTATTTTCTTCCAGGGCTTTGATGATTTCTACATTCAATGTATCAGAGCATTTGGAGTTTATTTTGATGTACATAATGAGATAGGGACTGGATTTAATGTTTTTTTGGTTTTTAAAATTATTTTATTTAAATGCATTTCAAGTCATAGTACATATATAGAGCTCAATGTTTCCATTCTCTGGTTGCAAACCAGATAGAGTCACACCATTTGTGTCTTCATTCATGCACCTAGGGTAGTGATGACCATCTCATTCAACCATCTTTACTACACCCCTTCCCTTTTCCCTCCCCCCTCCTCCCCCCTGCCTCATCCAGAGTTCTTCCATTTCGCCTATGTTCTCCATTCCCACCCCCCCTTATGTATCAGCATCCACTAATCAGAGAGAACATTTGGTATTTGGTTTTTTGGGATTGGCTTACTTCACTTAGCATAATGTTCTCCCATTCCATCCATTTACCTGCAAATGCCATAATTTTATTCTCTTTTCTTACTGTGTACCACAGTTTCTTTATCCATTCATATTGAAGGGCATCTGGGTTGCTTCCACAGTTTTGCATTTGTGAATTGTGCTGCTATAAACATTGAAGTGGCTGCGTCACTGTAGTATGCTGTTTTTAAATCTTTAGGGTATAGGCCAAGGAGTGAAATAGCTGGATCAAATGGTGGTTCCATTCCAAGGTTTTTAAGGAATCTTCATACTGCTTTCCAGATTGGTTGCACCAGTTTGCAGTCCCACCAGCAATGTTTGAGTGTGCCTTTTTCACCACATCCTCGTCAGCACTTATTGTTGCTGGTATTTTGGATAGCTGCCATTCTGACTGGGGTGAGATGAAATCTGAGGGTAGTTTTGATTTGCATTTCTCTAATGGCTAGAGATGTTGAACACTTCTTCATATATTTGTTTATTGATTGTATATCTTCTTGTGAGAGGTTTCTGTTCAGCTCCTTAACCCATTTATTGATTGGGTTGTTTGTTTTTTTGGTGTTAAGTTTTTTGAGTTCTTTATATATCCTGGAGATCAGTGCTCTATGTGATGTGCGTGTAGCAGAAATTTGCTCCCAGAATGTAGGCTCTCTGTTCACCTCATTGATAGTTTCTTTACAAAACCTACTTCCAAAATCCATTTGCTCTTTATGAGAGTGAGCTTAGAACTTACTTGATCATAAGAATTCCCGAGTTTGTGCAGATTCCCACAATGGAACTCAGAAGGATGAGTGGCCCTGGACTGACACTTTGTAAGCTCCTCAGTGATTCTTAACAATAGGCAAATCAGGTACACACTACACTGGGCCAAAGAGCTGCCTGTTAGAGCTGCCGTTAGGAGTTCTTTAAATAATGAAGTTGTCATTCCAATTCAAAATGCTTTAAATAATTTCCCAAGGAATACAAGCCATCTGGTTGATGTTCATCAGTATTTTCATTTAACATTTTCGCTTTATCAAATTTTTTAAATTAAGAATTAGAACTATTGCTACTATCAGGATATATATACACAGGTGTGCATGCCAGTGTTAACAGATTGTGCAAAAGTTCAAATCCGCTTCAAAAAGCCAAAACTTTAGGATACACCATGCTATTAGTCTAGAAATAAAAACATCATCAGCTCTTCAACACCCATTGCCAAATGCAAATTTGCTTTTTGTTTTTGGTTGGGTTTTTTTTTTTTTTCTTTACCTTTCCAAGATCATATAGGAAGAAGCCCCTTCCCATGTAAGACTTGGTTATAAAAATTGTGTTATTGAATTTCCACATTCAGAATACATTTTTCTCTCTTTCTGCCTTGCTCTTACCTAGGTCTGGGCCCATGGCCGCATGCTTGTGTTTACACAGATTGTTCTGACTTAAGTCAGATTTCCAGTGCAGCCATGGCACAGCTTAGGAGTTTTCTCCAAGGTCTTTGCCAAGCTTTGCATTTAGTCCCCGAGTGGCCATTGGGATTCATTCTTCACCCGAGTGGCACTGTGATGCTAGGCTTCAGGCAGGTGCTGCTGGGAAAGAGCGAGTCACCCACCACAGGGAGATTAAGCCCCCAGGGCCTCTCTTGCACTCAGGGTCATGGGCAGGCCATCTGCCAGGATCCTGCCCTGCAGCCTCACCCTGAGCTTGGCTCTGCCTGTGCTCTTAGAGATAGGATGAGAGTTCCTTCTGTGAGACCTTTTGCACATTCCAGGGGTCAGGCTGGGGAAGGGACCTGGATCAAAAGGCCCATCCAACCCAGAGAAACATGTCCGGCCTGGCTGGCATCTTCTGGGAACTTCAGAAAAGAGAGAAGCTTTGGGAGAGGCCTGGATGAAGGTGTGCCCAATGTGGGTAGAACTGAGGGCCGCATCCTGGAGCCCTTTCCTCAGCTACAGTGAGCAGCAGCTGCTCTGGAGCCCCAGGCCTCGTGCGCTTTCCTCCGCAGAGTCCTGATGGTGAATCAGTGGCTCAGTTGACATAGGAGATTTTAGTTCAAAACTGATCTTCTCTGGCCTAAAGGGGTTTCTCCTAGAAATGCCCATAGCTGATGTGAAGGACAGGCATTCTTACAGCTGCAACCCAGAACCCTTTGGATGAACATACAATTCCTTCTCCCAATTCTAAAGTGCTTCCTCACTTGTACCTGGCATGGGCAGAGCAGTCAGGACATTGTTGAACCTCAGCTTCCCCAGGCCTGCTGTGAAAACAGGAAGTGCAATATTCTGCTTTCCAAACATGAAGCTTACATTATGATTTTGAATGAGCTTCTGTAACTAACACCATCACCACCACCCCCAAGCACACATTCTAACCTGCCTGTTCCCAGCCCTTCTCTCCCTTTTGTTGATGTGATTCTTCTCATTCAAGGACTGGATGTGAACAAGAGGCCAGACTCCTCAAAGATCTTGGCGGAAACACTGTATTCAACTTACCAGCAAAAGGTTTAGGAGGAAGTGGTATTTTCACTCAAAGAGTTGAAGCAAAGAGTTAAACAAGCTGTGTGCATGGTCAGATGGGGGATCCTGCTCTAGAAAACCCACCCAGGAATAAGTATAGGCAAGCAAATTCTTGTAATAGTTTCTTGGGCTTCTAGAGCCCCTGTCACCCAAAGATATTTAAAATTTTGTGCTTTCCAGTAATGTAATGTTTATCTTAGAACAGATCCTGAGTGGGGACACACTCCAATTTTAATGCAAACTCAAATGCCCACTCTGACTTTTAATACCTTAGGCCAGTTGTCTAAACCATTTCTAAATAACAGGGATGAAAATGCATACTTTACCTAAGTTTTATGATGGGTTTTTGTTGTTGATCATGTTGAAATAGGAAGTAGACTGTAGGGAAGTGTTTTCTTTTACTATGAAAAGATCTAAAATTTCAGTGAATCATGAGCATTGATCTCTTGAATATTTTTTGGTGGGGAGGATTTGGGGGTAACACTAAACTACATATATGTGCCAAAGCTCTCAAATAATTAAATTGTAATTGAAATCAACAATATATATGTGCCTAGTGATTCAGAAGTGTTCCCAGGATTTTTTTTTCCTACAATTTCTATAACATATTTTAAAAGTTCCCTTTCTCAACTTTAAATGGCCATTTTGCAGCAAATACTAAGAGATGTTGTTAGATTTTCTTTCCCATCATTATACCCCTCTCCTGACGCTTCATCAACTAGACTGCTCATTACCCCTGAGCTGCAGACCAGCTCATACCTCTATCAGTGCTTAAAAATAAATAAATAAGCGCTGGGATTGTGGCTCAGCAATAGAGCACTTGCCTCACATGCATGAGGCACTGGGTTCGATCCTCAGCACCACATAAAAATAAATATATAAAATAAAGATTTGTCTATCTACAACTAAAAATATATATTTATAAAAATAAATAACATAAAATCAGCCTTGCCTCTCTTGGCTCCCTTGTGAGAGTGCACGTTGGCAGCAGTAATCACTTCCTTTAGATCAGCTTGCTTGAAACACGATGGCACTTAAAAGGGAAGGCTGGCTGGAAGGACACCAGTGGAAACACTAGCTCAACTTCAAACAATTTGATTTCAACCTGAAATGAATTACCTTGCAACACAATAGATAATGGCAAACAAGAAATGCTACTTATCAAGTTCTTAGATTCAGAACTCACGTGCAATTGAAGTTCATTGTCCAGGATAAGAGAATAAGGATTCTCTAAACTCTCGTGTGCAGATGAACTTGTTGCAAGAGAGAACAAACTCTGATCACTCCTTGCTGATTTCTGAAGCAACAGCTCCAATTTGACCTTCTAACACCAGAAAATATATCAGTGTGGGTTGTTGAAGGAAGCAGACAATCTGTGAGAGACAACTACCAAATGGTACCATTTTGTTCTCAGAAGGCTGCTGCTTTAATGAGCTTGTCAACCTAGAATTGGGTAATGACATACAAGAATGTGTTGTTTGTTTTTATAACAATATGCAATATTTTGGTGACATGCTTTTCCTTCTGAACAAGACTCAGAACAGGGTTATTTGGCAGCCTTTTCATTAGGTAATAATATTCAATTCTCAATATTATCAGTAATATTTCAATAATCATGGGTGATAATATATCACTGAAACATTTTGGTTTTGCACAGTAGTGAACTGAGAATCCTTCTGTAAGGAAGTGGATATTTTCAGTTTTAAAATATGTACAACCATGTCTAGAGTCCTCCTTACCGGATTAATACAATTCACAGCAACATTCTCTTTTTTTGGTGCAAATCACATATTCTTGATGGAATCGTGACAATTGTCTTTAAATTGTAGGCACTAAAGGATTATTCACAGTATCTGCAAAGATTGTGGCAAGGTCAAGTTTGTCATCTTAGGGGAATGCATGACAAAGAATAATGAATAATAACTTCTGCTAAATTTGAAATTTAAGTCAATTGGCATAAAGTTGAATTCAACAAGTCAGACAAGTCACTTCATGCCACTAAAATTAAATGCAAATTCCCCAAATTGGATCTTTTTTTTTTTTTTTTTTTTTTAATATTTTTTTTTTTTTTTAGTTGTAGATGGACACAATGTCTTTATTATATTGCTTTGTATGTGGTGCTGAGGATCGAACCCAGGGCCTCACGCATGCGAGGCAAGCGCTCTACCGCTGAGCCACAATCCCAGCCCCCAAATTGGATCTTAATCACATTAATAATCAGAACAGATCATAAATGGCAACATCATTTGGGAGTTGTATGCTTTATTTGATCTGAAGTCGTCTATAAACTATTTGGTGAACCAAAAATACCCAGGGAAATAGAAGAAATCGAATCGATTCTGCCAATTTTTCAGACTCGACAAAGCAGATCCAGTGGTTAAAATGGAAAGTTGGCAAAACTAGAGTGAAGTCAAGACTTTATCCTTAGCACAATGACTACGTTTTGCCATGCTTATGTCCCCCTTGCAGCAGGATGAGGACCCTGCTTCCTCCCTGAGGCTCCTGAGGAATGTGCTTCCAGAGCCTTGAGAAGCTCCGCTCCAGCTTCAGCACGGCTGTTAGAAGGTTCTCCTATGGCTCTGTGAGTAAGCAGTCACATCATTACAACACCAAGCCAAGAAACTGGCTTTCCTGTGGCATTCCCATGGTTATTACTCAAACATTTTCCAGATTTTGAAGGTGGAGAGATGCAGCATCACTCAGCAGCCTACAGAAGGGGTCTCACTACTGCTCTCACATATCCAGGAGTGAATGACTCTGTGCCCTTTTACAATTTGAATTTCCATCTGTAGCTGGATTTTGTGAAGTTCACTCCTTTGTCACTTTCTGCCCCACTGTGAAATGAGAAAGTTACTCCTCGGTACATAAGCATCTGAACTCCCATCAGGTAATTACACAAATGAAGAATTTCACACAAAAGTATTGAAATTTGTATCAGGAAGAATACCTCACATGATTTCTCAATATCGGCATATGTAAAACATTTTTAAAGCACTCAAGAAAATAATAAGCTACATTTTCCTCTCTTCCTGCTAGTCATTACCTAGATATTTTTCTCTTAGATAAACAATCTACAGTGTGTTTACTGAACCTTACATTGATATTCCCCAATAGTGTTTGCAACTTGAGTTTTATTCCAGCAGCTACACGAAATGAGTCCACAGTGCAGAGCCGGCAGGCCCCTCTGGAACCTAAGATTATTTGTTCTCTCACTGTTCTAAAGGTAATTAAGGAGCATTGCATGTTTCTCAATTAATGATTTCTCATTCAACAGGGGATCTTTGATGCTAATTTGTTTTAATCAGGGCAGAGGCTGCTCAAAAACTCTAAACAATTCAGTGAAGAGGAACTAGGAATTTTTAATCAAGTGGAAGAGATTTAAATGCTATGAGGGAGGCATCGATCATGCGTTTTCAATTCCTGTTCATTTCACTGTGTTCTTTTGGTTTCATAAACCAATGTGAAATTATTAAAAAGAGCATATTGTATTACACAGTACGGTTTTTCTTTATGAATTTGTGTGTATATATAATGGATTTCGATTCTCCCATGGACAGCCGATTTACATTCAACCTTCCCTTCTTTATATATATAGAACATATTTATGCATGCATCTAATCCCCTTCATTATATTCACAAGTAAAAGTAGGAAATGTATATGTAAGAGCATATTTACATATATGTAGCAAAAGAATGATGGAAGATGCATTATGAATGAGCATTAAATTTAAAACATGCTTTTCATCCCTTGGACAACTGTCTCTGAGTGGCTGTTCATAATTTGAGCAGCTAAAATCAAATTGCAATATGTACATGGAAACATTCATGATTAGACCCTAGTTTTTATTTTTTAGTTTTTTAAAAAAGTCTTCAGCAGGTGACTTTGCTTTATGAAAGTCAACAGTTAAAGAAGGGAAGTTAGAGTAGCTGTTTTTCTTTACTAATGATCAAGTTTAGTCTTACTCTAATGTGTTCAAATGAAAGCTACTTTTTTAAAAAATATTTTTTGTTGTTGTTTATGGACTTTTATTTTTTATTTATTTATATGTGGTGCTGAGAATCGAACCCAGTGCTTCACACATGCTAGGGAGGTGCTCTACCACTGAGTCACAACCCCAGTCCAAATCAAAGCTGCTTTACAGAATGTCAGTCACGTGAGATCGAGGTTGACATTTTTTCTTTCCTGAATGTATAAAAAGCCCAACAAATGCTCAAGAGGTAGAACTAGTTAAAAACTTTTGTTTCTCTACATTAAAATAAGTGGGGAGAGGCTGGAGCTGTAGCTCAGTGGTAGAACGCTTGCCTAGCATGCGTGAGGCACTGGGTTTGATCCTCGGCACCACATATAAATAATAAATGAATAAAATAAAGATCCATCAACAACTAAAAAAATTTTTTTAAAAAAGTGGGGAAATGGGCTTTTAAAAAAATTTTTTTAAGCCAGTGGTTCTTAAACTGTAGAGACCACCAGAATCAGCCAGGGGTTGGAGGATCTTGTTGAAACACTTAGCTGGGGTCCAATCTCACCATTTTGATTCCATAAAGCATGGTGAGACCCAAGAAATTTCATGTCTAATAAGATCTCAGTGCTGAGACTCAGGGTGCCAATTTGAGAACTCTTGTTCTGAGCAAATCAAGAAGGAGGTGGTGGCTGGTTTGAATGCAGTACTGAGCAAAGAATCTGCACTCCTGGTACATTCCAGCATTATCTTCCCAGGTTCTCTGCCAAGAAAAGTAGGCAGGCCTCCTTATGATTCTGACATGGCCTCCAACGTGAATTTCTGTCCTGAGTCAGGCAGGAGTGGAGCAGGGGCTAAGAGGCAGACTTGCTTAATCGGGATGACATTAGTGTCTGTGTTTTAATTCATGAAGATCCCTTTGAAGAGCTTTGCAGGAATCACAAACATTTGAAAACGAACTTTTAAATGGAAATGGTGACCTGGTACACCTTACTAATGGAAAATGCCAGGAGTCAAATTGGCTTGTGAAAAGCTACTCCAGGATGTTCCTCAGCCCTCTGGATAAAAGAATGATTTGGGGCTCTGTTGGACATTTGTGGTTTTGATAAGGGCCCTGGACAATTCTTTTTTCAAGACAATAAAAGTTTATTTTTCACTATGTTATATGTTCCACATGTCTTGGCAATTAATTTTAACACCTATGCATGGGGAACACTACTGAAGAAACCAAATCTTTTTCCCCAGAATTTTTCTTTGTGAAGATGTTTAAATGACCTCTCTAGAGCTTCCAAGGCAAGGTCATTCATAAAACCTCTGTGGGGGCAGGTGCCTCTCCCTGCACAGGCCGACCTCCTTCACCCAGGCTTCCCTAAAATGTGGCAAAATTGCCTTGGTGGACATGAGTTGGACCTGGTGTCTCTTGGCTGCACAGTCATCACATGCCATGTATGTTCAATTATGATGCTTTGGCTTGTCAATGTTTCTTTCTGACTCTCACATCATGAGGCAATTTTGAGGATCGGGGAGAACAAAGTCCTCATGTACTGGGTTTGAATGGCTCTTTAATTGCATTTATCATTTCCCTTAAAATTAATTCATGAATATGGAATTAATTAGTGAACATGCAATCAAATCAAAAGATGGTATTGTAAAATACATCTTCTGAAAATTCAGATATTCAATAGCACCTACTATGGTCCAGGCTCTGTGCTGTGTTATTTAATCCTCCTACCACCATTAAGTGAATATTGGAAACCAGGCATGGTGGCACACACCTGTAATCCCAGCATTTTGGGAGACTGAGACAGGAGAATCACAAGTTCAAATCCAGCCTCAGCAACGGCGAGGCACTAAGCAACTCAGTGAGACCCTGTCTCTACATAAAACACAAAATAGGGCTGGGGATGTGGCTCAGTGCTTGAGTACCCCTGAGTTCAATCCCCAGTACCAAAAAAAGAGAGAGAGAGAGAGAATATTGGAATCCTGGTTTTACTGAGGCTTAGACCATAGACCTGCCTAAGCTCATGGTCAGCACGTATCAGATACACTCAGGACTCTCCCACCTCCTACCACACGCTGCTTTCCCCAAACCTGCCATGCTTCCCTGACACGATTCCTTCATAGGATGGCAGGGATGATGATGTGCGAAGCTCCCACCACCCTTCCCTTATCATACTTTATAGTGACAGAAGCATTTTTAACAGAAGGGATATCTCCCCTTTTCTAATGAGCAACCTTATCTTCTGCAGTTGTTCCCATGTGAAGGAAATGAGCTCTGTCTCCTCCCAGTTCCAGGCAGTCTCCGCCTTTCAGATGCCCATGACCCACAGTACCCAGTCGTCATCCTGCATGTTCATGGGCTGGTTTCAGACCTAATCATGTCATATCGCTGGGTCCCAAAAGTGCAAATGACCTAATCGAGCGTGACTTTTGCAATTACAGGTTACATATTGATGTGATGCAATCATATTATTGGTATTCCACTTTGGTGGGATTTATAAATCTCCAGACTGTAGTTGCAAGGTGTGGAGCCCAGTGCAAAAACTCATCAGCACAGTCAGTGGTCATTGCTGTTCTAGAGACTCACTGTGCTTTTCCTGCTTCATTAGGCAAAAAGCCCTTCTCCACTCTGCAGACCTTTACTAAGTAGTCCACCCTGTCTGGACCGATCACTTACCAACCCCCCCACCCCCACACACACTCTAAGCCTTAGAGAAATAAAGCCCAGGTTTTCACAGGTGCTCTAGGTAGTGTCTGCATCAGGTCAGATCACACTGCAGGTCACTGTGAGAGGCAGTACAGTGTTGTATCTGGTCTTCTCCATACAGATTCCCTGAAAACAGCAATTGTCACACAGCATTTTTTTGATTCAAGTGTGTTTAGGGGACTAGGCAATTGGCTTCTTTTCTTATCCCTGCCTCAGTTTCCTCATCTGTCTAATGCAAGTCCTTTTCAGGACATAGTGGCTGCTTCAGCCTGAATTCTTACCTGGTGACAGCGCTACCCTGTTTACCTGGCTTGCTGTGCATTACGCTTTTGTGGAATCAGCTCTCAACAGACGGTGCTGGAACCTGTCACCTCAGTTCAGCTTCCCAAGACATATGTGTTCTTGAGATGGCATGGGATCTTCGTGAGTTGCTTTGACAAGGTCACAGGGCGTCCTGTACTTGGGGGACTGTCTTGTTAAGCTCACGTTGGCATCAGAGCATAAAGAAAGAAACAGGCATGGTGAACTCCTCACGTGTTTTCTTTATCTTTTCCAACAGAGAACTTTTGCATACTTCAAAGAGTCTTTACTCGCCACTGCCAAAATGCTACATTCTTATTTTATTTCTCAGAGAAGCTTAATTTCTGCCCCAAGGACAGCATATTGTGACTTCATTGTCTCAGCTGTATGTTGAAACTTCATTACCTCTAAGGGGACTTTATGAAATACATTCTTTCTACTCAGAAGATAAAATGAGATGTAGAGAATTCATAAATTATTTAGGCATCAAAGGATTCTGCATAAAGAACTGCCAGTTAACAGAGGCAGGAATGGTAATGTCCTATAGGAACAGTCTTCTCAAAAGTTTGCTGGACATATGTTTTTACGGAGGCCAACTTTCAGAAGAAACCCCCCAAATAACTCTATGGTTATTTTGAACAGGAATAGCCATTTTTCCCCCATTTGAGGCAAAAATACAGGGTGATTCTTTGTCAAGCAAGGCTATACCAATTTAGAATCATGCAAATACTAGGTAACTCATTGGTATGTTTGTGTGCAACGTGTGGATCGACATTGACCTAGATACATCTCTAAAATTAATTTAATGACACTGCACTGGGCCTGGCTAATACTCTAACAAGTGTTTCTTTCTTTAATGATGAGCATAAGCCCCGAGGGCCCTGTGTTTGATAGACGTGACAGCTCTGTGCGATGCAGGCTTCCCTAGAAGTGTGCTGACTCAGACACTGGACGGACAGCACCGGAAGGTAAGGGAATTGTCAGACAAATTAGTAGCCTTCTAGATTAAAAGTTATGTAGCTAATCAGTGCTACAGGCATCCTTTCACCATGTCCCAGAGGAGGTGGTGACTTCTCCACGATTTATTTCCTCAAAGAAAAAATCAGCATAGCACCTAAAATCTGCATCAAAAGATGAGCCAACGTCCTGCTCCTTCAATTATTTGATATATTTTGAACTGCATGTCAATTGAATAAAGGAGCTTATTTTTTCCCTTATTTTTTCTTTCTTCCCTACTCAGCTTCAAGAAGATCCATCATGTTCCTGAAACCACAGAGGGCATTGAAATCTTTGTCTTTCAAATATGCTCAGAAATAAAATGGCAGATGTTTGTGTATTTCTAAGATATTGCATAATTAAGTCTGATACCAATGAGGGAATTCAAACAAACAATTCAGGAAGAAAAATAGGTATTTTATGTCTATTTGCTTGGGATTTTCTTTAAAGTAGTTTAAATTGCACCCAGGATTAATTAATCATGCCGCTGATTGCTGCCACGCGCAGAACCCAGGGAACATCACTCTTATTTGGAAAGTGCACACAGGACACTCACTATGACTGGGCTGAAAGGAGCCCATGACAAAGGACATTTGTGAAAGTCTCCAAAAGCAGGGGCTGGAGAGGGGCCCCAGGTGGCTGGGCAGTTCAATGTGAACATCAGAACCCCACTACGTAGGATTTACCTAGTTCAAGTATCACCATAATTGAAGGGACTGTGACTTACAAAGATGATTAAAGAATTTGAGGACTGTTACAAACTCAGGACTGAGAACTACAGGACCATTACCATACAGTGACAGATAGGAATTCATCTAAGAAGTGATGAGTCTTAGAATCCTTCTGGTGGCACACCTTGACTGCATTTTCTGTGCCTTGTCTCTGTTCCATTGGTTTCTTCTAAAGATCCTCTGTTTTATCAGGGTGTATTAAGCTAAGTAACATTCAACCTGAGTGGTAGGAGTAAGCCATTAGGAAGGCATAATTCACTTAACAAGAAAATCTGCCATTTTATTTCTGAGCATATTTGAAAGATAAAGTGAGCAGTTTCAAAGACGTTCCCCTGTCCTTCATCCCCAAACCATCAGCTTTTTTCCTCAAGTGTGTTCATCTTGGTCACAAGATGGCTGCCATAGCTCCAGGCTTCTCATCCTCAAATGACTTTATAATGCAAAGCAGGAAGGGAAGGAAAGGGGCAGTCTGGCTTTCCCTTGAGAATCCTCTTCTTTCATTAGGAAGGAAAGTATTTCTCAGAAGCCCACCTTACCCTTCAGCATATCTTCCCTTAGCTTTCCATGGCCAAGACTGAATTACTCACTTGCCATAGACCAGTCCCGGGAAGGGGGAATGTGATGGCTGAATGGACCCTCTCTGTCTAACGTGATCCAGGGGAAGAGCGTTGGCACCACCTGGGAGCTTGTTAAAAGAGCAGGGTCCCAGACCCACCCCACACCCACTGTGTCTGAATCTGTATTTGACGAGAGCCTCCTACTGATCATGTAGGCGTGGAGGTGTGAGAAGCATCATCATTAGGTAACAAGGATCACCTGAAGCTCCTATAGCTGGGCACTTTGGGATTTTGGGAAAGTCAGAATCACGTGAGCAAGAAAGGTGGGGACTGCTGGTGTTGCTACCACCCGCTGACCCTCACCTGGGGTACTGGTTGTTCTGGCGACCACAACTTGCTCTCCAAAATGTCCTGCGAAGTCCTGGCTGCTTATGTTGCCTGCTGACCAAGGGAATGCTTTGGTCCACTTGAGTGACACACAGTTCTCTCCCTTGTCTGGTGGATTCCAGCCATAACCATGATCTCCCTGAGTGTTGAGGAAATAGGCATCTTTGCCCTTCACTCCCTTTAGTGGCAAGAATCTTTCTGAATAGGGTGCATACTGAAACTGGCCTTGCATGGTGATAGGCTGGAAAATGGCCCTCAAAAGTTCCTGCCCTAATTCCCAGAACCTGTGTACGTCCCCTGACACAGCAAAAGACACTTTGCAGGTGTGATGGAGATAAGGACTTGAGGTGGGAAACGTAGCCTGGAATAACCAGCTGGGCCCTAAACACAATCCCAAGTGTCATTTCAAGTGAAGCAGGGGGAGATTTGTCTGCAGGACAGGAGAAGGCAATGTGACAGATGACAGAAGCCAAGACTGGAAGAATGCCACCATAAGCCAGGGAAA
Organism: Geosciurus inauris; assembly: GCA_004024805.1. Taxonomy (NCBI): domain Eukaryota; kingdom Metazoa; phylum Chordata; class Mammalia; order Rodentia; family Sciuridae; genus Geosciurus; species Geosciurus inauris. Next base: position 332,731 of record PVHX01000248.1, on the reverse strand, counting down.
GCTGGTGGCCACCAGAGGCTGGAAGATGCCAGGAACAGGTTCTCCCCTGATGTCTGCAGAAGGAGCTGGTCCGCCAACAACCTGATGTCAGCGCCATAGCACTCACTTTGGACTAATGGCCTCCACAGATGTAAAAGAATACATTTCTATTGCCTTCAGCCTCTAAGTGTGTGATAATTTGTTACAGCAGCCACAGAAACTAATACTTACCTTGACATTTCCTGAGCCACAACTTTAAACAGCAATGTTACCTTTTAATTATTGTAATGTAATTTACAGGTGGAGTCATAAGAAATTTTTTCAGATCCTCAGATACAGTTACAATAAAATCCTCATCAGGTTAGGGTAAGAAGTAGACAGTGGGAAGCCTAGAACAGCGCTCTCCTCCCCCATGATGGTTGCTGGTCTTAAGTGGCCACCGTCATCTTTTCCTAGTAGCAGAAAGGGTAGGTGGTGATGGGAGGGGGTCCTGAGACCAGCAACCCTCACCCCCACCCAGAGCTTGCCTTGGCTTCAGATGCTCCTAGGATGAAAACTAAGGGCACGATTAAAAAACCACTTTAATATAGGCTGTCCAGATTCCACGCTATGGCAAGCTGGGAAATTGCACTTTTCTCCTTCAAAAGCATTTGACAGGACAATGAAGACTGAGAAAGGTCACAGAGGCAACACAGAGGACACTAAACATGCCACTAGAATGAAGAGAGGGTGGTCATTAGCAGCGCTGAGGAGACAGCAGATGACTCTGGCAAAGACTTAGGGGAACTGGGAAGGTCTTGCGCAAAGTGGTGACTGCAGCTGAGTGGTCAGAGGCCACTACTCAGGCCGGCCTGAGGAGACCATAACTCTGCAGACAGGAAGGCCTGACCCCCAGCAAGGAGAAGGAGCTGCTCCTGCGTTGGCACGTTTGTGCTGATGGAGGCTTTTAAAGAGGCTTTTGGACAGTGTTCATCTCAGGCCATTTGGATGGAGATGGATGAGGGTCTGAACTGAGGGAGACTAATGTGAAGAATAATTGTTTTCGCTGCTGGGAAGGAGGGGGAAGAAGCTGTCACAATCTTGCAAACGCAGCTTCTTCTCAGAAATGTGCTCTCAGACCCGAAGTCTGCTCCTGAGCTCTGTGTTCCTCTAAATGGCAGTCATGTGAGGTGGCCCACCCTCGCCACTCTATCACTGCTGGTGAGTCTGGATGCTCCCAAACCATCCTCTCCACCTCCAGTTCTGCTGGATCCCCTGCACCTTGGTCCTTTCATTTGAGAAAATTGTCAGTTTACCTTCCAGGATTCAGCTCACTCACGGGCACATCTGAGCCTTGTAGTGCCACTTTCCATCCATGGAGAAGACCAGTCTACAGCGTGGTTGCGTGTCTGTTTCCCTTAAATTTGTTTATACCACCATGGGAGTACACCTCTCCAGACGAACACCTCCTCAGGAAAAACACCCCCGAGCTCCTCATCCCCAGAGAAAGAAGGTTCAGGTTAAAATACAAAAACACATAGGATATAGTAATATTCAATTCTGGACTTTTATATTACCGAGTTCTAGCACAAGCAATAGATTTGACAGAATATTTAGCCACAGTCCCCCACTCTCAGCCACAGGAAGAGGTGATGATAGATGGCTGGATTCCCAGAGGAATCAGTGGGAGAGAGAATTCTATAAGGAGTTGAGGCTCTGCCTGCTCTCCTCTCTTCTTGGACCAAGACCAAGGAAGATGTGCTTGTGTGTATATACATGTGTGTTGGAGGGGTCTTAAAGCCTTGGTACTGGAAGCTGGAAGCAGCCTGTGGATCCTCATAAGCCCAAAGACAGTCCCAGCAGACACCAACGGCATAGACACTGATGGTCAGAGCAAGACAAGATGGTGGCTTTTGCCAGAGTTGGAAAAAAAGTAGTGGGGAATGTATTGGTCAGGGCTCTCTAGAGGAATAGAGCCAACAGGATATATATAAATGATCCTAAAAAGATGATGTATTAGATTGGCATACAGAATCAGAAGCTTCATCCACAGTGGCTGTCTGCAGACTGGAGAGCTGGAAGAACCAGTAGCTGCTCAGTCCAAGAAGCTAAAGATTTGGAAGAAGAAGGGCCAGTGATAAATCCCTAGTCCCAGACGCTTTTCACATTCATTATAATAAGCTCAGAAAAAGAGTTGAACAGCGGTACGCACACAGAGTGGTGTCAGAAGACTCTCCTGGAGTTTCTTTTACTTGGGGTTTCATTTGCTCGGATTCTCTCTTTGATTCCATGCCCCTTCCTACACTGTTGCCAAAATGCTGCTAATCTTTCAAGGTCCCCTCAAAGGACCTGACAACCCCCATGACCAGTGTGTTGGTCTCTGGTCTGTGCCTGTATCATTTGATTCAAACATGGACACTGCAGTCTTGCCCAAATTAGCTCTGGCTGAGGGCTCCTCCTTCAGTGGAGAAGCATGGCTGTGGGGAGCTTAGAGCCCAGCTGGAGGACTCAGACCCCTGTTTTGCCACTTCCTGGTTCTGGGACATGGGACAAGTCAATGTTATAAAAGGTTTTGCAAAATGAGGATATAAAACTAGGCGACAGTAGTCTCCCCAGATGGTTCTGGCAATGGTGTGGTGAATAATGCAGGAAAGTACTAGCCTCAGTACCCTTCTCAGCCCTCAGCGTCTTTCATGAGGTGTCCACTCTGTATGGGATCCAGTGCCACACACAACCTGCACAGGGCAGGTGCTCTGGATGTTACGTGTAAATCCAAGAGGGCACTGGAGCACCCAGTGAGAACTCTGGGAGAGTTCAAGGGGTGTTCAGGAAAGACGCCGTTCCCTCTCTTTATTCCTGATCCGACTCTAAACTTGATCTGAATCTAAACTCTTTTGATCTGTTGGACTGGATGTTGCCTTCATTACTAGTTTGCTTCATGCCACATTGGATTCAGAGTCCATTCCAAACACTGATTAATCTATTCATACATAGCATACTTACTAATTTTCTAGAATGGGTCAAGTAGACTTTTCTAGACTAGAAGGATAAGGAGGCTGAAGATACAAGCTGTGAACAAAACAGACAAAAAAAAGCCCCCACTCATGGGGTCTGTATTCTAGTGGGAAGAGAAAGTCAAAAAATCTAAGCAGCTAAACAGTGCAGGGTAAAGACAAGCGATCAGTGTTCTGGAAAGAAGAAACAAACGAGGTGGGAGGCTAGTGGTCAGGAAAGAAATTGCAGAGAGAGTAACTAGGCAAAAATCAGAGGAGTTAAGGAAGCGAGGTTTGCCTTCATCTGGAGGAAGAATGTTCTAGAAGGAGCACCAGCTAGTGCAAAAGCATTGGGATAAGGGTGTTCCTGGATTGCTGAAGGCCATTGTGTCAGAGAGCCAGTTGATAAGGGGTAAAGGTCTAGATCGAGCAGAGCTTTGTAGGTGACACGGCACTGAGTTAAGTGGGGACCACTGGACATTTTGAACACACACTCACTCCACCTGACTTGCTCTCCTCTGCATTCATGATCCTTGGATAATGATGTCAAGAAACTAGTCTTACTGTACTCTGAATGAAATCTTACAGAACAGTTAGCCTTAAAACCTTCCATTAATAATTTTATACAGAATGCAAACATCAGACACATTCAGCATGACAAGCATTGTGCAGAGATGGCAGTATCAGCATGGATTTTCTTTTATAATCCTGAATAGCTCTAATTTAAAAGTACTTTTTTTTATATCATAGGTGCAAAGTATTCAAAATTGGCACCAAATATTCTCATATGCACATAGCATATAAACAAATTTTCACGATCTTCATTAATATCTTTTAATCTTTATGCAATTATCTGAAATATTACTTTATTGAAGTCTAGTACACATATTGTATGTATATGTGTGTATGTATGTATATTACATATGTACATGTATATGTATATACACACACACACACATATATACACACATTATTTATACAGATGAGAAAATCCCAAGAGCACAGTTCAATGACATTTCAAAGTCAGCATGAAAGCCGGTATGCCTCTAACTCTCTGCCCAGATGAAGACCCATAGAACTCCAACATCCCCGGGGCACCCCTTGAGTTTCTTCCTGTCACTGCTCTGTGCCCCCATCTTGATTTCCATCACCGTAGATTAATTTGGCCTATTTTAAAAGAAACTTCATATAAATGGATGACAAGATCCACCCTCTTTCCTGTCTGGTTTATTTCTCGCAACATTTTGTTCTGTGAGGCTCATCATGTCTTAGGGTGCATAGTGGAGAAGGTTTGTTCTCCGTGGCTTGCTGTAACTCAGAGGTGGCCAGAGACAAGAGTGGACCCGAGGTTGTGAGTAAGAAGGCTCAAAGGACAGTCTGGAGGAGGAGGTTGGTCAGAGAAGGAAGGAAGCAAGCTGTGTGCTAAAAGGGGCTGGTCTAGATGTAACTGAAGGTCCCCCTGTGAGAGCTGTGGCTGTACCGGCGCTCGGCTCTTGACTTCAGGAGAGGTGGGCTCCAGTGATGAAATAGTAGAGACCCTGCCAGGAGGGCCTGGGAAAGCCTTCCTGTGCTCTGGGCTACGTGGTGTGTGCACGGCCTGCTCCTTGATGTGGCAGCCACAATAACTATCGCTCCAACCACATAAGCCAAATAAGAAAAGCCCCTGGAAGGCTATCAATGGCCTCTGGCAGAACATAACGCAAGGCTGGGGAGTCGTTTTCAAATGTGTTTCTTCCTAGAGAGATGGCCACTCACTGTGACGTGCCCACCACTCAATGTCACAAAGATTTGTTTGTAGGAGTCTTTGCTCAAAGGCACTGACTTATGAGTTTCTGTAGCTCTATAATGTCCTAAAGATTTTGAAGAAACCCGAAATTCATTGTTTTCTGAAATGCCTGACTGTTTTATAATGCTTCTCGATTGTTCCCAAACACATTCTCTTCCTCTCAGACTGACATGTCACATTGCTTAAGTGTAAAAAACCTTCTTTGTGGCTGAGCCTGGAACTCCCTCCCTGTGTTCCTAACAAGAATTCATGTCTGTGGCATCAAACATGAAAAACAAGGACCACTGGGTCAAGCTCCCCACTTCCCCCACTTGCAGGTACTCAGCTTCGTTTCTACCCATTTCTGAGAATCTACCCCTTCTTTGCAAGCCACCATTTCACCATGACTTGCTGGCTTCTTCTGGATTTACTGACAGTTTAGACAGCACTCGATTTTGCTATTCTATCCCAACAACTATCTCTTTTATGTCAACAGGACTCTTTTTAACCCATGCAAAGTTTCTCTTTCACTGGATGCAAGACCTCTTTTTCTTCCAGACACAAAGGGTTACAGACACTTGCTTAACCAAATCAATAAACAAATGGATTATCAAGTATCCTTCAAATAAATAGCCTGTGCCACCTGACTGACAACACGAGTGACATCTTTGAACCAAATCTAACAGAAAAAATCTGGAAGAGCCAATTCCTGTTGGATTATTCCCCCTGAAATAAAATGAAACTGAGTCTTCACACAACCCTGTCATTGATTTTTACTCTTTTATCCTCCATGAAAGAAGCCTCCTTGTTCCAGCGTTAGCAAAATAGCAAACAGCTTTGCTTTTATTTAGAGCCCCGTGTGCTCTCCTTTTGTCCCTTCTTTTAGATGAAGGAGGCTGTGTGATCCATGGTGATTTGAGACTGTAAAAAAACTGGCCTCTGAACTGGTCTAATCCACTGGGCACCTTACAACACTTTAGGACACAGTGTGCTTGGGGTGGTGGAAGTTGGTAGGAAATGCTCACAAGTTCTGCTGAGAACAGACTTAAGGACAGTCAAAAGTGGCATCCAATGGGTTGTGCAGAAGGCTGGTGGAATATTCCACTACTAAAGACGATGACCTGAGCCTGCAAAGGAGCTCAGAGTACCCAGCTGCAGGGGCTGGAAGAGGAGCCAGCGGGAGAGACCCTGCCAGTGCACTTTTTATCTGAGTCTGCATGGGTTGGATTGTACCTTCCTCTCCAGACCTTCCCAGGATTACAGCTCCTCCCTGGGACTCCTGCTAATTATTCTTCTAGCTCCTTAGGGGTCTCCAAATTGGTCAACCAGGGAGCCTGTTGTCTTGGTCTCACAACCTACAGAGACCCAATGGGCAAATCCCATCTCCATTGCCCAAGGTACCCCAAGTGGTACCACTCCTCCCACATTCCATGATCACCTGTCAAGTCAAGCCAAAGTCACCCACCACCTGGACCTGGGCACACTCCCTCCTGTCTTTCTCCCTCCACCTGTCGTGCATCATCCAGAGCCAAGGTGCAGGTATAAGGTGGACCATGCCCCTCTCCTGGTCGAAACGTGCTGGCCCTCCCCAGCCACCTTAAAATCTGAAGTGCGTGCTGGTGGTTAAGCTCCGCCATGATCTGCCTGCAGCCCCGGTTTCGCCTTCCCTCTGCCCATTTTGCAATCCACTGCTCCCAAGCCCTTCCTGCAGCATCTGCCTCAGACTCTGCCCTGTGACCTTCAGCTTGCCACCATCTCCCCTAGAGAGTCACGTGCCCACTCACTTCACTCGGCCACTGCCCAGCAGCTCCCTGGCCACCCAGCTCAAATGCATCTCTCTTGGTCCCCTCCCTTATCCTTTCTTTTTATTCAATTGTAACTTCCCATAATTATATTTTTTCACTTTCAATCTGATCTAGATACAATCAAATCCATTGATTTATTTTTTGTGTGTGTATAGTTTATCTGAGTGTTAACAAAAATATATGACCCTATAACTAGCACCACAGTCCAGACATCACTTCCAAAATTCACTTGTGTCCCCTTGGAGTCAACCCCCATCTACCCCTTTATTACCAATCACTGATCTCTTTTCTGTCCTTACAGTTTTGCCTTTTCCAGAGCATCATATCAATGGAATCCTGTAGCATGTGAGTTTTGAATCTGAATCTGTCTTCTTTCACTTAGAATAATGCATTTGGAAGTGATGTAAGCTGTTTCGTACCAGCAGTTCATTTCTTTTTGTTGGTGCATAGCATTCCACTGTGTGAGTAGATCTCATTTGTTTATCCTTTCTCCACTGAGGAAAACTGAGTTCTTTCCAGATTTGGTTTAATGTGAATAAAGCTGCTGGAAACACTTGTGTTCAAGTTTTGTGCAGTTTTTTTCATTTCTCTTGAGTAGGTGCTGAGGAATAGGATCATTGTGTTCTGGCAAACTCTTCTAGAGTGTTTGGACCATTTCATATTTCCACCAGCAATAGATGAGAGTGACAGTTGCTCTGTATCTTTGCCAACACTTGATATTATCAGGTTTTTGTTTGTTTTGTCTTGTTTCTGTTAGCCATTCTAACTAGTGTGTAGTGGTACCTCCTCATGGTCTCATTATTAGGTATTGAATAAATCTTCTAAAAACTGTATCTATATATGATATATAAAGACATAGCCAGACCATACATGATGTAAAACTGATCCTTAACTTCTGCAGCAACCTACCCAAGTTGGTCAGAACTTGGTGTATGAGCACCAGCTTCTGACTCAGAAGTAACCAGAGAAAGTCAAACGTCCATCCCTAATCAATCCTGTAGGATGCACCCAGAAATGGCCTCCAATCCGAGTATACCTGGAGCTCCCCTTTTTCCTACTCTGAAGCTTTCCCACTCTTCTGCCTGCCTTTGAGTCTCTACCAAGCACACATGGCAGGGATTGACCCCCTTGTTATAGTAAATTCTACATAAATAGCCTCTGCTTATCCTCATTTGGGTGGTCTTTGTTTATTTTCCAAATTCACCGCTCACTGCCCTTCTCCATCGAGTCAGGGGCTCTGTGCCCCTCCATATCGCCAGTGCCTGGAATAGTCAGCCAGACAGGCTAGCAGGTGCTCCAAAAATGCTTGTTGACTGACTGCTCTCACTGGGGCTAATTTCTTCTTAAGCATGTTGTTGCCCAGGAAGTTGGAGGCCTGGGCTCCCAGCCCCTGCTGCGGAGGGGACTCAGCTCTGTTTCCTGTCCAGGCTGATCCTCACCACCTCCCGGTTCCCTGATTCCCCACCCTTCTGGGTGGCCTCCCTCAGCTCCTGAGGCAAGAGCTCAGAGGTCTTTGGGCCAGCTCCTGGGGGTTGTCAGTTCTTCTAAGGCTCCTGTCCGCTATGGAGGAACATGGAGCACAAGGAGAGAGTCTATGGGAAGCTCTTTGGAAGTAGCCAGAATCTTCCCTATTTGGAAATTGCCTTGTGAGAAGGAAGGCCTGCTAGATGAAACATCATATTGTCCCAAATTATTCCAATTTTGGAAATGCTCCTCAGGCTCTCTTGCTCCTTGGGAAAAGGGATTTATAAACTCTCAGCCTGAAGCAGCTCTAAGTGCATCTCAGCTCAAGGGCTTTCAAAAGACCCTTCTGGAAGCCAGCTTGCAGAAAGAGCCTACAGGAGGAAAAAAGGACTCCTTAGGCCTGGGCAGCAGGACTCAGCCTGGGATCCGTGGGCTCCAAGATCTGGAAAGCTGCTGGCGGCAGGGGTGGGCACTCCAGCGAGACCCCAGAGCTCACCCCTATGTGTTGTGTTGCCATCTAGTAAATCAGGCTCTAAATACTACCAGGTGACAAACAGCAACATCTGACCTGCGGGGTCTGTGTGTCTGTGATGAGAGTTTCTTGTGTTTTCATCATTGCTGTTATTATGGTACAAGTTTATTTTCTTAAAAACGTCTGATGATTGTTTAATCAGCAGTCATCTGGAACATCTCCACCACCTCACCCCAGATTACGTATTTAATGATCTGCAAAGATTTGAGGATGCTATTTTATGGGCCTCTGATCATCTTGGGATGGGATCGATTTGCCCTCCATCAGTTGGGTGCTCCTGTTAGGGATGTGTCCAGTAGGTGCTGCTGGGAGGCAGGGAGGAATCCACGCCACCCTGAGACTTGTCCCCATTAGAAGACTCTGCTCTGGGAGACCTAAGTGTTTGTGGGGTGACAGTGGACAGGCTGTGGAGGGGACAGCCAACTTGCCAACAGTGGGGGAATCAGAAGATCCTCCTATCCTGTCCATCCTGTTCCTTGGGAACTGGCAGGAAGCTCATAGGACTCAGGGCTCCCAGAATTGGACAACATGCTACAGACAGCAGTATGTGTTATTCTTACGACACACACTAACTTATCTATTTCAGACACACAAAGACAAGCTGAGGTTGGAAGGAACTTGGGCAGAATTGTAACATGGGAAGCAACTGCACCTATTGCCAAGACATTTGGTTTGTGTTTTGAAAGGGAGAGTTGGGGATGAACTTTGGTTGATTTCTATTCAATTTGCTATTGAATTAAACTTTATTTGGTAATGTGTAGTACACACTCCAGGGTTCAGTGGGGAAAATAAAAATAGTTAAGTGATTCACAAGGAAGAAATGGGCATTGAATTTCTGGAATGCACAGGTGACGGGCCAGGGGCTTTCACATTTTCTCTTTCCACCTGATCAGCATAGTCCTTGCCAGGAGTCTTAACACATAAGGAAATGGATGCTTACAGACTGAAGGGCTCTTGGAGTTGCTAAGTGAGGAGCTGAGGTGGACTCTGAGCCCAGTTGCAGGGGATGTGGGGAATGGTGATCTCCTCAGAGGACTAGTGACTTCACTGGAGACCTCAGTGATGTGCATCCCCCTCCAGCTGCCTGTCTAGGGGATAAAGCCCTCACCGCACGGGTTTCTCAGCTACAATCACATCAATGCTTCAATGCCACAGGAACCAGAGAGGAGGGCAGAGAATATGCAGATGAAGGATGGCACACTGACTTTCCCTCCAAGCTTTTCCCCAAGAGCTTTCCAAATGATATTCTGATCCCTGACACCTTCCATCTCCTGCATCGATAATGACCAGCCTCCCAGCCACAGCCCCACAGCAGCTTCTCGACTGAGTTTCCCTGATCCAGCACTTTTTCTTCAGTGCATTATTTTCCCCCTGATTTTCAAATTCCCTGTGGACAATAATCAGACACTGAGCTCTGCACACTTGGCAAATTTTGAGTGTCAAAAAAAAACCAAAACATGTTTATTCCTGTAAAGCCTTTTTTTCCCTTTCCCCATGAATTCACCTAACAAATGCAGTTTTTACTTGACTCCAGGCTTTTTCTTGAATTTAGTTTCCTGAAGCTGACTGTGTGTCCCAGGTTCTCTCTGCTCCCAGGGGCCTGCAGCCTGCTGTGTAGCTCTGCTTCTGACAGTCCCTAACCCTGGGGATGACTTACACTGTCCCTTTCCCAGTTTTCAGTTCTAATTGTCCTCATGTGTCCTGAGCCATGTAGAACAACAACTGGAAATGCAAAAAAGAAATGTCCCCTGTCACCATTCAGACTGCCCCTGCCCCAGGAGCTGAGTATAAGATGCTCTAATGTCATGAGCAATAAAACAATGGCAGCTCCTACCACTCGTGAAAGCTGTGGGTGCACAGGTCATCTCAGGTGTCTAAGGCCCCCAGACACCAGATGTGCAGGGGCCACTAAGAACATAGATACAGGGAACATGGAAATCACAGAGGATCAATGGCTGCCCAAACTTAGTTCTTCCTTCTGTTCACGTCATGGGAGGTAGCTGACAAGGTTTCTTTCTTCTCTCTTTTCCTGTCTCATTTCCTGGCATTGGAGGTGACCATCAATGAAGTCGTCAAAAAAGTGATGTTCAGGTTCGGTGCTGTGGTCATACCTCTAACCCCAATTCATTAGGCTGCAGAGGCAGGAGGAACACAAGTTTGAAGCCAGTCTGGGTAATTTAGCCAGATGCTGTCTCAAAATAAAAACCCCAAAGGGCTGAGGATTTCGCTTAGTGGTAGAGCATCCCTGGGTTCAATCCCCAGCACCAGAAAAAAAAAGTGCTGTTTAAAAAGGTGGCAAGAAGGGTTAGAGAATCTGGGTCTTCTGCCACCAGTGGGCTGAGGAGTCACTAGATGCAGGGAGATGACATAAGTTGGAAGGTTTGGATGACATTTAAAGAAAGACTCAAAATCCCTCATCTTGATAGTGAGTTAGAGCATAGAAATTGAAACCAGAAACATTTAGGAATGGGAGGCACTGGGTTAGACTGGGTAGGAGCCAATGTGCAAGGAAAACTTCCCAGAGAGACCTTGAGGGCGACACCCGTGTTCCAAAGTGGCATTGTGTGCAAGTGTTCTGTACCAGACCTGGGGCAGGACCAAAAATCACAGGGCACAGGTATACATTTGGACTGAATGTGAGGAAGAACTTTAAAAAATTAAACCTAATATTTTGGATAAAGTAATATATTCACATGGATGAAAAATCAAAAGGAGGTAAGGACGGATATACAGACAAATTTCTCTCACTCCCTGCTGCTCTTGGCTCTCACTCCTCCCCTACCACACTCAAATGCACTTGTATAATTTATTGAGAATCCTTAATGTTTGCTCATGCAAACCAGAGCAAATACAACATGATTTTCCTCCTTTTTGTGCAAAATCTAGCATACTTTATGCACTATTTCACACATCATGTGGTTTAATTTTTTCTTCTTAAAATACATCCTGGAGATCTCTCCATGTCTGTACAGATTTTAGATTATTTGTTAGCAGATATTGTGGTGGATTCACCGTGTGAAGATACTATGATTTATTTATTCTCTATTGATGAATTCTTTAGTTGTTTCCAGTATTTTATGACTATAAAAAAATGCTTCATTGACCAAACTTGCCTATATTTATGTGATTTTATATAAGCACGAGGGCATCCAAAGGATACAGACCCAGATGTGAGCTTGTTGAATCAAAAGTTAAATAAATTGTAATTTTGATTAATGTTGCCAGATCATCTGCACATGGATCAACCTAGTTCACATTGCCATTAAAAAAAAATGCACCCAAAGGCTCATTTTGCTAAGGTCCCCTAGCTGTTTTCAGGGTTGGAGACACCTGGCCTATCAGGTAAGAAGTGGGGTCCTCAGCATGATGTCAATCTTTTATGCATGAGGCTGAACATCTTTTCAGGTGTACAGGCCATTTGTGGTTTTTGGTGATCTCTCTGGTAATGCACTTTGCCCGTTTGTTCAGCTGAGAGCTTGTTTCTTCTTGATTTCCAAAAGGCATTTTTATATTAAGAACATTATCTCTAAAATCAGAGCAGGAGGGAGAGAAGAGCTGCTTGTCATCAGAGGTGTTGGCAGGATATAGTGGGGGACTCACACAGGGGCTGGAGGTGAGATGGGCAGGTGTCATTAGTAATAACAACCTTGTTGCTATCACGACCCATGTGCCAAGGTCCAGCTCAGATCTCACCTTCGCCAAGAAGCCTTCTCAGATCTGCCATTTGGAATCGTGCTGGTCTATCAGCAGGGCTCACCTCTGTGGGCATACCTCTGTGGGCATCGTATTGTGCCTGATGTTGGTAAACAGACAGAAGATGTAGGAGAGAGTGCTGGGGCTGGGGGAAGGGTTCTGGAAGCTCTGAAATGTGCACCCAGCAGGGCTGCAGCGGTTCGCTTAGTCAGGGCATTCCTCAGTCTGGCCTTCAGTTTTCTTGTGTGGACAATGAAAGAACTAGACTAGATTGGCATCCAACAGAGCTACCTGGGGAGGTTTTCTAACCATACACATGCTGGGTTCCAACCTCAGATTTGGTAGGATGTATCTGGATGTGCATCCCTTAGTGGAGACCTATGTTGACAGAGATGTCTGTCAAAGTCCCCTCTGATCGAGACACAGCCAATATGTCTCCTGCCCAAGAGGCAAGCTCCAAGGAGCTTGCTTCTTCCCAGGGTAGACACAATTCTCATCAACCTGCAGTAGGCACCAAGGAAACATCTATGGAATCCCATAGATATGGTTATGCCCTTCTCAAGCCGCCTTTTCTTATTTCTGCTGCTTACTAAAATACACTGGGGGTAACAAATAACTTCATAACCTCTAAAGTATGGGGATTTGATCCACTTACAGCACAAAGTTAATCTAGCCCAAATGAATCAACCTGAAGCTATTAGCCACTTGGAATCCCTCCCCAGCGGGATGAGAGGTCATATATTTACAACATGTGGACTAGGAATAATTGTTTCCTCTTCGATGCTGAGCTTGTGTTTCCTTGATGAAAAATCCATGTTTTTTTTCCCACCTGATTAAAGACTGCTGTTCACCCTGGGAGACCTCTCCGTTCTTGCTTTAATAACTCTGGCTCCCTTGACCTTTCATTTCTGTTCCCCTACTTATGTCACTTAGATTTGGTAGAAAAATCCAGAGTGTGTGTCCAGCAAATGGTTTCTGGAGGGGAGGCAGGGCTTCTGGCTCACCAGCTGCATTTTCTAGCACTTTTGCTTTTTAAATGCTCCTAAACAAATAGCCAGCACCACTGGTCATTAGGGAAGCCACGGATGGTGAGTCCGTGCATCAGCCCAATTACCGGAGCACGTCCAGCAGGCTTTCCACTGCGGGATGGAGCCCACAGCTCTTCAAGCGTAATCGGTGCTCTAGCAGCCTAAGAATTTGTTTTAGGCCTAATTGGCCCGAGGCTGGTACATGGTCCCCAGCTTTGTCCCCTAAAGCGATGCACTCGGCTTTTCAGTCTGAGAGCGGATGAGCAGCTTCTGCAAGGCCCCTTTCCATTAGGGATAAAGCCTGGATGTTTGCCACATCAAAGGCATGCAGCAGAGACCGCCGCCTGCCACACACCTGGCTTGCTGGGTAATACGCACGCTGTAGTACCTGGGATGACAAAACCCACCTTTCTTTTTAATTTTCTGTTCCAACCGAATGCTTTCCCATGATGTTTTTCTCCCATAAATCAGCCTCAAGAATAAAGCATTTATACATAACGCTACACACCCCTTACCAAGGAGCCTTTCCTTTACTACTCTGTAGTCAAACAAAAGACAATGTTGTCCCCACCCCGCTGCCCTGCCAGTGATACAAGGGCACTGCATGGGGAAATCAAAGGACCAGCCATGGCCCTGGCTGCAGGATAAACAAACTGTTCTCTTCTGCTCTCACACCTTAACATCAACATGGAAGACTTCTATGACCTCAGAAAGTGTGGAAGTTGGGGCTGAGGTTGGGGCTCAGTGGTAGAGTGCCTGCCTAGCTCGTGTGAGGCCCTGGGTTCAATCCTCCGCACCACATAAAAATAATAAAATAAGAAAGGTATCGTGTCCATCTAGAACTACAAAAGTTACAAATAAAACAGGTGTGGAGGTCACTCCTTACCAGTAAAGACTGAGAACTGTAGCAGCAGCCACCAGCTGGGTGTACTCCAGGTCAACTCTGTTGGACACATTCTGCCTGGAGAGACTGTCAGATGCCACAGGTTAAGGGTTGGGTCATCAGGAGTTCTTCCTCTAAAGACCCTTCAGACACCAGGCCAAGCCCCAGGTGTTTTACCTCTGTGCTTAAGAGCAGCTGCAAACTGATTCCCCTAACCCTTCCTCAGTTTCAATATTAATTTGCTAAAGTGACTCATAGGACTCAAAGAAACTCCTTCACCAGTTTATTATAAAGGATATTACAAATGATACAGATGAGAGATGCATAGGGTGAGGTAGTGTGTGTGTGTTGCGGGGGGAGCTTCCATGCTGCTCCAGAAACTCCAGGGGTGTGGCTGTATGGAGCCACTGGAGTCCTGTCCCAAGATTGAATGGAAGTGTCATTATGTAGGCATGATAGATGAAATTATTGACCCTTGGTGATGAACTCAACCTTCAGCCTTTCCACCCTCCCCAAAGGTCAGAAGTTGGAAGTTGGGGTGAAAGTCCAAACCCTCCCATCCTGCCTTGGTCTTTTCACTGACCAGCCCCATCTAGAAGCTACCTAGGACCTGTCAGCAGCCAACTCATTAACATACAAAAGACATCACCACTGCGGAGATTCCAAGCATTTTAGGAACTGTGTACCAGGAACCAGGAGGCGATCTGGCTGTGCCCCCAAGACCTCCTGTGACCTTGATGTTGACCATTAACCTCTTCAAAGCTCAGTTGATTCATAATAAAAATGGGAAGAACATTACCTATGCAATCTATTTCACTGGCTAATTATAAAAATGGAGTGAAAGCATCTTTGAGAAGTACAAAATTATCTAATTTTCATAGTGATAGAAATTTCTCTAGAACTGAGTGTTGTTTTGTGTGTGTGCATGTGCGCGTGCGTGTGTGGGCGCTTTGGATCATGTGTGGTGACTATTTTTCATCTGCTAGAGAAAACTTTCTCAGAGCTGGTATATCTGGAAACAGAAGTACAGCTCACCTTCCTCATCTGTCACGATTTGTCACATTTTCTAAAGAAGATCTCTGTAGATCATGCGCCAATTTGTTGGGGGCAGCTATCCATCAGGGCAGAATCTGGAGCATTCATCCTGAGACCTGGCAGCTGCCACCGACACAAAGCAGACGCTGCCCTGGAGGGCTAAGAAATGACAGCAGCAGCTCTCTCAAGGAGCCACAGCACCCTGCAATATGTGGTGTGTTCGTTTGGGGAGAAACTACAAAGAGAGAAAAGGATTATTGCAAACCTTCAACTCTGTTCTATATGTCTGTTGCCCAAGTTTAACACCCCAAAGAAAGGATGGTCTCAGGACACTCCAGTTCCATTGGCCTATATCTTAAATGACAACATTAATATTCAATTCAAAGGCACTATGAAAAGCTCAGGTGAGGCTGTGTGACCACTCCAACTTGGAGGAATTATTCATTATCTGTGCAGTGTGTATTTGAACATGTGTTCAACTCTGAGCCCACAGTGAACAAAACAGACCTCTAGAGTCTTTCTTTCCTGGATCTGACAGGCCAGGGAGGGAAAGGACCAGGTGGCAGTTAACAGTCAATCACTGCCTAATGCATCAAGGAGATGTGCAGGGGGGCTTCAAGGGCACCTAGAAGGGCAACTAACCTGAGTGTGAGGAATGAAGGCGGGGGATGAAGGGGTCCTGCAGGAGTAGGCAGTGGTCCAGGCAAAGGGAGAGCAGGCGTGTGACTTCCAGTGGAGGGAAGGCTGGTAGCATCAGAGCAATGCTTCTCCAAGGCTGGTACCCAGGCTAGCACCAGGAACTACCCACCCCCTGCGCTTGATAGAATTGGAAGCTGTAAGGGTGGAGCCACAGTCTGGGTTTAACAAGCCCTCAGGTGACAGGGACACACACCTTTGTTTGAAAACCCTGTGTTAGAGGAACAGGAGAGCATCTAGCCCTGAATCCAGCTCAACCGAGCATGGGCATCCTTTCTCTGGAAGAGACAGTCTCTTCATCCTGGCCCCAGTGAGCTTCCCTCCTTACTCCTAGAATTCCCATGATTTCTTAAGCATTCCCTTCCCTGCCATGTCAGGCATGGGGTTCTGTTCTCAACTCCTGATGGGGGTGTGCAGCACCCAGCATCTGGCCTACACACACCCCTACTCCAAAGGACTGCAAAGAGCAGAGGATGCATCCAAACTTCTAGCCAGGAAATTCATCACCCTTCTCTCAATAATTGATAGAAGAAGGAATAAAAAGAACGGAAAATCAGAAAGGATATTAAAAAACATGAACAAAATTGTCACCCAACTTGACTTCGTTATCCTTGGTAGAACACTTGAACCCAAGAGAGGAAAACACAAATTCTTTTCAAATATGCAAAGAACACTTATCTAGACAGACTATGTTTTGGGTTACAAAACAAAACTCAATAAATTCAAAAGCTTTCAAGTCACACAAATTATTTCTCTGACCATAAAGGAATTAAATTAGAAGTCAATTACAGAAAGATATTTGGAAAAACCTCAAATATTTGGAAACCAAATAACATGCACTAATGTACTGTATAACAATGTTTTGGTCAATAATAGACAATAAAACCACTTCAACAAGTCTCATAAAGTCAAATCACCAAATGACATCATCACCATCTTAGTTTGTATTATGCTTTATGATGTTAGTACAGTGACAATCACCTGACACATTCCTTAAGATGTACCCCATCACTAAGTGATTCATGACTTTCTTCAAAACATCATATGGATCCAAGAAGAAATCAAAAGGGAAATTAGAAAATATTTGGAGAATGTAAACAAAATTGTGAAATGCAACTAAAATGTTATTTAAAAGGGCACTATAGTGTGAAATGCTACATAAAAAAGAAGAAAAGTGTAAAATAAATGACCTTACTTTCTACTTTATGAACTAGAAAAAAGGGAAACTAAACAAAAAGTAAGCAGAAGAAATGAAATAATAGCCGGGTGTGGTGGTGCACGCCTTAATCCCAGCGACTCGAGAGGCTGAGGCAAGGAGGATCACAAGTTCAAAGCCAGCCTCAGCAACTTAGCAAAGCCCTAATAAGTAACTTATTGTGATCCTGTCTCTAAATAAAATATAAAAAGGGCTGGGGATGTGGTTTAATAGTTGAGTGTCTCTGGGTTCAATCCCCAGTACCAAAAAAAAAAAAAAAAAGAAAAAGAAAAAGAAATAATAACAACTAGAGTAAAAATTAATGACATAGGAAAGATGTTTTTTAAAAAGTCAATAAAACCAAAATCTAGTTCTTTGAGAACATCAATACAATTAGTAATTCTCTATCCAGGCTAATTAGGAAAAAGAAAAGAAAAATAGAAAAAACAGACACAAATTATTGATATTAGGCTCAAGAGAGGTGATATTGCCACAGATCCAATGGATGTTATAAGGATAAGGAGGCTGTATTATAAACAAATTCATGCTAATAAATATAAAACTTGGATGAGTGGAAAAATTATTTGAAAGACACAAGGTACCAAGGTTCACCCAAGAAATAGATAATCTGAATAATTCTATAACTATTAAAGAAATTAAATTTATGGTTTAAAATCTTCCCTTAAAAAACAAAAGAAATGAACAAAAAACTCCATGCCCAGATGGCTTCACAGGCGAATTATATCCAAATATCTAAAGAACCAATGAGCTCGATTCTATACAGACTCTTACAGGTAATAGCAGAGAAGGGCTACTTCTCAAATCATTCTGTGGGACCATTACTCTGATACCAAAACTAGACAAAGCCATTGAAAGAAAACTACAGATGAGTATTCCTCATAAGCATGTACATAGACATTTTTAAAATTTTAGTAAAAAGAATTAAACAATGTTTCAAAGGCTAATAATTATAGTAAG
The DNA here is from genome assembly GCA_004024805.1 of Geosciurus inauris. Classification (NCBI taxonomy): domain Eukaryota; kingdom Metazoa; phylum Chordata; class Mammalia; order Rodentia; family Sciuridae; genus Geosciurus; species Geosciurus inauris. The sequence continues at coordinate 314,706 of PVHX01000248.1, read as the reverse complement.
CGGGCTTTATACTAGGAATTCAAGGTTGGTTTAACATTTGAAAATCAAGCAATTTAAGTCACCATCCAGGTGCTTCTCAACTTACATTGAGTTTACATCCAGGTAACCTCATTGTAAGTTGAAAATAATTTGTGGAAAACACTTTGAATGCACCCAACCTATTGAGCATCACAACTCAGCAGCACAGTACACTCTTCTCTCTCCCAATCCTAGCTGACTGGGAGTTGGGGCTTGCTGAGACTGCAGTTTGAGATTATCATACCAATTATCTAATACCAATGCAATATCATTCATTATTAAAACCGACACATAGTATAGTGTGGATGAATCCAGAGGACAAAGCCAGTCACAACAGGTCAAACCTCCTACCTGAGGTTCCTAGAGTAGTCCAATTAATGGAAACAGGAAATAGAAAGACTGTTGCCAGAGGCTGAGGAAGGGAATGAATGGGGTGTTGGTGTTAAAACAGTTTCAGTTTGGGAAGATGAAAAAGTTCTGGAGTTGGATGGTGGTGACAGTTTCCTTAAACAATATGAATATACTCAATGCCAGCAAAATGTACACCTACAAATGGTTAAAATGGCAAAATTTGTGTCATGTAAATTTTATCACAATTTTAAAATGGGACACAGGAATCTTTGGGGAATGAACATGTTCGTCATGTTGATTATGGTGATCAGTCTTTGCAAATGTCAAAGCATCAGTTTGTATACTTTAAACATGCACTTTGTTCTATGTCAATTATACAAAATCAACCTGTCTAGAAATTTTAATAAATAGAGAATTTTAATAAATAATGTAAAGATGCAGCTCCTTATGAAGTCCACATGTATTTTTTATGAGTTTGAAAAAAATTATCTTAAAGTTCACCTGGCAGACTAAATAAATGGGCAGAGCCCTTCCTATTATGTTACCTTCCTTGTGTCGGTGCCATTCCCTTTTCTACACATGCAAAAAGCCTGGCACAGACTTATCAAGGAGCAAATTCCCTTGCTCACTCTTTTTGTCCATCTCTTCATGTTGGAGATCCCACCAAAGGCCAAGCACCTACTGGTCGCAGTAGGTGGTAGAGCTCCAAACAGATGGAGCACCAGGTAGGGGGGGCCTGGCTCCCAGTCTAGGGAAAACCATCCTGTTTAGCATGCACAAGAAATAGGCAGAGAAACCCTTCCAGGGACATAGAACTGTGATAACATTGCCACTGAATTTTGAGAAATAGGTAGAGATCAAGAACAAAAGGTGAGGAAAGGATTTTGGGGGGACATGGAATGAAGCAGGAAGGAGGGACAGACAATGCAGGGTAGTTGTGGGAAGGCTCTGTGTTGGTTTTCTGGACTATATGACAAAGTACTCCAAACTGACTGGCTGGAAACAGCAGAAATTTAGCCTGAAACACTAGTCTCACAAATCTGGAAGTCAGAGGTTAGAAATCAAGCTGTCAGCAGGACGATGATCCTTCTGAGCTGTGGGCAGTAGTCTTCCTTACCTATTGTAGTTCTAGTGGCTTCCAGCTATCCTGGGTGTCCCTCAGCTTGTAGAGGCATGACTCAGCTCTCCACCTCCTTTTCACATGGCTAGCTCCCTCTGTATCTGCATCTCCAAATGGTTTTATAAGGACCCCAGTGCTATAGGACCTCGGTATAACCTCATCTTTTTTTTTTAATGTATTTTTTAGTTGTAGATGGACACAATGTCTTTATTTTATTGCTTTGTATGTGGTGCTGAGGATCGAACCCAGGGCCTCACGCATGCAAGGCAAGCGCTCTACCGCTGAGCTACAATCCCAGCCCTATAACCTCATCTTAATGTAACAAATTGGGTTTACAAAAACCCTATTCTCACATGAGGCCATATTCTGAGGTTCTGAGTAGTCACAGATTTGGTGTGGGAGGGGGACAATATTCAACCCAGTTCAGCCTCTGCAAAGAATGCCTCAAGAAAATGGGATAAAGCTAGACATGTAATGTGGTGCTAGATTGTGCAGATTCATTGAACACTGTGTCCAATTTTTGGAATTATTCTAAAGACAATGGGTTGCCTTTTCTTGCTTCTGGACACAAGGCAGACCCCTCTTCAATCAATGCTTTTGGAAGCTGTGTGGGATCCAAGCAATAGATCAATTGAGAGGAAAGAGACTGTACAGACACCTCATTCTGGAGGTGCTGGTATTGTCCCTCTTATGTGCAGGTAAGGAGGCAGATCCCACAGGCAGAGGCCAAAGCACTACTGAATTATGAGGAAGGACACTGGTTGGGTGAACTGGTTAGATGAAGTCGAATAAAGGAGAGGCAGAACTGAAGGCAGACCTGAGCTTGGGAGACAGGAGGAGCAAGATGACATTAACCAACAGAGGTAGAAGACTGAAGGAACAGCCAGTTGCTTTAGGGACTGAGAGATAGGAAGGTAGCAGGCAAATTTGGTTGTAAAAATTGAATCCAACCTAGCATGAGTCATGTGGAACAACCTGATAAACAGTTTCACAGAAGCTAGGGGACAGTAGTTCTTCTGACCTCCAGCCCATGGCTTTTCCATGACATTGTACTGGGATTCCTATGGCAAGTTGGATACAGGAGGCTGATGCTCAGGAGAGAAACAGACTGAAAATGTAGGTTTGAGATTTGGATACATAATGGGGATATGTTGGCCTGCAAGAGTGAGGATTTGGATGCTTCTCATAAATGGAGGAGACTACTTCTTTCTAAGGCTTTCCCTCAAATCTTGTCTTTGAGCCACAAGTCTATTCTTGAGCTAGTCAATGGCAAATGGAATGAAATAGCACGCCATCTCAAACCAATCATCTGGAGGGGTACGGAGGGTAGGATAAATATCTGGAAGTTAACCAATCCATCTGGAGCATGTATGGGCTGATGGGACTTGTGAGTCACCAAGAGGAGGAATGCAGTTCATTCTGACTGAAACACCGGACAATTTTTTTTTAAGGCACTGTCTTAGTCCATTCAAGACACAATAACAAGATGCCTGAGACTGGGTAATTTATAAACAACATAAATTTATTGCTCACAGTTTTAGAGACTATGAAGTTCGAGATCAAGATGCCAATAGATTTGGTCTAGTGAGGGCTGGCTCTCTTCACTCAAAGATGATGCCTTCTAGTTGTATTCACCCTTGGTGAAAGGGGAAAAGCTGCTCCTTTCCATCCCTTTTATGAGAACACTAATCCTATTCACAAGAATGGCGCCCTGAGGATTCAATCAATTTCCAAAAGGCCTCACCTCTCTATACTACCACCAAGGGGATTGGATTGTGACAATGAATCTGGGAGAGACACACTCAGACCACAGCAGGCAAGCTGTCCTTCAGAGGCATTAATAAAAGAGTCTTCAGATAAAGATGGAGGAATGGGCCAGAGAGAAAGAAGAAGGTACCCTACAGCATCGGGCAGGTCAGGTCCAGAGGAGTTTTAAGGAGGCTAATACTTTAAAAACTCTATTTTAACCTTCATCTAAAAGGTAATCTGCATGTGTCGGGCCGAAGTCACAAACACCCATGTTCTGAAAAGTCCCTCCCCTTCCCACATCTATGTCCCATCTGTTCTGTTTTAACAAATTCCATGAGCCAAGAGACTCCATGCAGTGTGTATCAGGCAGGACCTATGGACCAGGACAGCAAATAGCTGAACCGTGAGGACCGTGTTATAGAGCAGGACTGTGTGTGCCTGAGCTCCCTGGCACTGATGTAAGCGTCCTGCAGGATGAGAGAGAGCAGAAATTGCCAACAAGGAAGTTAATGGCCAAGCTCGGAGCTATTCCTGCCCCCCACAGAGGATGCCAGAGCTCAGCAAAGTTCACAGATGGAGCCCACTTAAGAAAAATGGCACCTCCTAAAAACCAGTATGGCTGCTACGTTAATTACCAATTGGGAGGGGAAGATAGAGAGGCCATTACACACAGAAGGGAGCGGTGGTCTCCTGCCTCTGAATGAAGGCTGCACCCCAGTCCTGCTCCACTCAGCTGCAGACACATGCCGAGAGGAAAGTGCTCCCTGGAGTGGGCATTCGGCAGAAAGTCCTCTGGCCTGATGTGCCCTGTCCATTGCTCACTGAACCCTGTGTCCTCCCCCAGGATGCACCAAGTGGCCTACTTGCAGTTCACTGGCTCATTTGTTTGCTCACCCAGCTGTCTAGTTTTAGAAACCTGAGGGAGTTAATAATGGGGAAATGAACTTGGTGTGTGCACTTCTAATAGGTGTGGTGTTTGCTGCCTGCAGATACACAAACTGCATTGTTGCTAACTGGGTTTTTCTCTCAATGAGACAGAGATTAATTACAGGAGGTAAGTGAAGAATCCCATTCATGAGTTTGGGTCCATGTGCCAGTGAAGACATAGACAAATTGGGAGTGCCTGCACCATGATGCCTGTCAGAGGTGGACTTCAACAGATGGGCTTTAAATGCCTGTACTTCAGAGGATTATTTCTTCCTGCATGGCAGGAAAGCAAATCTACCAGGATTTCTAAGGGGAGTATCTGGATGCAGAACAATTATGTCTGCCATCTGCATTTCAAAGTCACTGCAGACAAGGCTCAGAGATTGAAAGAGAAGTTGGAATAAACATTTCATAGAAGTCACTTTTGGGGGCTGGGGTTATGGCGGAGTGGTAGCGTGCTCGCCTAGCACGCGTGAGGCACTGGGTTCGATCCTCAGCACCACGTAAAAATAAAATAAAGATATTCTGTCAACCTACAACTAAAAAAATAAATATTTAAAAAAAAAAAAAGAAGTCACTTTTGTTCATTGCACTTGGATGTTAGCTCACCTGTCAGAACAACAACCGTTGCATGCAGTGTTCTTTTGGTACTAAAGAGATCCCAACCCCTTTGAACTCACTCCAGCCCACTGAGCTACTCTCAATGTATAGGCACTGAGGATCTTGAGAAGAAAAAGGATGAGATAATAGAAGAACTGCACTGACCTCATAAAAGGTGGGATGTTGGGGACTTGGGGTGGCAGGATCTTCCCGAGAGAATTCTTCTTCCTGATAGATGGACATGACTCAAAGGATCCCTGTTCCTTCCCAAGGCATATATCTCTGAGAGCTGCTGGAACTTGGAGTAGAGGGTTCTTGTTCTCCCCAACTGGCAGCACATTTATGTGGGCCCAGTGGGCTGAGCACATCCTCTGCCTCCTGCCATGGGTTCTCAGCAACATGGGCCATAGGAGCCACATCTAGCACTCTGGTCCTTGGAAAGGCAGGACCTAGCTGCCTAATAAGAGTAGGTGGGGTGAAGTGTAGAGTACAGGGGGTTTGGGGGAAAGGAGAACAGCTAGGTTTTAATACACATTCTTCTATTATATTTTAACTTCTATATCTGTTCTGTTTGGCATTGTTTCCCTAGTAGGCAAAACAAAGACTGCCCCATAGTAGGTTGTTTCCTGAACATTCTTGCATCTCTTCCCCAAACCTTTCTGTGGAGTAGCAATTCTAAAACTGTAGCATTGTTTTTTTGGGCTCACCCCAGGTGTATTGGATTGTAGTCTGAGAGTGAGGTTTGAGATGGGATGAAAATCTTCATTTTCCCAGCTCCTCAGGCTGGTGTACACACCCTACTTCCAGAAACATTGCAAAGGTTCTTAAACAGGCTTTGTTTCTAGAATACAAATAGAATGAGATTCGGGAGTCGAGACCTTCAGAGTCCTACAAAGCCCAGCATCTTGTTCTTGGTTTTGATCTGTCTCATCTGTAAGCCTGTCAGTCATTATTTACTCATCAAAACAGACAGTTAGAAGGAAGGGAGACATTAGGCTGTCTCTCTGTCTTATACTATGAATAAGCCCTTGTATATTCTATTTTTGACAGTGCAATGGAAATTAATGAAAGACAGAATGTCCTATTCAATTATAGGAGCCTTCCTTGAATGAGAGGCCTTGCTTTCGAAACGTGAACTCCAAGCAGTTGCTTGGGCCAGCTCATGCTGGCCAACTGCAGGCCTATCTTCCCAGCTCCCTGTTCAGTGAAGCCATATTGGTAGCATGAAATTAACCAGGCTGGGAGTATTTACACCACTGAAATTGGCAAGTGTCAGAGATCAGGGCTTTTGTTAATCATCTCCCAGAACACCACTGGCTCTGGGCTGATGAGTCACATCTATTTTGAAGGTGCAAAATCTTACATTGAAGTTTAAAGGCGAAACAGAACAAGATCACACCATCATTGGGGTCAGCAATGAAGGCACAACCAAAGAGATACCATGCTGGGAGGACTCATATGACCTTCTGTGCTGTCCTGAAGAGCCTTCTGGACACCCCTAACACTCTCTTGCTTACAATGTTTCCCTTCTTTGACCCCACCTGCACTTACCCTTCTATTTATCCCATTGACCAGCGCCAAACATTTCCTGAACTCTTATGTGTCTGTCATTGTACCTAGTGCTGAGGGGCATGCAATGGTGTTTGAGGCCTCACCCCGAAAAAAACTGGCATAGGGTCAAAGAAGGGGGAATCCAGCTAAGACTGAACAAATCCATGGATAGTAAAGTGAAAAACTGATAGCAACCTGAGGTCTAAAGACTGCAGGAATCAGGATGCCCCTAAGGCCTCAGAATTAGGTCCTTGCTCACCTGGTCCTGTAGACACTGGCCTCCCTCCATCCTGTGGGCAAGCTGGCTGTGTTCCAACATCTTGTTGCCTCTCTCCCCTACACCCGCAGGACAGGACTGGTGGTCTGACTGCATCTGTAGCCACTCTGTGCAGTGAGCAGTAGGTGGGAAGAGTGAGTGGATGGATGGAGGACTTGGATCTGTAAAACAGGCAGGTGTCAGGCCAGGGAGTGGCATAAGCAGAAACCAGAAAAGTGCTTAGCACTGAGCTTGAGCTGGGAGCTCTGAGAACCCAGGCCTCTGGAATCAGAAGTGCATTTTGGGGAAAGTAAAATGCAAAGGAACTTGGACCTGGATGAGCAGGTCAGAGATTTTCTAATTATGTTCTTCCAAGGAACCCCAGGGCACCACAGAGGCGCTTCAGGAGTTCTGTAAATAATTTAAATTTAATTTTCCAAATTACATATCTTAAACAGTAACATAATTATGCTGGCACACACAAATTTGGTTTCCAGTAAATTTTAACACATTGTCAACCTCCGGTGGGTTAACTTGAACTATCAGATCAATTATCTGGGGAATAAAATTCTGGCCGTAGCGGTTGGATGGAAGACTATTGCAGCTATGAAGCTGCAATGGTATCAGTTTTACTGGTGTGAAGCAAGATTTTTCCCATTTGTCGCAACTTAAATCAAATATACATATTATATGTTGAGGTTGATGTAGGATTGCCATTTTCTTCTGTAAACCTAGACTTCAGATTTTTTTTATACCTTTGTTTTATTTATTTTTATGTGGTGCTGAGGATCAAACCCAGTGCCTCACAGGTGCCAGGCAAGCGCTCTACCACTGAGCTACAACCCCAGCCCCCAGATTTAAGATTTTTATGTTCATAAAAACAGCTTCTTTATTCTCATTGACTGACTTCATTATGTTTGCAAATGTTTATTCATTTGAATTTAGGAAATAAATGTATATTACTGTTGCAGAATCATTAAGCAGAAACCTAGACCTTAGAATTTATGAAATCTTAACTGAGTTAAAGGCAAAAAGCAACCAGGAAAACCCAACCTGCATTAAAAAGCCCAAACTGACCATTTCCTTGCAAGTGGTGATATGGAAACTCCTGTAGGGTGAATGGTTTCTTTGTTTGGGGAAAACACTCAGGTTGGGCCTTTAGTTACACAAACGTATGGACAGGAATCTTTTCCTAAATGTCAGCCCTTGAGATTTAAGCTATAGTTTTAAGAAGCTAAAAACTGCTTTGGGCCTAGAGAGGGGAGTGAGAGAGGGTGAACAGGCCACAAGCAAAGAGGCTTCTGGGTAGAAATTAGAGTTGCGTTATGTTGGATCCCTAAACGCTAGTACCTCAGCATGTGAATAATTTGGAGACAGAGTCTTAGCAGAGGTGATTGAGTTGAGATGAAGTCATCGGGGTGGACCCTGATCTGATATGAATGGTGTCCTTGTGAAAAGGGGAAATATGGAGCCAGAGACAGATATCTACACAGGAAGAACACTCTGTGAAGCCTGGAATTGTGCAGCCACCAGCCAAGGAACTACCAGAAACAGAGCAGGGACAGATCCTTCCCAGAGCCTCCAGAAGCAACAGGACCCTGCTAACTCTTCTATTTCAAGCTCCTGGCCTCCAGGACTGGGAGAGAATACATTCCCACTGTTTTAGCCACTCTGTTTATGGCACTTGCTAGAACAGCCACAAAGACAGTGGGCCCTGGACACTTTTTTAGAGGGTGATGGCAGTGTCCTGGCATCCACTGCCTACCCAGCCCTCTGGATATGATCTGAGTTCCTCTGGCCAAAAGGAGAGGGTCAGACCCTGAGGGAATGTTCCGAAGGACTTTGAGGGCAAAGCCAGTGATTCAGGGGCCAAATCCATCATATATTGGGATTCTATAAGATATTTTTCAAAAAAGGAGTTCTGATATTTAAAAGAACACTTATGGTAGGAAGCTGGGAAGTTTTGAGCTTCAGATGGCAAAACAAAAGAGGCATTTTTAGGAAATCTGGTTTGTTGGCCTTGTGCAATATGATTTGGCATGAAAAGAATCAGAGACATCTTTAGCTCAAAAGCTGGGGGACACAGTCTTGAGGCCCCATGGTCTGTGCCCAATGAATACTCTTGGTTTAACAATCCATGCATTGGAAGAGTCAAGGGGGTGAGAGGACCTGGTTTTCAAAGCTGTTTCACAGCTTCAGGGCAAACTGGAACAGGGAGAGATGTGCTAATCAGCTCAAGCCACCCAACTCAGGTCAGGGTGGCCATACATCCAGTCATTTGGGGGTGGGCCCATTGTTTGAAGCACAAAATTGCCTTAGAAAAGTGACTTGGGCTTTGAGCAGGGGATTCTGAGGAGCCCTGGTCACTACCCAGGGTTAAGTCTGCACTTTGCAGTTGAGCTCTTGAGGCCTCTCTACACTCTACAAGGAGGAGTGGGGCAGGGGCCTGGACCGAGCTTCTGCTCAGAGCCAGTCAGGCTGTTGAGTTCACATTGTTGATCTTGACAAAGGGAGGCCTTGCTGTACTGAGAGCCCTGTTCCAAGAGCCCTGTTCCTGGCTTTGTCTTGGAATTAGGTGCACCATCTCAAATGACACCAAATTGGTATACTGATTATTTCAAGGTGAAATCACTTGAATAAGTATAACTTGCCAGGGAGTGATATTGGCCAAATTGTATTGTTATAGTGTGTGCATGTATAAATACGTAACAAAAGAATCCCATTATTATGGATAACTTCAATGCACCAATAAAAAATGTGGAAAAATAAGTGAAGCAAGAAAAAAGAGAGAGAGAAAAGAAGAAGAAAAAGAAAGGCCCATTTGGCCTGTCTTTCCCTACATGCAGCAAGCCAAGAATATTCTTCTGGAAGGAATGTCCTTCACATACCAAGATTGGAAGTTAGCCTTGATCGCCAGAGACTGGTAAATAGGGCTGAAATAAGCCTGAACAACACACTGAAGCACCCCTTCCCAGCCACTAGCTTCTGCATCCCCCTTAGTAACATCCTTAGAAATTATTCCCCTAGTCCAGAGATCCATTTATCTATCATTCCTTCACAAACTTATTGTTCTTTGTCTAAAAAGTACAAAAGCATTGTTTTAGTCAACTTTTTCACTGCTCTGCCTAAAGGATCTGACCAGAACAACTGTAGAGGAGGAAGGGTTTATTTCAAGACTCACCATTTCAGAGGTTTTAGTTCATAGAAGGCCAGCTCCATGCCTCAGGGCTCAAGATGAGGCAGGACATCGTGGTGTAAGAGTGTGGCAGAGGGAAGCAGCTTACATGGTGACCAGGAAGCAAAGAGAGAGACTCCACTCGCCAGATACAAAATATATACCCCACAGCCACACCCCCAATTAACCACTTTCTTTAGTCACATCCCACCTGCTTCCAGTTACCACTCAGTTAATCCCATCAGGGATTAATTCTCTGACTAGGTTAAGACTCTCACAACCCAATCATTTCTGCTCTGAACCTTCTTACACGGTCCCACCTGTGAGCTTTTGGGGGACACCTCACACCCAAACCATAACAAACTTCATGCTTTGGTCATTTCTTTGGACTTAACTCTCGTGTGAAGCTCCTTGTGGGTGTAAATGTAATAAAACTTTTCTGATTTTCTTTTATTAATCAGCTCCTGTGTTCCTAAGTCCAGCCAAAGAGCCCACATAATAACTAGTGGGGTAGAGGGGTCTTCTCTCCCTGCAATCTCTTTCCTTTAATGTGCAAATAGGAAAAGGGTGAGGAAGATGGAAGAGGGCAGAGCTGGAGATCTGATCCAAAGGGCTAGTTGTGCTGATGGCTTCTGAAGATCCTTCCTCAAGAATATGGGTTTCCTTGAGGCTCTGACCATAGTTACCTTAATCTGGGCTTAGGTGACCTTTTACCCCTTCTCATCGGTGCAGGTGAGGTCACCTGGAAATAGAGCTCTTCAGTGCCTCTGACATTACTGAAGAGGTCCTATAGCCTGAATATTATAGGAAAGCCTGGTTTTAAGTCATTCTTCCTCTTTTAAGTAAGGTTTATTATATGCATAATTCAGTATGATTCCATGTTTATACTGGATAGGGGGTTGCATGAAAATCCACACACAAACATTCCTTGGAAGATCTGGTAGCCCAAATCTGTTTCTAAAAAGATCTGGTCTACGTTTGACTCCTGGCCGGAGGCCTAGAAAACATGGGAGTTAGAAAAGTACTTACGATAACTCCTCCATTATCAGATAAGGGGTTCATGGGGCTCAAATAAAACATTTGTGATTTCCAAAGTACTGTACATAGAAGCATTTGCTGTTTGGCAGAACATACAGTTACTAGGCAGTGTGGTAAATGGTCTACACACCTTCCAGTGAGTCGGGTTTAGGTGGTTGCTTTGCTTGGCTTAAGCACTGTCGTGAGTGACGCTATTAATAATTACTTGGAGGGGCTGGGATTATGGTGCAGCGGTAGCGTGCTCACCTAGCACACATAAGGCACTGGGTTCGATCCTCAGCACCACATAAAAATAAAATAAAGATATTCTGTCACCTACAACTAAAAAATAAACATTTAAAAAAAATAATAATTACTTTAAATGGAAACATATATTCGATCATACCAATCATCAAATATAAACAATTAATGCAAAAAGTGTTGGGTGTGCTGGAGCACCCCAACTAGTATTCATGCGTACTAATTAAACACTATAAGCAAGTCACACTATCCTAGGGCAACCATGAGCCCCAAAATACCTCCAATGCCACGCGACTTTTCTTAGCCAAAAAGCAAACATTATCTTTGTCCAGTAGCTCTCTTCAGCTGATGGCTGGACGTCAGGGAATGGTGGAGTTGATCCAGGGATGGACAGCAAGGTGGCCAGTCTCAGTGATGTCCTTGGAGCAAAAACCCCCAATGTGGCAGGACAAGCTGTTTAAATACAGTTCCAAGTTGGTGGTGTGAGCTGGTGATTGGTTACACCCAAAAGTCAATGTCCATTGGTTATGTCCAGTGAGATGATGTAATTGCAACTGGACTTGTTCTTTGTGCATGTGCATGGAGCTGTGCTCCGTATCAGTTGTAACCAGTCATTGCTAAGCATGCCTATGGCTAGTGCCCCTTACAGCCCCTTATCGATTACAAGCAGGCATGACTAAGCATGTCAATGGCTGCTGTTCCTTATGGCCAGCAATTTAGTGAGTCTCAGCATGTCCAGGCATGTCTATGGCATGTGCTCTTTACAAGCATCCTCCCTCCCTTTGCTGTGCCTGGTCCTTGTAGTCAGGCACCATTATCTGCTCAGGACTTAAATTCAGGAGAACATTGACCCCTGAAGAAGGAAGGAGATACTTAAGCTGCTGGGTATGGAGCTGAGCGACCTGTCAGGACTGCTCAGAGTGGCCAACCATGGGACAGGATTGCAGGGTTTCCCTGACCCAAAGCATCTCACCCACAGACCTAAACCAGGACCAGAATTTCCACTAATACAATGCGATTTGGGTTTATTAATGGGCTGTTGATGATGAGGGTGATGCTGTGTGCTTATATCTGGGTGGCTGCTGGGGCCCCAAACACAAGTGGCTTTTCCAATGCTATCCCTTCCTTCTTCCCAAGTTTCAGGGGTTAATTTTCAACTCTACCTGTCTTTGTCCTCTTACAGTGAGAGATGTCTTCCAGGAGCACTTAATTAACTGATTGTTTCACGCGCAAATATCCTTGGCTTCGGGCTCTTTGTGCTCCCTTAAATTAGTCCCTTCCCCTCTCCAGCTCTATTATTTTCATTTTAACAGGAATTTCTGTGATTACTTAACTCCTACTATCAGCAAATCTGAGAGTTTCTTGGAGGCAGGGATAGTGGATTTACTTGTTCTGGATATAGTTTACCCCATAAGACCAAGCTGGGTACAAAGTACACTAGTGGACACTGCGAATGTCCTTGCTGGTTGATTTCTGAGTGAGTGGGATTTAACTTGTCCCACTGTAGCCAGAACCATGAAAGATTTTGTTCTCTTAGCCAGGGTTTCCTGGGAAGATCTAGCAATCAGTCATAGGAACCAGCTCTCATTGAATACTATTTATGTGCCTGAGCTTGTGTTGCTTTATCCCATTTAACCTTCAGAGCTGTACTTTTCAATATGGCAGCCACTGACCATGCATGGAAAGTCTGCATGCATGTTGAGATGCACTTAGCATATAAAATAGAGGATTTATAAGGCTTGAGAGGTTGCTATTTTTAATCTATTGGGTTAGATAAAATGCCATTTAATTTTACCTGTCTTCTTTTTTATTTTTAAAGTGTTGTTACTAGAAAATTTAATATTATATGTATAGTTTACATTTGTGGCTTTTAGTCTATTTCCAATGGACAGGACTGCTCAGAGCAACATCACAGGTTCTATTATTTTCAGTTTACAGGCGAGGACAATCAGGCTCAGAGAGGATAATAAATGACTCAAGGTCACATGAGCAGTAACTGGAGAAGCTGGCATTTGACCCCAAGTCTGTCTGGCTCTAGTCACTATACACATAACCACTGCATTTTACTCTCTCAAATTTATGACTTGCTAAGTGTACTTTGATTCTAAACAAGGGATTAGAGCCCACCCGTGGGCTTACAGAGGAAGGGTGTGTTTCATACACCACCATCATGGATCATAAAAGTCTCATCGCTTCTTGGACCAGCCTAGCTGGGAGCCCTTGATGTTCAAGTTCAACCCTGGGCCCCATATATACACTCTCCATAGCTCATCCTGCTGCAGGAACTTGGCAGGCTTGTTCACTGTCTCCTAGGAGTGTGGCATATAGTTGTCACTTCATTCAAGTTTGTCAATTGATGAAGAAATGAGTGGAATGAATTTTGCTCTTGTATATTCTTGGGGTCACACAGAGGTCAGAATGACAGCCATCCTGGGCAGACAGAATGACCAGAGCTGGGGACACACACAGGCTGGTGAATTCCATCAAGATCTTTCAACCTGTCACTCCTATTTATCAGCCTTTAATAAAAGTCGTTCTCTCTCCTTGGTGGCTCTGGAGGAGCAATATTATATATCTGAGGTTTGAGATCTGACAGGAAATTAGTAATTTACCCAGGGAGCCTGGGCAGGGGGAAAGCAGAGAGAATGGAAGTGTCACCTGGAATTTGCAAGCACTTTGTGGAGCTGTGCTTGAGAGTACCTTTATTTCTAGAAATGGCAAGAACAAACCCATCTTTGAAGACAGAGCTTTTATAACTTGTCTCAAAAATATCCAAACGCAGTGGGGTTGTACAAGTGTCACAAAAGAAATTAGGTTTCTCTTTTTCCCTGCAAGAACAAATGTTTATAGGTATATCGGTGGCTAGGTCTCAGGGTAAGGAACATAAATAAACTATTTTGCTTTGCTTTTCCACCCTGAGCAAATACGAGTGAAAACTGAGTATGTGTATGTGTGTTTGTGTTTTGGCGGGTGGAACCTGGGGCCTGCAAGTAGCTCATGGGAGAAAATAAAAGAATAAAAATAAAGCACCCACTTCCCCTTTAGTCTGCCTGACTAAAAACCCAATTAAAACTTTCCTGCCCATTTGTGGGGCTGCTGACAACAGGTTCCATGTCACTGAACTTTGGCTGCTGTCCTGCTCCTAGAATAACAATGTGAGACTTCTCAACTGGCCGTGGTGTTAATCAGGGCCCCGTGGGACAGAGCTGTACAGATTGCTGGGGGCTCTGATCCGGTATGTTCATTCATTTATCTTGCTTTTCCCCGACACGCTTGCTGTCAGCTGCAGAGCTAAATACTGAGGCTTTCTGAGGTGGTTAACTTCTGCTGAAGCTGAGAAAATAGCTTTCGGAGCCCCTTATCACCAAATCAATCTATCCAGTAAGCCCCAGAAACTAGAATAATATGTTCTCACAAATTCTCTTCTGGTGTTCGATGGCCCTAAGAAGTTATTTTTTTCAATTTAATTTAATTTGTCTCTCTCTCTCTTTTTTACTTTTGCAAATTGAGTTTTCATTTCCCTAGTTCATTATTCAAAACTCCTTTGGAGGCAAAGTTTGTAAGAGGCGCCTGTGGATTTTTCTGGTTTTTAACCCTACGCTGCTCTGTCCCTTTCTCCTCTCTGGTTCCACTTACTGAGTAAACAGGTTCTAGGTTAGCCTAAGCCCAGTGTGCCTAAAGGCTGTCCCTTGAGGGCACTTCTGGGCTAAGGACCTGTCACCCTGGGCAGTCTTCACCCTTGAGCTCTAGCAGGTGGGGTGGGGGATGCTGAGGCCAAAGTTAGAGCTGCCCCATCATAAATGAATGTGAACCACACACGAAATTTTAATTTTTTCATAGATATGTAAAAGAATGCTAAAAGAAATAAGTGAAATTATTTAATAATATATTTAACATTTTAATAATAATATATTCAAAACATCATTTCAACATGAAATGAACAAATTCCTAATGACATATTCCACTTACAGCACATCTCAGTTCAGTCTAGGCACTGCAAGGGCTCAGGAGTCACTTGTGGCTGGGGCTGCCATTTGGGGCAGTGTAGCTCTTCAGTAAACCTCCCAGTGCCTGATCAGGAACCATCATGCCATGGCTTAGGGAGGATTGTGCTGAGTAAGCTTGGGGTGTAGTCAGCGTGTCCTTGCATTGGATTATTAAGGAGAAAGGGTTTGGAGAGTATATTTGCCAAAACAACGTCCCCAGAGGAAACAGGACACACACACACAAAAAGTCATCATTTAACCAAGGGCAGAGGACAGAGGAAATTATAAACTGGACTGGCAGCTTCAGCATCGCCAGTGGCAGAGAAACTGAGGCATGACTTCTACCTGCCCCCACCCCCACACACCTTCAACCCTAAGTCAACTTCCCAACTCCTTGTAGGCCTCTGGTACATGGCGTATGGCTGTGGGGGTGGGGGTAGTCTGTCCATAGGGGGTGACGTTGAGTTGAAGGGTCTGTTTGTCATCCTGGCCTGCTGTGTTGAGGGAGTGCCTTTGTGCTCTGTGACCCTGGACACCTGGGCCAGCTTCCCTGGCTTTGAGGGGTTGTGTCAGACCTGTCTCATGGGGCAAAAGACACTTCATAGAATGCAGCCCCCAGACAGAGGGGAGCTGGCCCCCATCTGCCTTTGCTGTTCAGTAATTATAGACTTGCAAAATGGCTTCACGTCCCTGGGTAGACTGGCCCCGTCTGGAAGACAAGGGCAAGAGTAGTAAGTACCTGTCACTCAGGGTACCCGAGGGCATTAGGTGGAGTCCTGGGTGCCAGTGTGGCTACCCACGTGGCGGCTCTTCTGTCTTGCTCAGAACCAGAAAAGAGGAGATGCACGCTCTGGCTACAGGCAGCACTAAGGGGGCCACCTGTGCTTATGGTCTAAGTCAGAACTTTTCTCACCTGAGGGAAGCCAGGCCACAGGCGGTCAAATGGCTTCCTGCTTGTTCAGATGGAAAGGTTCCCCTCATTCAGCAGAGGTGTGGCTCTCTTCCTCTCAGGCTAGTCCATTCTAATCTAGGCCTCAGTCTGATCCCCTCGGTTCTGCTTAGGCCCTCCCTTTGTGATCCTACCCTCTTCTGAACTCAGTAGGTAGCTGGGGTAGAGCTATGTATTTCTTGTGTTGCTAATTAATGGGAGGAGAAAGGGTGTTGGGCATGTTTGTTCTGGTGTGTGTGTGTGTGTAACACGGGAGTCGAACCTGAGAGCTTAGGACATCTTTCACAGTGCTTACTCTTCTGTATTTGTTTACATTTAGTTTCCGCTCACCTGTGTGGGCATTATTGCACCGCAAGCTTGATCCAGCCTCCCTTTCTCCACACGCAGTCCCTGGAAAGAAGGCAGATTGGGGCCAGTTCCCCTCTGTCTGGGGGCTGCATTCTATAAAGTGTCTTTTGCCCCATGAGACAGGCCTGATACAACCTGTCAAAGCCAAGCAAGCTGGCCCAGGTCTCCAGGGTCGCAGGGCACAAAGGCTTTTACCACTCCTCCACCAAATCCCAGCAATCTTCATTGTTATTATCACCTCCAACCATTTATTAGGCCTTTACCACATGCCAAACAGTTGCAAGGATTTTCTCTCATCTTCCTAACATTGTACAGGGTGGGGCTTGCTGGGTCTGCTACATAGGTCTTCAACCAAAGGAATGATCCAGTACCTTCTGGGGCTACTCACATGTAAGCCTTCGAGTTACACTTATCTAGAGAGAAATAAGCTTTGTTAAGACACCACTCTGCAGGGGAATTGACGGCTTCCCTGTGTTTATCTGCTCTGGACACTATAATTTTGACTGCAAAGTCAGGCAGGGTCTGCCTAGTTCAGATACTTATCTGTAACACCAAGCAGAATTGTTCTTTCTCCGGAGTCTTTACTAAAAACAACCCAACAGATCAATTGACAACAACTGCAACTGAAATGTGGGGAGACAACGACATGCATTTGACCACACTCCATTGTATTTAGTACGACACTATCCTCATGTCTTCCCCTCTGGTCTCTCTTCCCTCTCCTCCTTCCTCTTCTTTCTTCACTTTCTTCTCCAATTCTACCTTAATAATATTATAATTATTTCTAGTAGTAGTGTTTGGTGAGAGTCTGATTAATTCCTAGTCCTTTTTCACTAAATAACTAGTACTTTTTTTTTTAAACAAAAAGAGCTAGAAAGAGAAATGATACCATGATCAAAGATGGAGACACCTTTCTGGGCATTGTCCAAGCTCTCCAGCTCTCTCTTCATGTGTAATCTATTCTTTTCTTTCCCACCTGGCACTCAGATCTTACTTCATGATACTAAGTACACTCTCAGCCTCTGCCTTTGAACTTGCTCAAATTTAAGTAGAGACCTAAAGAAACTTCATTTTCCTCCAAACATCCCATCAAAATGCCACTGCCCACCTTTCCTGTCTCCCCAAGCTTTGCCCTCGCTTGGCTCCAAGCACAGGTTTGCCTGTCCCCTCGAGCTGTGTTTGTTTCCTGTGCTCTGCCCAATGTCACCAGTAGTGAGTGGCACCCACTAAACAACTCTTGGGGTTTAAACTGAAAAAGAAATCTCCATTAGACAAAAATAGGGAGACCATGTGTTGCAACGCTATCAAACATTTTTCCTCCTCGATGCAGAAGCTTAGGGGGGTCTTCTCACATTAACATTGCACTGCACATCCTAGAGGTCACCATGAGTGTGAAGGTGAGCATATGGTCTCACTGTTGTCATCTGTCTCCTTTGCTGCTGTGCTGTAGCCCCGCATAGATAGGGGTGAGGCATCCGGTAGGCTGGAGGTGCAGGATGAGCTGGAGATGGGGGAGTGGTCTCCATCAAGAGCTCAGTCTGCTGAACCAGCCTGGTCCAGAGCACAAAATGTCTTCAAGAGCAGAGTTTCATTGCGCATCAGAGGGAGCACCGCAGAGGAAGTCTTCTGGGAACAAGGGTGAAAGCCCCAGTAGTCAGTGATGCCTCTGGGAAGGAGCGGGTAAGGGATGGACATGAAGTGCTAGGTTGGCTGTGACAGAGTAGAGCAGAGGAGCAGTCAGAGGAAAGGAATAGGCCAAGGATGGACGTCATCAACGACATAATTGCTCCAAAAGAGAAGAAAGAGATTAGCCTGCCTGAAAAAGAGAGTCCATGCAGGAGACAAGTGTGAGAAATGGAAGGAAAATCCAATGTCTCTCAGATTTGAAGTTTAATATAGGAGTCATAGCCCTGGGCCTGTTGAAATTTAACTCTAATTCATTAAAATAAAAATAATAATAAATAAAACACTCAGTTCCTTGGTTGCGCTAGTCACATTGCAAGTGCTCCACAGTCACAGGTGTCTAGTGGTCCCATTGGACACAGCAGTAGTAGGACATTTCCATACCACAGAACATTCTGACTTACATCCGAGGGATACTGACTTTTTCATGAGTGTCCTGGGAAATGATTGTATTTATTAAGCAGGTTACATGAGGGGAAAGGAGCTTAATATTTTTTTAATGAATACACGTTCAAGATTTCATTTAATTCATTAATCAGTGAAGGAACCAGTGAGATGTTCCAACCTGTTCAGTAATCGACTTTTTAAAATTGAAGTGAAATTTAAAGAACGTAAAGTGAGCCATTTTTAAGTAAGTAGTTTAATTTTGAGTTGTGGCTGAGAAAGTGTTTTTAAATCTTTAATCTGTTGGCTGTGTAAAGGATGTATGCATGGGCGGGGCTAGAGAGAGGAGGCTGAAAGGCCAGTGAGAGGTCTACTCTAGGGGACTACAGCAGAGACTGAAGTTTTGTGGGACTGAGGTTTGTACCTGGAAGGCAGCAGTGGGGCCAGGGGTTTGAGGAAGGATCAGCAACATCACTAGGAAGAGTCCATCAGACATAGAGGAAAGGGGCAAATCAGAAATTGCAAATTCCTGCAAAGTAGAGAGGTGACATCTGGAGAGGAACAGATAAGCAGAAAAGCTCTTGACTCTGAATTGGTCATGAGCTACCCAAGGGGTGGTTTCTATTGGTCATGAGCTACCCAAGGGGTGGTTTCATCTATTTCTTTCTAACTGGAAAGGGGAGTTGGAGAAGGAGTCACAGGTGGAGCTGGCACATGGATGGCTGGCAGCGGAAGGGGGCAAGGCGCACAGCTGTGTTGACATAGAGAGGGGTAGAAGGGCCCCCCCAGTTTGGAGAAAAGAAGAATCTGCAGAAGAGAAGGAGTAGGTGGATGAGGAGTAGGGAGGAGGAAGGCTTGGCTAACTCAGCAGATAGTTGCTGTGTCCCTGCTATGTGCCAGGTATGGTGTGTACAGGGGATATGGCAGTGATGATCAAAGCCCAACCAACTCTTAGACTCCTGGTGCTTATGGTCCAAGAAGGGAAGGTAATAGTATTCAGGGATGGGAAGACTGACTTCCTGAGACCTCCAGGAAGTCAGTGAGGAAAAGCAACACCAAGCAACGAGGGGGAGCAAGGGACAGAAGCTGGATCGCAGGAGACCTGAGGATTGATGGGCGACGAGGAAATGGAGACAGCAGGTGTCACCACCTTTTCAGGGGGCATATCAACAAGAAGAAGAAAAGGGATCTTTGGAGCATGGAGCAGAATTGAGTAGAGGCTTCTGAGGAGCAGGCTGGGGGAACTACCCAAGAGAGAGCAGCTAAGTTCCCCCTGAAGCTGTAACAGGATGAAATCTTCTAGTGTGTGGGTGACCAGTGGGTCAATTAATTTTTTAAAATTAAAAAGTGATGCATGCTTAGGGTTAAAATTCAGAGAATATAAAGAGGTCTCCTCACAGTATCTAGAAGCAATTCTTGGTACCAATTCTTTATGGATACTCCCAGAAACACCCTATGCATATGAGACTCTGTGCATCCAGGTGTGTCTAAATCTCAGCCCCTCTCCCCTTTATATTTACACAATGGGGAGAGCACACTGTTCTGCCTCTTGCTTATCTTAACTTTGTAAATAAGCTTTGAAGATCATCTCCTATTAGTATGTAGACAGCCATCTAATTATTTTTAATGGCTATGACTTTTAAATGTGCTGCAATTTTTGAAACAGCCTCAATTCACAAGTACTTATGTTGTTTCTTTTCTTTTTTTGCCCCCATTACACATGACACAGCAGAGAACATCTTATACCAATACTTTTTTCCTTTGTAATTGTGGTAAAATATATATGATATCAAATTGACTATTTTAACCATTTTAAACATGCTGTTTAGTAGCATTAAGAAGTACATTTACACTATTGTGCAATCATTGTAACCTTCCATTTCCAAAACACTGTGTTTTGCATAACATTCATTCAATGATAATTCCTCGTTTTCTCCCTCTTCCCCCATTCCTGGCAATCACCATTCTACTTTCTATGAATTTGACTATTCTAGATACCTCAGGGAGGTATTGTATTTGTCTTTTTGTGACTGGCTTTTTCCACTCAGCGCCATATCCTCAAGGTTCCTCCATGTTGTAGCATGAGTCAGAATTTTGTTCCTTTTTAAGACTGAATAGTATCCCATTGTTAGTGTATATCATGTCTTGTTTATTCATTCACCTGTCAAGGGACCCTGGGGTGCATCTACCTTTTGGCTATTGTTAATAATGCTGCTATGAATGTGAGTATACAAATATCTGTTGTACTTCCTGCTTTCAGTTCATTTGATTTATCCCCAGAAGTGGAATTACTGAATCATATGATAATTCTATATTTAAGTTTTTGAAGAACTGTTATACTGTTTTTCACAGCAAGTGCACCATTTTACATATGCACCAACAGCACACAAGGATTCCAGTTTCTCCAATGTCCTTTGCCAACCCTAGTTTTTGGTGCTTTCTTACTGTGGTTTGTACAATAGCCATTGCCATCCAATGGGAGTGAAGTGGTATCTTATTGTGATTTTGAGTTGTATTTCTGTAGTGATTGGTAATTCTAAGAATCTTAGCACATACTTTTTTGGCCATCTGTAGATCTTATTTTTTGGATTAAAAACTCAGTCTTTTTCATTTTTAAATTACAGTTATTGTGTACTAACATTTTTACACATATTTATAAGATAAATTCCTGTCTTAGAGTTGCCAAGTTACAGTTGCCAAGTTAAAGGCTGGTGCACTTTAATCTTTTTATACATATTGCCAGTTTGCTCTCCAAACAGCTGGTATAAGTTGTATCAATTTGTGCATTTTATACATTCTCTAGCATTTTATATGAATAGTATATATCTTATTTGTCTTTTTTTGCTGGGCATAACTCTTTTGAGATTCATCCATGTTATGTGTATAAATTGTTCATTCCTTTTTATTACTGGTAGTAACCCATTGTACAGATATATCATGATTTGGTGGATATTTGATTTAAAGAGTCTTGCTATGTTGTCCAGTCTGGCCTCAAACTTCTGGGCTTAAGGGATTCTCCTGTCTTGACCTTCCAAATAGCTGAGACTACAGATGTGCACTACCATGCCCAGCTCTGATCTATAATTTATTTTCACTTTTTGCCAATAAAATAAAGTTACCACATTTATTTAAAGGTTTTTCTTCAATAAATACACACTTCCATTTTTCTTGGGTCAAGAGTTGAATGGCTGGTAATGTGGTAACCATATGTTTATATTTTAAAGAAACTGCTAAATTTTTCTTCAAAGTAGCTGTGCTATTTTGCATGTCCAAGAGTGGCATGTGAGAGTTCCAGTTGCTTCACATCCTGAGCAATGTTTGCTATGGTTTGGCTTTGTAATTTGAACCATTAGAATTGGGATATAGTGGCATATCAGTATAGCTTTGATTTGTATTCCCCTCATAACTAATGATGTTGAACACCATTTCATGAGTTTATTTGTCATCCAGGTATCTTCTCTAATGAAATAGCTTGTTTGCCTTCTTATTGAATTGTAAAAGTTCTTTCTATGACCAGTATGTGAGTCCTTTTTAGGATACATGTTTTACTATATTTCTTCCAGGCTGTGACTTCCATTTTTGTTTTTATAATAGTATATTTTAAAGACACTTCAGATATGATCATCACGCCCAATTTATTGATTTTTTATAGTTTGTGTTTTTTGTATACTGTTTGAGAAATTTTGTAAAACCCAAGGTCACTTACAGTTTTTTCCAATTTTTCTTCTAAAAGTTTTATATAGTTGTGGTGTTTACATTTAGGTCTATTTTCCATTCTGAATGAAAGTTTTTATATGCTATGAAGTTAAAAGTTGAAAATTTTCCCCACACATGACTATCCATGACTATTAAAAATGCCATTTTTAATTTTGCCATTGAATTGCCTTGATACCACTCTTTGAATCAGACCTAAGCAAATTTATTACTGGACTCCAGCCTGTGACATTGCTCTAACATGTCTATCTTATACCAATACCACTCTGCTGTAATTATTTTAAATTCCTAATAAGTTTTAAAATAATTTAGTGTGAATTCTCCAACTTAACCTTTTGTTCAAAGTTGTTCTGGCTGTTCTAGATCATTTGAATTTCTGTATAAATTTTATAAACAACTTATCAATTCCAAACAACACAGGAAAAATTATGAAGCCAGAAAATGTGAGATGAAAAGCTGACTGAACTTCTGATCTTCATTTTTGAATGTTATTTTTGTTTCCTATAGAATTTTTGATTGAGAACCTCACCACTACCGCTCCCCACCCCAACAGGACTTTAAAGATGTCAATCCATTGTCTTCTGACTTGCTTTACTTCTGAACATCTGGCAAAAAATTTGTCATTCTTATCTTTGTTTGCCTATACATCAGGTATTTTTTCTTTTGTCTGGTTTTAAGATTTTTTAAAATAACTTGTTTTAAACTACCTGCTTATGATATGTGCTTGTATATTCAACATTTTCCTCAGAGGACTTGTTGTCCCACAGATCACTGGTTTTTATATCGTTTTGATTTTAGTCTATTTTTCTATATATGCTTTGTTTAGGGTATTTTCTATTGCTCTGCTTCGGTTTTACTAATCTTTTGTTTTGCATCATCTAATCTGTTAATAATAATAACCAGTGTATTTTCCATCTCATTATAGTTTTTATCTCTAGAAGCTTGTTTGGGGTCTTTATACATTTCACAACCCCCTTTGTCATGAAATATAATTTTAATTGTGGTAATTTCCTTGCCTTTTTTTTAAAAGATGGATAGCGTGTCTTTATTTTGTTTTCTTATTTTTGTATGCTGAGGCTTGAACCCAGTGCCTCACACATGCTAGGCAAGTGCTCTGCCACTGAGCCCCAGCCCCTTTGCTTGCCTGTTAATTCTATCATTTGTGTCACCTGAGTCTGTATCTATTATTTTGCATAATCATTATGGATTGTTCCTTCTTGGTTCTTTACATGCATGGTGATTTTTAAATTAGATACCAAGCACTGTAACTTTACATTGTTTGGGGCTGAATATTTTGTGCTCCTTCCACAATGTCTTAGCTCTAACCTTCCATGGCACCCATATGACTATGATTGCTTGTTTAAAAACAATGGCTAGGGCTGGAGTTGTGGCTCAGTGGTAGAGCACTTGCCTTGCACGTGTGAGGTACTGGGTTCGATCCTCAGCACCACATAAAAATAAATAAATAAAAACAATGGTTATCTCTGATGTAGAGCTAGAAGCTCTAAGGGAGATGAAATCAGGTAAGTTGTAATCCTGCTGATTCCTCAGCATGTAGCTGAGTGCCTGCTATACTGAGGTACTCAGCAGGTATTGGCCAAATGGATAAATCCATGAATGAATCAGTGAATGGATGAAAAAATAATAAAAATTCAGGTGGCTTTGTGTTTTACTTATCCAACATTGTATAACAAATTATCCCCCAAATTAGTGGCTTAAAACAACAACCTTTTTCTTATATTTCACAGTTGTATGCTTTCAACGAGTTAAGCCTGAAGTTATTTTGCTTGTCCTACTTGGGTCTCCCAGGTGGGTGCACTAAATGGGGCTGGAGTTGTCTGGAGGCTGACTGGGCTGCTCGGATGGTGGGGCTTCTTTCCCTTTCTACATGGTCCCAGGGCCTTTCTCTGCAGTCTTTCCTCACGCTCTCTCCAGCATGGCCTCTAGACTCTTTCCTTCGTGGCTCAGCTTCCCTCAAACACACATGTTCCAGGAGGAAGGAATCTATGGCTGTCAGTTTTAAGATCCTGAAATGGCTCATTGTCACTTTGATGGCCTTCCTTTGGCTGAGCAGTCACAGGGCCAGCCCTGATTCAAGGGGGAATGCTGACCTCCACTTCTCAGTGCGATGCACCTGCCCTATGAAGAAGTCCTGCGGTCAAGTTCTCTCCTTTGAGATCCTTGTGTAGCTTAGATTGAACTACAACTTCAGTGGGAAGCCCAGGAGCACCTCTGGTCTTGGATTTTACCCTTACCTGTTGGAGGAATGTCTGTAGAAAAGCCTTCATCTCTGGACAGCATTCCAGATCCATGTTCCAATCTAGTGCTAATGTCATCCAGTATTCTAAATGGCTTGCTGGTTTGCCACCAACTCTGCACGGGGATCAGTTTACTTCCCACTTTTTCTCCCCATCCTTTGCATTTAAAACCCTAGGTTCTTAGAACCAGCTCCCTTTCTTCCTGCCTGCTTCTTTCCTTTCCTTCCTCCCTCTCTCCTTCCTTTCTTCACTCTTCTTCACCTTTTTAAACATTTATTTTCATGTGGTACTGAGAATCAAACCCAGTGCCTCACAGGTTCTAGGCAAGCACTCTACCACTGAGCTACAGACCCAGCCCTCTTTTTCACTTTTAATTGGGTTCATGAACTTGCCTTTAATCCAAAAAGTTCTCATTTCTGACCCAAATTTCTTCTTTCTTTTGACTGGTGCTTGCTTCTTAAATCCCAACATGCTATGGATAGTTGTCCAGCCAATTAAAAACAAATAGACAAAAATGAAGTGGTAAATATAGATCTTCTAGGGTCAGAAGGGTCTTGGAAAAAGTTGTTGCTTAGATTTGTTGTTGTTGTTTTCCCCTAATCTTAATTCAGGGAAAAATAAAACCCCAATGAAAACCTCAGTAATTTTCTCTAACTCTATAATCGCCAAGAGGGCCAGGATAAAAGCCACTAAGTTTTGTTTTCACAGGTCCTCCCACCACAGGCATTTAAGAACTTGAGATCTGCTTGTCAGAACTGATGTTAAACAGAGGCTTGACAGCCTCCAGGAGTTCTGATTCTTTGGTTTCATTTCCTCATTGCTGCTCCTAAGATCATGGTTTCCTTAGACCTGGATCTTAGGATGGTTCCCACCCACTGTCTTTCCCCTCCAAGGTCACCAGAAGTTCAACTCAACTGACTAGAAAATCACACACTTCCAAGTTTTAGATTCCTTCCTCTTGTGAAGACCCAGGCTTTTCAAGTTGAATTCTTCTTCCTGGAAATTCTGACTCCACAGGTCACTGTGGAAATGTACGTTTATTTTCCACCAGAAGGGAAAAAAAGTTATTTATTCTCATATACCAATTTACAAATCATCAATCAAGCCCTCTTCCCTGGAGAGCATATGACGGATAAATAAGCCTTCTATAAATACATGTCGTAAGCACTGTCGTGCCATTCAGAGGCATTATTATAATTCATCAAAGCCAGTATGCAAATGAGACAATTGCATCAAGGGGAAAAGATTCAGGAAATGAAGATTTACCCACATGGGGTAAATCCTTGCCTTTAGCTTGGTACCATCAGAACTTTGGACTTCACCTGTGTCCTTGGTTATCACAACAGCCCCAACTCCACCATCCTAACTTCTTCACCTTTTTGCTCCTGGGAGTCAATACATTGCATATGATGTCTGATATTTTCTGCTAGATAATGCTTTGGGCCATTTTTTAAACTGAGCACTTAAACTGATAAGAGCCATATTTTCCCCATCCATATTTCCAACATATTGCCAGAGGTTCTGGGCAGTAGATATGTTTTTGAGTAAATAGAATACTAAATTGAGGCAATGGATCATAAGTCTAAGGCAACGAGCCTCTCTCTTCACCATCCAATAAAAAAGGTCACTAGACTGGGGGAGCAATGGAATGGTGGGAGGCAGAAAGTTTTAATAAAGCTGTCATCAGAAAGATCAGTCGAGCTTTTCTTCCTCCTCCTGGATCCGAGAAGATAAAGTCCTCATCAGTACAGGAAATGTGCCCATTTCCATCCCCAACGATGCATGGTTCTGGAGATGGATCACAGAAGCGCTGGTTCTCATCTCCTGAAAATCCATCAAACCTGACTCTCCTGGGCTGGGACTTGAGTCATTGCCCTGAGGAGACATGGGGAGGCACCCATTTATTAGCTTTGTATGTGCTTTTTTAAAAATAGAAGCTGCTTCATCTTTCCCAGGCAAGCCAAGCTTTCCATCCACCACGGAACCTGCACTTCCAGGTGTCGTCTTGCTGTGGTGAAGACAGTGGAGTGGGACAGAGAGAGGCAGAAGCGTCCACGCCTTGATGGGCTGCTAGTGATGGAGTGTGTTCCAGAAATGAAGAGATGAGAAATGCGCCATGCCTCACTTCCTTCTGACCTCACACGGGACCTTTGGGGGTGGGGTGGGGCCGTGCATTTCAACTCACCATTGAGTTGAGGAAATGAGAGGCCAGTGGGTCTGATGAGAAATAAAATTTCGTACTCTGTCCTCCCTGCCATTTTCTTTTGGGGTTGCTGCTACAGTTTGGATTTGGAAGTTCCTGAAAGAGTTGTGTATTAAAGGTTTAGTCCTCAGCTTGGAGCTATTACAAAGTAGTGGGGACCTTTAGGTGCTAGGGCCTGGAAACTGGGGTGTGGCCCAAAGGGGATTATATGGCACCAGACTCTTCCTCCTCTCTCTCTCTTTGGCATTCCAACCAAGAGGAGAACAACTGATCTACAACAGGCTCCCACCATGGTGTGCTTCCTCACCTCAGGCCCCAAACAATGAGGCCAATTGACATGGACTGAAACTGCTGAAACCATGAGCCAAAATAAACCTTTCTTCTTTGTAAGTTATCTCAGGTATTTTGTTGCAATAATGGAAAGCTAACCTATGTAGTTACCATTAGAATCTCACCTCACAACCTTGAAACTCTGAACCCTGGCCATTTTTTTCTCAGAAAAATTTGACAAAAGGAATAGTTGATTTTTAAGAAATG
Organism: Geosciurus inauris; assembly: GCA_004024805.1. NCBI lineage: Eukaryota > Metazoa > Chordata > Mammalia > Rodentia > Sciuridae > Geosciurus > Geosciurus inauris. The sequence goes on along the minus strand of PVHX01000248.1, from coordinate 287,619 downwards.
TTTAAGAAATTCAGCCACAGTGCCAAGTGATGTTGATTGTGAATTACCTCTTGCAGTGCAGATACTGCTGTTAGAGAGTTCAGTTGATCAAATAAACAAATCTTTTTTTCCTATTATAGTTCCTAGCCCTATGGTGGCTTAATTTCACTTGTTTATGCATTCATTTTTAGAAGCAGTAGGCCATCCTACAATGTCTTGGGAAGTTAGCTTCTGTCTTGGGTTTAACTGGCATCTGTGACTCTGTTAAATTTTCTCAGACATTTCCCCTCTCTATCTGACTGCTTCCAAGCTTTATGTGATGTTTTATTTAATATGGCATGCAAGATATTGGTCTTCAGTCCAAATTGCAATTTCACATCAAAACTGATTCTCCTGACAGTTGGACAAAGATGATCCATTTCTGAAGTTTACATGCTGCCATGGTTCTTCGGGAGAAATGGAACAGCTCACCTATCCTGAGACTTTTCCAACAACAACAACAACAACAAAATTTCCCCCATCTAATGGGATATACTTTACTAGTCTCCTTCAAGTGCTTTGGTATAATTGAATTATGTTGAAATGCTAGACACTTTCCAAAACACAGGTCTAACAGCATGTTAAATCTACTCTGGCATGCATCCCTACATTATCAAGAATCTGGGGCTACTAAAGCAATTATCTATGAATTTTTGAGTTTCTCCTTTGTAAGATCTGGGCCTTTCCTGGCCTCCTGATTCTTTGTGAAAAATGTAACTTGATCACAAAATTTTGTAGACCAGTCTTATTAATGACAGTTGGGCCAAAGCCACTGAAAGAAAAATCTAAACTCATGGATATATTTTTAGCCTTAGCAGCCTATATATAATCAGAATAATTGATTATGAAAAATAAGATCATAATTTACACAGTATATTAATAATTGTTCTAAAGGTCAAAATGAACAGAAAGATCTTAATTCTCCACAAAATGCTGTAGAGTGATATTTAACTCTTCATAAGATATGACGTCAGCCTTTCAGTTTTACCTCCCACCACTTCCCTCCTCGTTGATTAATTTATTGTATGTGCATCTAGTATTCATTGAGTATTTTCTGTGTGCTAAAAAATCTTGCCCTTTATTTCTACCTATTTGAGTTCATCCTTGAAGGCCAAGAAATACTTGCACTTCTTCTTATATCATCTCAAATTCTCTTAGGCCATGGGGGTCTCTCTTGACTCCTCTGTCTTTCCTTTATGGCTTATTTTCAACTTGTTCTTTCTTGGTCCCCAAATAAATCCTCCAGTTTTTGTGCCCTAAGTCACCAATGAGACTATTACCTCTTGAGGCTGGAGTTGTGTCTTTGTGTTTTCCTCGGGCCTTGCGGTTCAGGGCAGATGCCCAGTGTGTTTGAATGAGTGGTCATCAGAATCCCACTGCCCCTTCACCCTGTTTACAGCCATCTTCCCCTGGTGCTCCTCCGAGCACTCTCCTGCTCAGAGGCTTTGTCCTCACTGTTCCTACTGGCTGGAATACTCTGCTCTGGGCTTTGTGCATGAAGCCCTCCTTGGCTTCCTTCAAGTCTCTGCTCAGTTCCTCATGAGACACGACTTCCCTGACCCCAGTGTATACAATAGTGCCACTCCCCCAACTCTGCTTCATTCTTTCTTGAATCACTAACCATGTTATTTCTTTGTTGGTCTGTCACTCCCATGAGAATGTGTTTGGCTTCATCTCTTTTGTCCATTGCTGTAGTTGAACGTCTAGAACCAGGTCTGCTCATGGGAGGTCCTCATCCATTTGCAGGGTTCATGAGTGGACAAGCATGCTTTGCAGGGCAGCTTTGCCCTCACTGCCGGTTGTCCTGAAGGACTTAGATGGCCCAATAGTGGTTGACGGCACCAACCTCAGGTGCTCAACTTCAGATGGACTTGAATTAGCCTGGAATGTTAGTCCCTCTCAGTGACAAAAGCTTTGACATGAATAACTTAAAAGGGGGAAAGATTTACTTTGGCTCATAGTTTCAGAGGTTTCAGTCCATGGTCAGCTGGCTCTAAGGCAGAAACTTCAGGGTTGAAGGGCATGGTGGAGGAAAGCATGTTAGCTCATGGCAGCTGGGAAGGAGCCAGGAAGAACCAAGTCTCGGCTGGACTGTTTGAGACTTGGTTCCCCAAAGACACGCATCAGAAGACTCACTCCCTTCAATGAGGCCTCACCTGCTACTGTGTCCACTACCTCCAAATAATCAAATGGATGAAGCCTCTGATGAAGTCAGAGTCCCCATGATCCAATCACTCCCAAGAGCACCCGGACTGCCAGCATGAGCTCTGGAATCTGCTGCCCAGTGGCTGTGTTTCTTGCGGTGAAGTGACCTCTCCCGGTTTCAGGTTTCTCCTCTAAAAGGAGAATCTTCACGGTTGAGAAGGAAATAGACAAAGTTGTTAGCACAATGCCTGGCTGGCAAGTACATGCTCAGGACATGCTTGGCCAAAGCCAGTCGTTACTAAAGTGGACAGGATGGCTCTGGAGAGTTCTGTTAGTGCTAGCAAGGCAGCGTAGACCACGAGGGCAAAGCTGGCTCTGGGTATGCTCTTAATCCATGAATTTGAGAATGTGGATGTCAGGGCTTGTTATTGCCTTTAAACTCCAACCCGAAGTGGGAGGGGCTAGGGGCTTTTACTGACAGTCTATAGGGGTCATCCAGCTGCCTTAGTAAGAAGCCTCAGAGCCATGAACTTAGCTACGCCCTTCACTCAGGCCCATCCTTCCAAGTGGTCCTCAAATCCCAGGATTCAGGGGGGGGAATGGTCATGTGGTTTGGGATTGATCATTGGTTGGAGGTGGTCTGACCTGGAGGTAACAGAAGAGGAGCAAGACAGTGACATGATGTGCCAATGTTGAAAGCTGCTTGGTTTGGGGAACCAAGTCTCAGCTGGACTGTTCGAACTGCACAGTTTGGTTCTGTGCAAGTGTTCTTCTCATGCCTTGGCTCAGAGCAGGGGAAGGAAATTTGATTTCTAGGGTTTTCCTATGACAGTTTCCTGTCTTCTTCCCATGGTAAGCACAAGTGTGCTTCCTGAAACCTGATTTAACAGGGTTTATTGAACTAGAAAACACACACGGGGCCTTCGGTCTAGCCGCCTCCCCATGTACACATCAGAAACTCAGCATTAACCAGCCTTGGTGCCAAAGAACTAACTGGAAGCCCAAATACCACCCACCTCAAGTAGTGTGTGTCTTTCTTCACACAGGGCATATTTTTCTCATTATCTGAGTTTAGTATTTGATTAATTCTCATAATAACTCTAAAAAGGAACTGGAGTTCTTTTACTGCTTCCTATCATTAGGTGCCTAAAAGTAATTTTCCTTCAGTGATACCAAATATTCTTCAAAGACTAATCTGACCTTGAGAAGAGGAGTTGTTCTTATAGGCAACTTGACAGTAGATTTGAAAAATCACCTCTGTGCATCCTAACAGTCGCTCTCTTTGGGAAAAGCCAAGAAAAGCTGAGAAATGATGTGTAGACTCTCTTCAATCATGTTTTCTCATAAGGTATATCTGCTCTTGAAGGGATGGCACCTGGGAGAGAAGATCAAGTTGAAAAAAAGAAAAGGCTAGAGGTGTTTCATTTCCCTGATCAAGTTGAGACATAATGGTCATACATTTTTTATCACGTTACCACCCTACATTAAATTTCCTACTGACCAGAAATTTAAATAAAAAAGAAAGAAAACAATTGCCCATTAATTTCCTAATAAGCATGTCAACTTCACTCTTCTCAAGAGTGGTTGATCAGTGCCAGGCGCGGTGGTACATGCCTATAATCCCAGCACTTAGGGAGGCTGAGACAGGAGAATCGTGAGTTCAAAGCCAGCCTCAGCAATGGCGAGGCGCTAAGCAAGAGACCCTGTCTCTTCATAAAACACAAAATAGGGCTGGGGATGTGACTCAGTGTTCAAGTAACCCTGAGTTCAATCCCTGGTGCCAAAACAAACAAACAAACAAACAAAAAACAGAGTGGCTGACCAGCTAGGACCACAACCTTGAGGAGAGGGATCAGCAACTGGGAGAACAGAGGATCTTAAATGTCCTCCATGGTCCTGACTCAGGCGTTACTGAATTTCAAGTCCACAGCATTTGGTGACAGGTGAGCACAGAGCGGGAGGAAGTTCAAGGCAGCAGCATATCTGCAAATGGTTGAGACCAGCTCTGGATCTGGGTTCAAGTCCAGGTTCTTCCTGTGCTGGTTCTTGGTGTCCGGTTTCTTCATCCTTAAAGGGGATGGACTCGAGCAGTGTTGGGGGCTTGGGTGAGATCATTTAGGCCCAGGACTTGGAACAGGCCCAGCTCTCTCCTATTCAGGCACTGTTGTCAGAGCAGATCCCACTGGTTTCTATAATTTGAGTGTCTGGATCTGAGAGAGCAGGATTCTTAGAAGCAGATCTTGGGAGACATTAAAGCAGAATTCAAAGACACACATATTGCCGACCTTCTGCTTTTCCCCATTTCTTTACCAAAATTGAAGTCTGCACTGTAATCCCAAGGACCACATGTTGACAGCCCTGGGGATGCCGTCTCGTGTGGTTTTAAGCCCACTAGAGAGACCACTGACATATCTGAATTCAATTTGAGTGTTGAAACCTTCTCTTCTCATCCCAGTCTTCTGTCCCAGTTCAAGGAGTCAGGGATTCTGTCCTGATGTCTGGAGGAGACAGTGTCATGGCATGCTTTCCAGACCTCGGTCATTTTCTAACCATCTTTACATTTCCTGCCAGGCCTGAGCAATTCCTGGACCGTTGTTAACTTACTGTTTGTCTTACAGATACTTTAGACTGACTTCCGTTTCCTTGCTCCATTGAAGCAATCCTACCTCTGAAATTACATGCGGATGTGCTAATTGTATTTTAATAATACACAAGAAAGTAACCACCTAGCGATTAAAATAAAATCCACATCTGTCTCACCTAAAATGATCTTGTCTACTACCATTGAGTTGCAAAGCACCTTTGGGGTACACAGCCCTGAGAGCCTGCTGGCAAAGTGAGATTTTCCAGGAATCTAGCTCAGGCAGAACCGTGACCCAGGACCCCTGCAGAAGCCCAGCTCTGCATGGTGGTTTTGCTGTACTCTCTACAAGAGAACACTCAGAGGGGCTTTTTTCCTTTAGTGACAAGAATGAGTCTCTGATAGCTGTCACTGAACAATTAATCTTCAAAATGAGAGCTCAATTACCAAACATGTGTTCTCATGAGCAAGGCCCCACTCTCATCATCCAGAGCTACTATTAGACACAAATAATATCTATTTTTTCCAATTATAATGATCTCCTCTTAATGCAGTCTCGATGATTATGATGTATGCTGTAACTGTTGACTCCTCACAGTTGGAATTGTTAACATATTGTGAAAATATGCACAGAATCATTCTTTCCAAACTGACTTTTGCTGTTAAAATTAGAAAGACCAATATGAGTTTGAACAGCGTGAAGAGGAAGAATAGATGATCAATTCTTATGCTTGGAAATGCAATTGCCTCTCTGGAGCCAGAATTTCTTGCTTTCACATCTTATATCTCCTTGTGCCTATTATAATAAAGACAATAAAGTAGAATGAAAGGGGGTTGAGGCTAAGAGGAAATAATGGACTATTTTAGTATAAAATGATTTTGATTTTAATATTTTTCTACTTGTATTAACCGACAGATTTAGTTATTAGAAACTTCACACAACTAAAACACATTCGGGTTTTCAAGGGACTTTGAAGTGAATTTTGGTTTCTGATATGTGCTGATTTGCTATGCATTAAAAGAGAGAGAAAGTGCTGAAAATTAAAGGAAAAATCCAGGCAGTATACATAGTTTTTTCAAAATTTGTCACTAAAATTAAGCAGCTATCTATTGAACTGACCAAGACCAAACCTATTTGTTCAGATCTGAGATTTGGCAATGGTGTCCCTCAAGAGACCCAGGATCCCTTTGATTTTTAATAACAATTAGAATTTCTGTCTTAATAGTCATAGCTAGATGAAAAATGCTCTCTTGCCTCATTAGGAAAATAACAATTTCTGTCTTTTCCACGCATCCCCTTTGAAAATCTGTATGGTTTCCTGCCCGAGACTGTTGCTCTTTCTGCCACGGTTCTATGGGCACTTTGTTTCCATGGAACCATTAGGAGGATGGGTTGGCCACTCAGAGAAGTTACAACTCAAAGAAGCTCCAGCTCTTCATTCAGGGAGCGTTCTGTGACCTACATGGTCCAGTACTGAGGTTCAAAAGCCATGCTTTCCACACCTCCCCTGACACCATGGGGACTCCATGACCCCAAGAAGACTGTCCCCCTCTCTGAATGAACAATAATGCCATCTTTCCTGCAGGAAGCCACCTTGTCCTGAGAGTTTTTTGGGCCTCATACCTGAAGAGCAGAAGCCTGCCTTGGCAAACCTCTAAAACTTGTTCTGAGATGTCAACACTTTCCTTGTTTTTAGTAGTAAGCTGAGATTTGTTACAGATCAGCAAGGAGCTGTTGTCTATCCTGTGTGCCCCAAAGGGGTATTATAAACTTGAGTACTTTACTCAGACCTGGCACTAATGAGAACTGGAAGATCATGGGAAGAGAGGACATTTCTGTATGCATGCACATAACATGAAAAATTAATATCCCAAATCAGATCACCTGACAGAAAACATGCCCACCATACTAAGTGAGGGTAGAGGAGACACTTATAATTAAAGCATCAGCCCTCCATCCAGATCTGCTTTAAAACATAGAGTCATTTTTCTTAAAATGCTTGGTTTAATGTGGGTATTTTGCAAAGATTACATGAGGTTTTGCTTAAAACCCACATCTCTGTTAATATTTATTTCCACAGAGTCTGGTTTCTAGGCCTGGAGCTCTCTGTGACAAAGGCATCACCAAAATCCCGGTGACAATCATTCCCTTAGGATGACTTTTTCTATTGTATGAAATAGTGTGTTATTTTAAATTGCATGTAGTGTCTTAAGGAGATATACTTTCCAAGGTAGCATGATCTGGTTATAATATTTGTTTCTGGGTTTCATCAGAAGTCTCTGGAGTTCAGGATTTGGGGGATTTATAGAAGTGAAGGTCTGGAACATTCTTGAGCAAGCCTTGCTCAGGTTTGCTCCGAGGCTGGAGTACACGTCAGCCTTACCTAAGCACTTCCTTTGGAGAGGTATCAATCAGAAGCTGCATACAGGGTTTTGTTTGATGTCCTGACTATTTCAATGGATTAAATGTATTTCAAATAGATAAGCTAGAAGATGTCTTTTTAAATATGCAGAACAACAGAGCAGGAAGTCCATATGGTGTGGAATAAAGACACACACACTTCTGAAAACTTAAAAGGCTGTCATCCGCTGAGCCTGCCCATAATAGCCACTCTCAAAGATAATTGCCACCCATGTGTCCTTGATAAAAAGCACATCATGGATGCCCAGGAAATTGGCTTAAACTGCAACAAGAAAGATTTAGATTAGCTGAGGCAGAACTTCCTGGCTAAGCAGCTCTGGGTTAGGAGAGTGGGGATGGGGGTATATTCCGACTGGACCTGTGTGTCTTCAGGCTACAATCTCTTCTGCTCTTTGGGCCCTGAGCTTCTTTCTTCCTTGAACTTCCAGTAGGTGAGTTGCTCCTGTCGCCAGCATGGTCACACAGGTGGGACAATGAAGGCTAAAGCCCCTGGCTTGCTTCCTCACTTCGCATTTGCGTATTTTTGCAGCAGTGATGGATTCTGACCAAGACCTGCTCAATGAAGAGGGGCACTATCTTGGGTGCTGGGTGCCCTAAGGAGGCAAGCCATGGGTGGCATGACAAGTTCATGCCATGGGCAGAGCTGTGGGCAAGCTTGGTACAGGGAGGAAGAATGGCAGGCAGTGGCCACCACCCAGGAAAATATCTCACCTGAGAGCAGGAGCCTTCAAAGGCAGATAGATGGGGCCCAAGGACAGGGCAGGGCAGTGGGAGGCATGGGGGAGGAGCCAGAGCTAACTCAGGAGTTTCCACCTGTGTTGGCGGGGATGGGGATCAGGAGATAGGCAGTCAGAGGCCAGCAGCCCAGGCGAGAAGTCTGGACTCCAGGCGTGGTGACCTTGCAGCCAGCAGGCAGGCCCACCCCCGAGGAGTTCCAGGGAAACCAGCACCGTGCATTGACTGCTAGGTAAATGAGTGGGATTCTTAAGATTTTTTAGAATCTCTTGAAATGATGTAGGTAAAGAACATCCTGGCCACCCATGGCCAGTTCTGTATACAGTTAAAGTGCCATTAAACCTGTCGTAGGATCCTTTAAACATGAGCAGATCTCTCTTTGGGCTGTGTGTTCCTGGAGTCCACTCAGTTCTTGCAGGGTGAGGGATGCCAGGATAGCTGCAGAGTGCACCCCTTCCCCAGCTCAGGCAAGGAATGTAGACAGGGGCCAACCAGCCTGCCGCCAGGCAGCCAGAGATTCACTGCACCAAATCTCCAGGGTCTGTGCACAGGGCCCAGGTCCCATTCAGGCAATGCCCTTGAGCTGCCTAATAGGCACTTCTGCTTCAGAGATCACAGTGTTAGAATTATAAGCACTCCTTTCTGTGAATTCTGGGTTATTTTGCCTATTTGGGGTAATAATTCTCATTATGCTTTGTAGTCCTTTTTAATAAAAATGACATTCCCCTTATCTTTAAAGGTTGAAATCTCAGTCTAATGTATGACCCACACTCTCCTTGGAGAGTTATAAAAATTAGATTATATAACCTCACATTTCCCACTAATGAACATGGGGATGCTCCGGCCCAATGAGAGGGAGACAAGCGATGGGGATTTATGCTTTAATAATCCCGCTTAGATTGGTGTGTATGGCTGCGGGCAGCGGGCCTCCGACGGGTACAGCAGGCACTGTGGCTCTCCTGACCAGCAGGGCAATATATTTTATGGCAGTCAATCTCTCTCGGGTGAGGGCTTCTTCCAGGGTACCAGGGGATGGCTGTGGCAGTGGCTTAGTGTATCAAATTGCTCTGAAAATAAGATTATTCTCATCATCTAGAAAAATACCACCTGGTACTGATTTGCTCTTTGGGTTTTAATGTGTAGATGCTGCTCTGGGCACCAACTGACACTGGGCGAGGTGCTGGATGCCAAAACATTCATTTCCCCCCATTTCTTCCTTGTAATTGCCCCATGAGGTAGACACTGCGCATGTCCCTATTTCATTTCTGTGACCCTCCAGGGGGTGGTCACATTTATTTCAGTATCCCCAGCACCTGGTGCTGTTCATAGTAGGTGGTTAGTCATCATTGTTATATAGTGAAGGATAAACCTGGGATATTTAATTTTATGTATCAATCTGGGCCATAGTACCCCAGTATTTGCTCATGTATTATTTTAGATGTTTCTGTGAATGTTTTGGGGAGATGCGATTAACATTTATTGGTGAACTTTGAGGAAAGCAGGTTACCTTCCATAATGTGGGTAGATCATGGCTCATCAGTTAAAGGTTTTGATAGAAAAAGACCAACTTACCCAAGCAAGAAGGAATTCTGCCAGGAGACAACCTTTTGACTCAAGCTGAAATTCTTTCTGCCTTCATAAGGAGGAATCACATCTGATGCACCCCTAGCCCATGGACCCCTGACCCTCCATCTATGCCCAGTGGGTATTTGAATAATGCAACTGGCAGCAATACCTCCTGAGGGTGGGTTTGCTCAGCTGGCCCATGTTGGATGTGTCACTCTGCTGGGCACTTACTCTGCAACGCAGACCCAGGAGGAAGAGGAGCTGCCATCTTCAAATCCGTTGGTGGACAGGGAAAACAGAAGCTGAGAGGTGACTTCCAGTGTCACTCAACTAACCTCAGGCTGGGCCAAGGTTCTGATCCAGACCATGTGACTCCTGTGCTTTGGTGCCTATCAGGTTGATCTGGTTGGTTTGGGTTCCTTGGCATCTAGGAGTGGGCCCGGCTATGAAGAGGTGAAGCCTTGCAAGGCTGTTGTCCACAGAGGGATACAGGAGAGCAGAGAGGTTGAGGCCGGTATCCTGTGAAGGCTCACCCCACCCTCCTTCCCCTGTCCCCAGTAGCCATTGGCTGAGGACAATGAGGAGCCTGGCTGGTCCTTTCACCTGCTCATAAGAGCTGTACCTGTGCACCACCAACTCCATAACGCCCTACAGACCCCACTGCTGCATCATAAATGTGTTACAAGCTGAATTTCATTCTGATTCATCTCCGTAGTTCTTTTCAGTAGAAAGCTGCTTACCTGAGAAGAGAGGCCAGTGGTGGCAGATGGCACTTCAGAGGAGTACCTGCAAACAGCAGACCTTGCTCTTTGATCCTGCTGATTATGAGCAGCACATTTCCATTCCACTAATTGCAGGAAAAAATGTCCTGAGTGTGTGACTGGTGGTGTCCCTGGCCTTCAGCAGCCTCCACTTATCACATTTGGCAGGTCCCTGCCTGAGGTTTGATCTGATGGCAGTCTGTGGTCAGGGACCTGGGTCTGGGTCAGCTGTCTCCAGCACATCTGGGAAGCAGAGGTTGCTGAGGTCTTTGGCTATCTACCTTCCTCTGGACACGTGCCCAAAACTCACCACTAAGGAAGGCCTGCTAAGTATTCTTTTCAGAAGGTCCCAGACCAGCACAAGGGCTGGTTTCATTCAGAGGCTCACAGATGCTTAAAATCCATCCAGATGGAAGGTGACCAGCAGACTCCAGTGTTTCTCCTCCCACTGCTCCTCCTGCACCTCTGTAGCACTAACACCAGCAGGGGACAAGTGTCCCGCCTTCCCAGGCCCTCAGCCTGGCTCTCTTCAGCTTGGCCCTTGTTCCCTGTCCTGCTCCTGCATTTACTTTACACCTGACCTTGATCTCCACCAGCTTGATCAAATGGCTGCTGCTGTGTTACAGGATGCTCTGCACTAGGGAGCTGGCAACCACCACCATTTCTATGGGTCACAATTGTTGGGGTTGGTAACTTGGGATGGTCTTTCTGGGCTCTGCTGGGTTCACCCATGCCGTCAATGGATAGGGCAGTAAAGCCTCCCTGCTCTAGAATGGCCTCAGCTGGGATGGCCATGCTCTTTGATACCATCGCTCATCAGGTCAGGGGAGCTTGTGCACATGGTAGTGGCTGGGTCCTGAGAAGTGCGGAAGTGTTCAAGGGCCCTGGAGCCTGGGCTCAGCATCGGGCCCCTAGTGGATCACGCCCTCTTATGCTCTAGTGGCCAAAGCACAACACAAGGTCAGCCCTGCTTCACGGGTGGAGAAGTGAATGTCACTTCTGGGTAGAGGAGCTGCAAAGTCAATTTACAAAGGGCACATACACAGGGAGGTTTGGAAAATTGGTGCCATTTTTGCAATCAACCTACCCCACCAAACCCCATCCCAATGCTGGACCTGCCCTCAGCCTCAGGTTGTATCAGAACTGATACAACCCTCAGGCCTTTGCTTGCTCTCTAAAGGCAGAATCCACACCCTCTGGCTCAGATTCCCCTAACTCTGCCTGGGCTCCCTGGCTACTCCACCTGGCCCTCCTAGAGTGACATAGTCCTTGTGACAAATAGCAGCTAGCCTGAATGGTACCAATTTAATATGTTAGGCTTAGAAATATCTGGAAAGGAATCTATAATATTGAAAGTAAAATTCCAGGCTTATGGAGAAGTTAGAAGCAGGGGCCTAGGGACTGTGTATCTGGGTCTAGATTCTGCATCGCCGCCTCTCAACTGTGGGCAAGTTACTTTACCTCCCTGTGCCTCAATTTCCTCACATGTTAATTGGATAAAATAGGATATCACTTGTAGGGTTGTTCTGTTGCTGATATGAGTTAATATTTATAAATCTCTTAGGACATGTAGGGCACATGGATGTGTTTATAAGAGGAGCTGTTTTAGTCAGCTTTTTTACTGCCATGACTAAAAAAATTGACCAGCACAATTGTAGAGGAGGAATGTTTATTTGGGGGCTCACAGTTTCAGAGGTCTCAATCCATAGACAGCAGGCTCCATTCCTTGGGGGTCAGGATGAAGTAGGGCATTATAATGGAAGGGTGTGGCAGAGGGAAGCAGCTCACATTATGATCCAAAGCAGAGAGAGAGAGATACAAATATATACCCCAAAGCCACACCCCCAATACCTTACCTGTCTTCAGTTTCCACTCAATCCATTGGGTGATTAATTCATTAATTGTGTTAAGGCTCTCATAACCCAATAATTTCTCCTCCAAATCTTCTTGCATTGTCTCACACCTGAGCTTTTTGGGGACATCTCACATCCAAACCATAACAGGAGGTATGGTTGAGCCATCCAGGAGGGGAATTATTAAGGCAGGTCTGTGAGGAGGAAGTTTCCCCAGGAGTCCTCAATCTAACCCTGTGTCCCATTCATTTAGTATACATTTCAACTGCCCACAATAAAGGATGGACTGACCAGGACATGGACCTGCCCAATGGAACCACCTCTTACAGGAGAAGCAGATGGTCTCCTGAAATGTACCCCACATGGGCAACCCCTCCGTGCCACCTCTCAGGATGATGTGCTGAGATCAGAAGAAGGAACCTGATGGCTAACCACCTGGTCATCTGGGGGCAGTTCATCCCTGGGGACTGTATGGTTCTGCTGTGGTCCAGTGACCATCTCTTTTATGTGCTCCAGGACAAGTACAGATGTGTCCCAGACCAAGGCTGAACAGAGCTTTCTCCTTCCTTATGTCACTGGAAGTGGTGCAGACTCTATTCCAAGGGCTGGCGGTTGGGGCTTTATTTAGTCCCCCACTGAACTTGGCTACTTTTCCCCAGCTACATGCTTTCTTGAGCACATCAAAGGACAACACAAGTTGTTCTCCTTGCCTGATCTATTACTGCACCCTCCTAGGACAGCCATGAGGGCTCTTACCTCATTAATAATTAATCCATTTGACCATGGGCTGAGACCTCTGAAAAAGCCAAAATAAACATGTCCTCCTTTAAGGTGTGTGCATCAAGTATTTTGGTACCAGCAATAAAAAGCTGACTAACAGCATATCACAATCTTATTTCTCCTTTCTTTGTTTATTAATGTATCTAGATTGTGTCCTATCTACTTCTTCCCATTGGAATGTCAGTTTCAATGTGACAGGGACCTTGTCTTGCTCCTCACCACATTTCCAGTGCCCAGAACTTGATGAGGACAGAAATGGTCAAGAAATATCTTTCGGTTGGTTGGTTGGATGTTGAACGAATGGATGGATGGATGGATAGATGGATGGATGGATATGGCAGAGTGAGTTTTAGAAGGGCAAGTGATAGGCTCTTGCATTTGAAACCCAGGCACAAGATTTTTCTTGTTTAAAGCATCACTGACTGCAATACTGTGATCAGTTTTACTTTCAAATGACATATCTGTCCTTAGGAATTCATTTGGCTTCAAAGTCTATATGGCTTATTCCATAGACTGATGTATAAAAATTAACTATCACTTCATTTACCAGAATCAGGGTTGATACCCTCCTGGCCGGGCTTCCATTATAATGGGATTCCACATGGATAGAAAAGGTCTTTCCCAGAGCTATCACCTAAATTCCTCCTGGACAAGAGGAGAGGGTGAAAGGTTCAGCTTATTTTGTCCTGGAATATTTGAAACACAAGTGGGAGGTGGATCATTGCATTACTGATGTCACTGGGCTGGCCATGAAAGAAATTTCCATGGGATACAGGAGGACATTTGTTGAGGGACAACCAGTCTTCCTTTACTGTCTACCGCCTTTGAATTTAAAAGATAGATGGGTCATGCTTTTTTCCTCTCCTTTTCACCCACACTGTCACTGGACCAGAGCCCATTAGGAGGTTAAGAGACTGAGGAGGAATAGACCAAGCACCTTCACATGTGGTCATTGCCCTGTGCCTAGTAAAGAACCATACACCATACCCCCAGGGTTAGAAGCTCCTTTATCATTGCTTGCCAATAGCTTGTGGATGACCTAAACTCCCTCTCTCCACGATGTCTCTCAGAAAAACTTTATCCCTTTCCCTTATTCCTGGTTTCACAGGGACTTCAAGTTGCCAAGTAACAGCAACAATAATATCAAAATAAACAAAACCATCACCAATGTGCCAGGTTTCTGTTAAAACAAGTGAAGTGAAAGTCAGAAGTGGCCATTAGGATGTTACTAAAATTTAAAAAGTTTATCAAATATTTCTCATTCCCCCAAAGAACTCAGAGGAAATTTCCCCCCACAGAAAGGTTGAGTTGGGTGGTCATGTCACTCCTGAGAGAATTTTCTAGGGGAAGAATTAACCGATGTGAACTTGAGTTGTACTGATCCAGCTCCTGAATGACACCTGGTAATCTTGCTCACCACTCTACAGACCAAGTCCCGTTATTGATTTAGAACTGGTAAAGGCCAAATAATGTCATCTTTTAGTGTATAATCAATCAAAAAGCAAAAGCTCTAGAAATGCCCAGGTAAGATTTTTAGTCCTTTGAGCTCATTAAGCAATGTGGCCTCCAGTCCTTTCTAATAGGTGGTTACCAACTTCACAGATATAGTCCTACCTAATTGCTTATTTTTTTAAACAAAGGCGATTTCTTTTTCTTTTTTCTGTTTGTTGGAAAATATGTCACACCTCCAGAAGAAGTACATACAGCTTAAAAAACAATAGTGAAACCCACCCGAGTGCTGCCATCCAGACTGTGAACTTTACCAATGCCTGAGTGTGCCTGTGTCTATTAACATCCCTCTCCTTCCCATTCCCAGAGACAGCCTCTATCTTGATGTGTATATTAACCTTTCTATGTACTTTGATCTCCTGTTGTTATGGTTTGGATGTGAGGTATCCCCCAAAATGTGTGAGACAATGCAAGAAGGTTCAGAGGAGCAATGAGTGGGTTGTGAGAGTCTTAATCCAATCAGCGAATTAATCCCCAGATAGGGATTAACTGAGTGGTAAGATGTAAGGCAGGCAGGGTGTGGCTGGAGGAGGTGCACCCTGGGGGCATGGCTTTGGGGTGTATATTTGTATTTGACAAGTGGAGATCTCTCTCTCTCAGCTTTCTGATAATCATGTGAACCGATTCCCTCTGACACACTCTTCCTCCGTGATGTTCAGCCTCTTGGGAATGGTGCCAGATTTCTATGGACTAAGACCTCTGAAACTGTGAGCCATCAAATATACTTTTCCTCCTCTACAGTTGTTCTGGTTGGGTCCTTTAGTCACAGCAGCAAAAAAGCTGACTAAACCACCTGTGTTTATCTTAAACTTTTATATCAATAGTATCAATGGAGTCATGGTATCATATATATATAAAATTCTAGGATTTGTGTTTTTCAGCTGGAATGGTTTTTAAGATTCATCTGTGTGGATTTGGCGAGTCTGGCTCTTTTATTTTCACCACTGCATACCATTCCATTGTTTGAATAGACTGAAATTTACTTATTCATTTTATTGCTGAAGAGTATTTAGGTTATTCTCAGTTTTTTTGTGGTTTGGTTTGGTTTCATTTGCTACTGCTAACAGTCCTGTTATAAATATTTTTTATATGTGTTTTGATGCACCTGTGCAGGAGATTGTCTAGGGTAGCATTATCCAGTAGAAATAGAAGGTAAGTCACAAATGAAAGCTGTATGTAACTTGAAATTTTCTAGTAGCCATATTAAAAATGCATAAGAATGAAATCAGTTCTAATCATATATTTCATTTAATTCAATATATCCAAAACATCATGATTTCAAAGTGTAGCCAATACAAAAATTATTAATGAGATATTTTACATTATCTTTTTCTCACGCTGTGTCTGAAATTCAGTAATTTACACTTAAACAGTGTAAAATTGTCACAACTTTGACTAGGCACATTTCAGCAACTCATTCGGTACACTAGTTGCTAGAGGCTAGAGAATTGGACTGCTTTAGAGAATGTGAATAAAATAAAATTTCTAGATTGTGGGGTACGTGCATGTTCATCTTGACTAGACAGTGCCAAACTATATTCCAAAGTAGTTACATTCACTCCACCAGTGTGTGGTCCCAATGGACTAAATCCTTGTTGGGGCTTGGTATTGTCAGACTTTCACACATTCTCCCATCTTGTGAGTTGCATGGCATTTCACTACAGTTTTAATGCACATATCCTGAACCTAATAATCTCATGTGTTTGTGGGCTACAGCTGTGGTTGGTTTTTTCCCCCCATTATTTTTCTGTTTTATTTCCTTTTTTAATTACCTATTTGTATAATTTTTTTTCCTATTCTGGGTACTATCACTCTGTCAGTTATATATGATGTAAATATCTTCTTCTACCTGGTAACTTGTCTTTTTACTCTGTAATTGTTTTTTTACATATACTTCAGTTTTTAATGGTTTCATAGAGTTGTAACTCATCTAACATACAATCACCCACTTAAAGTGTACTATTCAATGATTTTTAGTGTGTTCTTGAAATTGTACAATCATCATCTCAATCACTTGTATTTTATCACCCCCAAAAGAAACAGATTACCCATCAGCAATCACTCCTCATCTCTTCAGAGATCATTCTTAATCACTACACTTAAAACATATAGAATCTGAAAAAAATACCCATCACTCACTCAGGATGGCTGTTCCTGGGTATTTGAGTAGTGTCATTTTTCTCACACCAATGCAGCCACCTTCTTTGAGCTGCTACTGCTAAATATTTTACATTTGTGCACGTCATTGTCCTTAACATACAACTATATGCATGTTGTTTTATGTAATTACATTTTTAATTGGTCAAGAGAAGAATGGAGAAAATACATGCAATTTTACAATTTTTATAGTTACAGTTGTCTCTTGATATCTGTGAGGAATGGTTCCAGGACCCTCTGTTGATAACAAAATCTATAGATTCTTAAGTCTCTTCTATCAAATGACATAGTATTTGTGTAGACTCTACACAACTCTCCTACATACTTCACATCATCTCTAGATTGCTTGTAATATCTAATGCAATGTAAATGATATGCAAATAATGATTATACTGTATTTTTAAGGAAATTATGACAAGAAAAAAGTCTTTACATATGTATGCATAGGTGCAATTTTTTTCAAATAGTTTCAATCCACATTTGGTTGAATCTGTGGATACAGAACATTCTGTAGATACTTTGTATCTGAAATATTATTCATTGCTCATTAGGATGGCTGTTCCTGTGGATTTGAATAATTGGTGTCACATTCTTATTCCAATGTAGCTTTTATTCTACCTACCTTCTTTAAACCATTATTGTCAAAGATTTTATCTTTCTGTAGGTTATACCTCCAATAATACAATTATATACATGTTGTTTTATACAATGCATTTTAGATCAATCAAGAGAAGAAAGGAGAAAATAAATGTAATTATGCTGTCTTTTATAATTACTTACAAAATTACTGGCACTCTGTTTTTTTCCACAAAGCTTCAGATTGCAACTGGCAGTCACATGCTTTTAGCCTGAAGAACTAACTTTAGCATCTCTTGTAAGGCAGTTTGGCCAACAACAGATTATCTCAGTTTTTGTTTATCTGGGAATGCTTTCTTTCTTTCTTTTTTGCCTTCATCTGCAAGGTAATTTTGCTAGACATAAAACCTTTGTTTGACAGTTTTTAAATTTGTTCAGTCTTTTGAATATGTCATACCACAGACTTCTGACCTCCATTGTTTCTAATGAGAAATCAGCTGTTAGTCTTATTATAGTTCCTTTTTATGTAGTCATTTTTCTCTTTCTGCTTTTTTTTCTTCTCTGTGTTCAAATTGTTACATTTTGTCAATGATGTGTCTACGGATCTCTTTGCATCCATCCTTAAAAGCTTCTTGGATGTGTAGATTAAGGTTTTTCATCAAATTTGGAAATGTTTCTACCACTTATTCATCAAAAATATTTTTCTGTTTTTGCTTTTTATAGTCCCTTTTGGCTCCCTTGTTACCTGTGTGTTAGTGAACTTAATGAAACTTCATTTCTCTGAGGCTTTTTTAAAATTAATTTTTTCTTCTCTCTGTTCTGCAGATTATGTAACTCTATCAGTGTTCTTATCAGATTGATTATTGTGGCACCCAGTGCTTGTGTTCAAATAACCCTTCTTTTACTTTTAGTGTAAGAGTAGCAGTGCTAGCAATGTGGATATGTCAAAGAGAAGCAATAAAGTGCTTTATTTAAGTGAAAAGGTGAAAGTTTTCTCAACTTAATAAGAAAAGAAAGAAATCATATTCTGAAGTCCCCCATATCTGCAATATTGTATGATATTTTCAAAGAGAGAGGAAGACCATATTCACATAACTTTTGTTAAGTATTTTGTTATAATTGTTCTTATTACTAGTTATTACTAGTCTTATTACTAGTTCAATTCTTACTGTGTCTTAACTGTAAATTACACTTTAGGAAGAAGACATAAATATACATAGTTCAGTATTATCTGCAGTTTCAGGCTTCCACTGGGCATCCTGGAACATATCCCCCATAAATAAGGGGAGACTGCTGCATTTGCTTGATTACTTAATGAATGGAGGGAATATTTTAGTAACTCTATATCCTTTTCTTCCCTCCCTTTCCTTCACAGAGTGAACCTCTGATGTTTATCATGGGGCAGCATCTTGGATGCACCCACAGTCACTCTGAGTTGAGTATGGCCTTGTCAGGGCTGTTTTTGATTGACTCTCCCTGACCATACCCAGCTATTCAACTCCACTAATTGCCAGCTGATGGTCCTATTGTTTACAACATTGCCCTGGGGGTATAAATTTATGTGCATGCTCTTTTCAATCCAATTCACCAGTGCTCTGAAGAGGTTCCTGAGGTGAGTGCTTTAGCTTTATTTTGGCACTAGGCTGGTTCTCCCAGCTGCCTCTATTTCTGGTTCTCTAAGCAGTTTAGCCTATATTCTCCAATGAATCTACTAATCTCCTTCCAAATGCCTTTTACCACTCTCACTTTTTTTGAGGGCTACTTTAGACTTGAACATCTCCACACTCCATTGCAAATGAGGTCAGTCAGTCCCCTTGGAAAGAGATGGGGAGCACTGTTTTATGGCCTGCTTCAAATTCCAGACAAAAAATCTCTGAACTATAGTCATGGAACTAGGCATGAGGGATGGGCAACAGTGCAATTTTCTCTGAGTGGCAACAAACCCACTTTTAGGAGCTGAGACACCTCTCTTGAGTTGGGACTGGGTTGAGGGAGGGAGCCCTAACCTCTTGGCTGAACTAGTTGACATCTGAGTTAATTGTGTTATAGAAAGAACATACTATTTATAATAGTAGTTATTTTAAAATTTGTTGTGACTTTTATTATGGCTGAATCATCACATAACTCAATGGGCAAACATGAAAAATTGTGTCTGGAATAAATGCTAAACTGGATAGATATTAATACAAAAGTTATAAGCTGGTACCACTCTATGAACTAGAATGTCTCTTACTGTATTCATGGCTGAGTATGTGATAAATTTTTTAAATGCTTCATGCGTACTTGAAAAGAATAAATGTTAAATATTTGTCTGATGAAATGTTTTATACACAAGCTTTCTTAAACTAAAAGTTTGATTGGAATTTAGCCCTCAGGACACTACCATGATCCCTTTGGGAATCAGTACTTAGATTTAAACACATTCCTTGTTCTAATCCTTCTTGCATCTCAGACTTTCCATGTGAAATCCCTTTCTTTCTGCCTTAAGTACATACTTCAGAATTTCTTTTAATGAGGGTCTATAGTTGAAAAATTCAATTGTTGTTTATCTGAAAGTGCTTCCTCTTGTTCTTGAAATATATTTTCACTTGGCATAAAACTCCACTGACAGTATTTTTTTTTTCTCTTAACACACTGAAAATAGCATTCCCTTGACTATTGTTAGTTTCTATTCTTACTGCTGAAAAGTTAGTTATCAAGTTTTTGGTGGTGGGTTTTTTCTTTTTTTTTTCTTTTTGGTTTATTTTATTTATTTATTTATTTTGTTTTTCTTTCTTTTTTTTCTTTTTCTCCAGGTGATCTTTAAAAAAATTCTTTTTAATTTCATAATCCAGAAAATTCCAAAGAATTCAGAATGGTATAATGAACCCTCATATATACTCTGAATTTTAAGATATTTACTCTTTTCCTTTAACATATTAAAATTTCATACCTGTACATTTCTTTTAGAGGGAATTTATTGAATTTGATTTCTTTTACCTCTTCAGATATTACTTATGCTCCACTTCCCCTCTTCTTCAATTCTGGAACTCCACACAGACCATGGTTTCTCCACCTCAGCACTATTGGCATAATCCTGATTGTTTAGGCCTGTGCTTCCTTTGGAGAATATTTTGCAGCATTCCTGAGCTCTATCCACCAGATACCAGTGGCATATACCTTTCACCCTCACCCATTTTGACATCCAAAAATGTCTTTAGACTTTGTCCAATGTGTCCTGAAGGGCAAAATTGCCCTTGGCTGAGGATCACTGATATAGAACTATGTTAACCTTTTTTATCCACCTTCCCTGTTTCCAGGGTGTTCTGAATCTGTTATCTCTGGATTATAAGATTGCAATTTGGATAATTTCTTCACTCCTCTCTCTTTAGTTGTATCTTCTTGGTCATTTATAGTAGTCTCCTAGTCTTTTTTATATTCAAGCTTATCCTTTATTTCGACAAACATAATCATTTTATGTTCAGTCTCTGATCATTTTAGCATTGGATGTTATCATTTTTATTTTTGCCCATTTTCACTTAAGGTCCCATATTTCCTTGGGTGCTCAGCAAGAATTGCTCACTTTCCCTGGAACTTTGCATATGCAATTCTTTATCTGTGGGATAAAGGTAGGCTTCTTAAGAGAGGATTTAATCTAGCATCTGATGGATACCTGGGATCACTGCTAATCTAGGACCACTTACATTGTTGGCTGAAGGACTTTCAGATTCCCAGCTCATATGAATTCTGGATGCAAACCTGAGTGAGGGCCAGCTTATCAGTATCGATTCTCAGGGACTTCTCTTCCTCTTTTCCTCTGTCCTGGGGCTCAAGAGTGCTAACATTTTCCATAGTCCCACTGGTGGCAAGGAAGTAGAGGAGTTGTTTCTAATTCACTTTACACTGAAAATCTATCTCCTGGGATTCTGGTTTTATTAGTTAAGATATCTTATTTGACTCCCCTCCTCCTGGGTGGACCTAGTATTTTGTCTCTGGTGCCTTGTGAGGCTGTGAAAAAATCTAAGCTCAGTATACTTGGTTCTACAAATGTCCCCAGGGAGGAAGCTGTTCAATTTTCTGCCTACTTCTTGGGTTCACATTCTCACTTCATTATTTTACCTTAGTGTTCCTTATTTTCTTGCCAGCTCATCAATGCACTTCAGAGAGTGCTTACAATGTCTTGCCAGCATTTTTAGCTATTTTCAGTGGGAAAAATGGTCAAGGTAACTGGTTATTTATTTTGCAGGCAATAAACATTGAATTACATTTTTTTTTCCTTTCCCTTGTTACAAACCAGTTAGTTTACTGGACATGCCATTTAAAACTCTACCTGTTTTATCCTCAATACACAGCTAGCCTGAGTTTCTTAGGTCAGTGTTTTATAGGAGTTCCAGATGGAGAAATAAACTAGAAACACTTTTAGATTGCTATTTTCACAGACCTTTCCTTCGCCTTTGACTCTGTGGCTGGAACCAATTATATTCCAACACGTGTGAACTTAATGTAGTCTCCTGGTTATTGAGGTTTGCACAGGGCTATCGCTGAGTAAATCACTGTCTCAGCACAAATGGTTACTAGATTGATCAGTTAATAATGTCCAGCATTGGGGAAATAATTTCTAGCACAACTGTATCTTTCTAACATGTTCCTCAGTGACTGCATGCTGCTTTTGAATGAGCTAGGAATGTGCCCAGCTGCAATGGAGAAAAATATATGCCAAGGAGATAGTTTTCTGTTACAACAATAAATAATAATAAGCATAATGAGTGTTTACCTCTGGACCACTGGCCATGCCCAGGACTTACCTGGATTAATCAATTCAGATGATCTCATCTAATTAGTCTCAACAACTGGCCCTGATATTTATTTATTGCCAGAATCAAAACTCATTAATAGCTACTTTATTGGACTGAAACCCTTCAGCAACTCACCTCCCTCAGGTCTCCTGGCATCAGTTTTGGCAAGTAGCTCATGTAGGGAGCCATCAACTTTGCCCCCCGCCCCCATGGGCTTTTCAATGGTGTGTTTTTATGGACGAGGTAGGTGTTTAGTTTTTTCCTATAAAAATGTCATAAGACTGTGGGATGCATTGGCACACACCTGTAATCCCAGCTACTCAGGAGACTAGGGCAGCAGGATTGCATGTTCAAGGCCAGCCTCAGCAACTTAGTGGGACCTTGTCTCAATTTTAAAGATTAAAACAAAGAGGGGGCAATCTGGGGATGTCATTTAGTGATAGAGTGCTTGTCTAGAATGCATGAGACCCTGGGTGTGATACCCGGTGTCACAAACAAAAAAATGTCCAAAGATAACATTATTACAGCTGTTACATGACAGGAAACATTTATCTACCCTTACTTGTGTGTTGTGAAGGATGTCTTGGGGCATGCATAAGGAAATCTGGATTCTTCAGTAGGACTTAGGATCACCTCTGAGTGGAGATTGAGTGGCCTCCTCATTTTCATTGAGGATCTCCATTGCAGCCCATCCATTCTACTACATCAGTGATTTCCTAACATTTTGTAAAAACAAACTCAAACCTAACAGAATTTGGAAAATATCCTTTTTTTCCCCCTTTTCCTTTCCTTTTTTTTCATCCTGTGGACTTGAGAATGGGTTGTGTATACAATACCACATCACCCCCAAGCACTCTTTCTGGTTCTTTCTCATGCCTGAAGACATTCTTCCACATCACTACAGTATAAACAGCAACATCAGAAGTTAGCATTGCTCTTTTGCTACCATCTAATCTTCAGACTTGATAATGAGTTTCATGAATGGTCCCAATAATATCTTTCATGCAGAAACACTCAGCTCAGAGTCACTTGTTACATCTTGACATCTTATCTTTTTAGTGTGTGTTGCCTTCATCTTTCCTCAACTTCTATGACCACAATACTTGTGAAAATCACAGGTCAGATATTTGACAGAGTGCATAGAATTCAGTTTGTATGATTTTTTCCCCCATGACTCGTTTTAGGTCATGTGTGTTCAACAGGAATGTCTCAGAAGTGATGGAGATTGTTCCTAAGCTTCCAATCGGATGGAATGCAGCGCTCATTTGTCCCATTTCTGATGATGTCAGCATCAGATCTTTGCCTCCTGCCTTGTAATTAGCAAGTATTAATTTATAGACATACTCTGTAAGTCTACACGAAAACCCCATTCCTCATCAAACTTTTAAGGTGTTCATTTAGTACCATCAATATTGGCCCATGGTTTCCTATTTTATTCCTCTTTATATATTTTGGCATCCATATTTTCCCAGATGCTGCCAGTGGTTTCCCTTTCATTTATCATGACCCCATCACTTTTTGAGTACTTCCTTACTTTTGACACAGCAAAATAGTCCTTACTTCTAGAATCAGTTCTTTCTCCAGTTGCTATCAATCTAGAATGGGATTTCAAAGCCAAGATGAAAACCAGCTGTTGTGTTCACTGCTTTTGGGGATATTGCTGTTCTTAGGTCTTCTCATGAGCAAGCTCTCTTTGTCTTTAATGTAGCTGATAAGTTAATAGGTACATTTTTAAAAGTAGAGTTTGGTGTCCTTTTAATTGTATAATCATTTAATATTGAACATTTAGAATTTATAGAAAGAAATAGAGAGAAATCATGTAGACAGAAATCATGCTGGAGCTGCTCATGGAAACCACTGTTATTGTCATGCTGTTCCCGGAGGCTTCTGGGGCCTAGAGACCCCACAGAGACTGCAGGCCTGGGAGCTATGAGGAGTCTCCTGCTAGAGGAGCCTGCGTGTACCTCTGAGGAGGTACCACCATTAGCGCTCAGCAGGGTTCCTGGCATACATCATTAGTGTCCCTCAAAACTTAGGCTTTCACATCTGTTTTTACCATTTAAAGTGAAGCCGATGGCCATTCCGGCCCAGGTGGTGACTTCAGCCAGAGAGGGGCATTCCCCTTATCACAGGGAGCCGCCCTCTGGCATCTGGACAATGGCCCAGCTCAGTGCCCCTTCTGGAAACACTTTTCCTTGAGCTATTTGCAGGTCGTCACCCCATTATTTTTGCTTCCATGTTGGCATGACCTGTCTTCAAGTCATGCATCCATTTTGCCTCTTGGACGGGGAAAGCTCGAGAAAAACATACTAAGTGAAGACCAGATGACACTAGTCCTGCCAAGAAAAAGGAGGACAACTTGATTTGTGAGGAACACAGATGGTAGTGTTTGCCAGCGGTGGCTTGGCTCTCCGCTGCTCTTGGCAACCCTGCCAAGCATCCGGTCAGATGTCATCCGAGGGGCACGGATACTGGGTCCTGGTTGTGAGGTCTGAAACCTGTTAGTAAGGACCTTGACAGCAAACTCTGGGAGGACTCATGGCCTCACCTTGCAAATGACCAATGAGGAAGGGGAACAAAACCTTTCGTAGGCAAGTGCCGGTGGAATGAGGCATTGGTGGGCATTAGGAAGTCTTCTTTCTGCCTGTTCTCTGCTGGATTTTGTACCCTTGTCTCTGACTTTGGCCATCTTGGGTGGGATTTCTGCTTCTTGGACCCTTTTCATCTCTTCCTGTGTTTGGACAACCTATGTCTCTGTGGGAATGGTGACCTCAAGCTGGGGTGGGCTTTCATACATGCTTGAGTGACTCAACTATGTTGTAAATTAGAGCGAGTGGCAGGTCCCACCTGTGCAGGCTACATTGTATAACTGAAGTGGCTCTGCCTTTTGTCATTTCATTCTTATGAAGGATTGGGCTCTTCTTTTTGTCATCAAGATAGAGAGGAAAGAACATAAGCCACTGGAATTTCATGTCTCAATGTGCTCACTTACAAGCAAGAGGCCTTTACTAGTCTCATCTGTAAAATAGGGTCAGGACTGTGCCTTCCTCATGGGCTATACTGAGGAGTCGATGAGATGGAGTTTAAAGTATTTTGCTTGCACCTGGCACATGGCAGGTGCCTGAACCCAGTGAGCCTCTTCAGCACGGTGGACACAGCAACAGTGTGGGACCTGCTAAGGCTGGAGACTGGTTTTTGCCAGCCTGGAGCAGGCACTCGGCCCTTCTCGGCCTCACTCAGAAATCCATTGGTACAGTTGCTTTCTAGAAGGTGAGTTACATGGCCTCAGATGATTCCTAAGAAAATATTGAACCTCCCACCCTGAACTCCTACCATGTCTCCCGATCTCCAGATGTGACTTCTCCCCAGACCCTCTGCCAGCAGGTTGAACACCCTCAGCCCTAACCTTCAACTCCATCTCAGCAGCTCTACCTGATCCCATTCTGTAAGCATCTCTAAGCCTATAATTCACCCTCTGCCCCTTTCCTCACTTGCCCTGAGCCAAGAATTTTTAGATAATTTGTTACTCCATAGTGTTCTCCAATAGCCAACATATAAATGAGAATGGGGGGTTTGGGTGGGAGGTCAATGGCGTAAGAACCTCTACGTAACCTTTACTTCAGCGTTGCTCCAGGGAGCCTCTAGGAAGCCCCTGCCACCTGGCTCTGCTCCAACCCTGCTGTACACACTGTCACTTGACATGTCTTTCTCAGCTCTCTGGGTGTGTTCTCCTACCTTCACACCTACTGCCTACTGCCAGCCTCATAGAGCCTACTTCTTGGTGTCACCACTTGTGGGCTGGGGGACCTTTGGCAGACTTACTTGATCTCTTTGTGACTCAGCTTTGCATCTATAAAATGAGATTTTGGTGAGGTCAAGCCTAATCATGCATGAAACCATCTCAGGTCTGTCCTGGCACCTTATAAGAAAGTATTCAGGAAATCTTGGATCTATATATTTATTTATATAAATCATATCTTGTCTCATTGGATTATTAACAATCTCAAAGGCTTATAATCTTGTGCTTAATATGGGATCTGTTCCATAAGTGTTTACTCTGAGGCTTATGCCTCCTCTATAGTTTTGCAGAATTGTGGTTTGGGGCTTCTAGATCATTATTTTTCAAAGTGTGGGCTATAAATTACTCATATCAGAATAACTAATAATAATTAATAATAATAATAACTAATGCCTTGAGACAGCCATTCTTTGGTGCCTTTGCTATCAACCCATCTGCAACATTTGTTTTTATTTCAAAAGCCTCCTGGCCCATGCTGTCACTCAGCCGCATGCCTGAAATATTGACTTCAACCAAGAAAAACATTATTTGCAAAATTATTTCTTCCTTGGCTTAAGTCAAGATGTCATTTTGGCAGGCTTCAGGTCTTTCAGTAGGTCTACATCACACTCCCGAACAGATCACTGATAACAACAGGAGCTCTTCATTTCTTATTCACGTTCTCTCATGGCAAATCTTGTTTGGGTTCCATGGCAGCAACTAATTAATTATTTGCCGTTCTTTTGTATTTTTACCAAATTTACATGGTGGAACAAGCCATCCATACAGTCTGTGTCATAATTACTGTTTTGCAATTTCACACCAGCAAAAATTTATTAAAACTTCACGACTCATTAATAGTAAGTGATCATAATCACTTAATAGAAAAGGAAACTGCGCTAATGTCAGTGGCTTTGATTAACGTATTTGACCTTAAGTCATGAAGTCAAGTGAAATTAATATCGCAAGTGTTGAACATAAGCTTATTTACAGTGCACATCATTTCAATCATCATAAAAGGCAAATAAACTTGTTCTGAGTTTGGCTAGATTTGAAAGCCTTTTAACTCTTCACAACAGATTAAGGGAACGTTAATGAACTCCTACACAATGACAATTAAGTGACAGGATGTGAGCAGACACAGAAATGGCTCTTTTCTATCAAGAGCTGGAGTAATGTCATTCATTTGGCTGGGAAAACAGGCAGAGGCACTGCGAGGGCAGGAGCCTGTCTCAAAAGAATTTAGGATATGGACGCAGGGATCTAGCAATCTTCTCAACATAGGCCTCCCCTGACAAAATAAGTGGACAAGGGTTTAAGAGGTACTGTAACCTAGAAGGATCTTAATCCCATTTATAAGATTCAGCGATCCCTTGGGATGTCATGGACTATGCTGCATGTCCCAACATGCACATATTATGAAGTGGATTCCCCAGTGAGTAAGGCTCTCTCCTGTGTGAGAAGTTGGAATTCTTCCAGGACTAGACAGAGGGAAGAACGAAAAGTATATCGACTTCTATGAGGACAGGGATCATATTTCTTTGTTTTCCAAAGTGAGGGTCCACCCGACTCTCAGTACGTGGTTTTCACTCTGTACTCTTTCCCATGCCAAAGAGTGTCCATCACATGACAGAGATTGAGGTCAGAGTGCATGTTAGCAGAGGAAGGAGGGAGCCGGGGGAGCTCAGTCAATGCAGAGTTAGACTCTGACAATACCCAGCTTAGGTCTCAGAGTCACTTTCAGTTCTTGTCATTCTCCATACAACAGCAGCTACCACCAACAGAGGAACTTCACAGCAACCCCCCAAAGCAGGTTCTATTATTTACCCCATTTGACAGTCGGAGAAGTCAAGCAACTTTATCTCTGGAGTCTGTGTCTTTGGAATCTGTGGATGGGCATACATCAAGGAATCTCCCCTGACATCTTGCTGAGGGAAGATGGTGCTCATAGAAGGAGTAACTGATAACACCAGATCACTCAGGAGCACATTGGTGACTGGGGTGGGCTGTGAGCACTGCGGGTGCCCTAGATGGAGAGCTCATTTCAAAGTGGTGTGACTTGGAAGGCTTCCCAGAAGGGCACTGGAGAATGGGTAAGCGGTGGCAAGCCGTGAACATGGACATGCGGAGGGCATGTTTGGAAGGCAGCAAGTAGATATATACTCACTGGACATGGGGAAGTAGGAGAGAAAGTAGGGAGGTAGTTTGGAGGCCGAACTGGGAGGCTCGATGATCTGGTGACAGTGCAGTTAGGAGGAAGAGTGTGCAGAGGGAAGGGCAGAGGCTAGCACAGGTGAGTGCCCCCGGGGAAAGGTAGAGACAGAGGAGCAGAGGGATGGCAGGCTTCACTGGCCAATGGGAGACTGGCAGGGAAGGAGAGGATTTAGCCAACAGGAGTGATGGAAGCTGAGGCTGGTGACTGTAGGTGCTTAACAGAACTGTGGGCCTCTTCCTCTTCCTGTCTCAGGACCTGCTGCTCCCTCATGTACCCCTCCTCCGCAAAGGGGACAGTCAATACAGAGTTAGACTCTGACAACACAGTGCACCTCACTGCTTAAGCCCACCCAGGGGGCTTTCCTTGCCCACCCTCCACCTCTGGGCATGGAGTTCTGTCACTCTCCTCCCATACGCTGTCAATGGCCTCAACTCTGTGTCACCCCAGAATGTGCCCCATCCTCTCTTGCATGAGCCTGGGCTGCAGCCCAATTGTTTCCTGGCCTCTTGGCCTGCCAGGTGGATGCTGTCCTGCCTACAGCACTGTGACATGTCTGGTACCCCAGGTCCCTGCTTCTCCAGCTGCTCCTGTCTTTCCCTCTGCTAGCTCTGTGCCAGCCACCCTCTCTTCAAAGGGTCATGTGCATTCCTACATCAGCACCTTGACCCCGCTGGTCTCTGGCCCGAGGTGCTTTTTATCCACTCTGGAAACTTCTTAAGTTAGACTTGACATGTGAGGACACTTCAGAAAGTCTTCCTCTGCTCACCCAGACAAGCACTGCCAGTCCCTCTACTCCCAGCACCCTATTTATTTCAGAATATTAATCACCTGACATTTACTCAGTGCTTAACTTGGTGCCCACCCTGCAAGTATCTTCACCTGTATCATCTCATATCATCCTCAGGACCGCCCAGTGATGCAGATGCCATTAGCATCCTATTTCACAGGGGAGAACACGGACAACATGTAGCCTTATTTGTCATTTGACAAATGACATTTGTCATTGTCACATTTTCTTACTTGCTTGCAATCATAAATGTTCCTCTTGTTACACTGTTAGCTCAGTGAGAAGAAAGGCCCATCTTCTTATGTTCTCCATTGAAACCCTGCACCCAGAAGGTTGCCTTGCAGAGGGCAGGTGTTCCTGTGTATTAGGAGGTCTGGGGGGCTTGGGGAGTGAGGAAGGAGGAGGGACAGTGCCATCTGTTGGGGGCAGGCAGTTCAAGGAGATACTCCTAGGGAGGCTGGAAATACTGGAAGCCAGGTGAGATCACACAGAAGGCGGCAGTATGTCATCAGCTCTGGGTGACAACTGAAGCTGGGAGCTGGGAATGCATGAGGTCTCCAGAGGGGACAGGACACTTGGAGAACAGAGGAACAGGGGCCAAAACTTCCTGCACTATGAAGCTGTATGTGAAGACGCAGAGGCAAGTTTTGGGGTCAGAAGTCATTAAAATGTCCCCAGTGAAATGACTACCTCCACCACGGTTCAGCTTCACTCTCAGTAAACTTGAATTAAGAAAAAAGTTCCAGCACATACACTGGTTCTTCATAGTACAGAATATTACCGATTTAATTGCTCAGGTTTCCTGAAGAACCTAATTCCTTTGTGGCTTTGAGGAATGTGAACAGCAGGAAGCCTGTTCCGGAGCCAGGGTAACCCTGAGGTCACAATGTGGACCTTCGAATTTGGCTGCCTGGATTTGAAAGCTGAGTCCCTTTTGACCTGAGGGACTTTACCAAGTGACTTAACCTCTGAGTCTATTTCCTCATCAGCAAAATTGAGACAGCAGAGCACTTGCCTGGAGGCAGCTGTGAAGACCCAGCATGATGGTCAGAGTTACTTAGGAGTCCCTGCTTACCCGAGCCATCGGCAAGCTAGATGCCCTTGGGAAGCAAGTCTGACTCTAGTTGTGAATGGCAAGATCAAGCAGGGACGCAGAAGAGGACTCCATGACGGGGGGCTGTGGGCAGATCTGGAGGTCCCAGACAGTGCCTGGGTAATCTGGGTTTTGCTGGCTCTATGCTGGCTCTAAGCAAAGCTGGGTGTGGGTGGAAACTCAACTGTCACCTGGAGGCAGTGTTCCAGCAGAGGCAGCACTGGCACCCTAGTTGCCCCAACACCCACACCTTGGTTTGCAACTTGGAGCATTTTAGTGTTCAGTGAGGAAGCCACTGTTCCCCCTCTGTTCGGTTGGTCCATTCACCAGGCTTGTGAGCGTGGCCATTATATAGATTGCTGGTAGCCCTGAGCTGCATGCCTAAAGTTGTCTGTCCCCTGGATTGCAGAAGCAGTTATTCCAAAAACAATTAATATCCTGTGATAACTGCTTTTAAAGACTTGGGGAGTAAATCAGAATATATAGACACATTCTGCAAAAGTGAACTGTACATTAAAATAGTTTGTAATTCCCCACGCGAGTTGCAAAGATGTCACTAAGGGGACACAGGAAGTTAAAGGAGATGGTCACACTACAGGGGTAGGAGGGGCTGGCTGCAGGCTTTGCTACTGACCACACAAAAGCTGTGCCAGGCCTCTTTCTGTATCCACAGAATGGAGATGATCAGTTGGCTCCTCCCCATCAGTGGGAGGAGCCAGGGAGAACAGGTGCAGGTTCCCTGCAAACAGCAAAGCGCTCCATTTAGGGAGTCATCGTGGGAGTTCTTGCTCCAGAGACAGAAATGTCTGGGAAGGATGAACACAGACCAGCGTGTCGGAGTGTAGAATGTGGCTGCTTTCCCCTTCTAGTATTGGGTGCTCATGGACAGCCATGGGGGCCAGGGATCCATTTTCAATTGACTGGTTGGTGAAGCAAACCGAGACAAGAGCCATGCGTCACCCAGAAGTGGCAACCTTTTCTTATCACCTGGTTTACATTTTCTTCTCAGTTTGGCTGATAGTTTTTGAAGATCCTATCCTCAAGCTGGAATGAAATCCTTGCAAGTCAGCAAACAAAGCCCACGTTCTGTCACTGATTGCTACAGTTTGGGTCTTGTGTCCTCTAAAGGACCATGTGTTTTAGGTGTGTTCCCCAGTGTGGTACTTTTGGGTTAGGGGTATGCAATCTTTAAGAGGCCAGGCCTAAGGGGAGGTTTAGGTCACTGGGTGTGCTCTTGCAGGGGATTATGGGACCTCAGCCATTTCCCCCTCCTCTCTTTTGCATCCCAGTAATAAGGCAAATTGGTTTGCCAAGCACTGCTGTTGCGATGTGCTGCCTCATCACAGGCTGAAATTTATGGGGCCAGCAAGTCATGGATTGAATCCCCCAGACTGTGAGCCAAATGAACCTTTCCTCTTTTTAAGGCGATTTACCTTATGTATTTGTAACAGTAATAGAAAGCTGACAGGCACACTGATCTTGGTCTGCTCACTTTATGTGCCCTGGTCCTGAGGTAATGGGCACAGTTGGGACTTGTTAAGGTGGGACTTGTTAAGGTGGAGCAGTGCTCTCTTTGTCCCCCAAGTTGTTTAGGTGTTATGGTTTGGATATGAGGTGTCCTCGAAAAGCTCACATGTGAGGCAATGCAAGAAGGTTTGGAGGAGAAATGATTGGGTATAGCCTTAAACTAATCAGTGAATTAATCCCTGATGGGATTAACTGGAAGCAGGTGACCTGTGGCAGGAGGAAGTGGTTCATGGGGGCGTGGCTATGGAGTATATGCTTTGTATCTGGAGAGTGGAGTCTCTCTCTCTCTGCTCTCTGATCAACATGTGAGCTGCTTCCCTCTGCCACACTCTTCCACCATGATGTCCTGCCTCACCTTGAGCTCTGAGGAATGGAACCGGCCTTCTATGGGCTAAGACCTCTTAAACCATGAGCCCTCAAATAAACTTTCCCTCCTAAAATTGTTCTGGTCAGATCCTT
Source organism: Geosciurus inauris (assembly GCA_004024805.1). Lineage (NCBI taxonomy): Eukaryota > Metazoa > Chordata > Mammalia > Rodentia > Sciuridae > Geosciurus > Geosciurus inauris. The sequence continues at coordinate 255,882 of PVHX01000248.1, read as the reverse complement.
TAGTCACAGCAGTGAAAAGGCTGACTAAAACACTAAGTGTGGGGCAGGAGCCTAAAAGGCCAAAATCTAGGGCAGGAAGGGACGAGGGACTAAAAGACTTTGCTGTGCCAGTCATTCTGCCAGGTGTCAGAAATACAAGCCTTGGCCTGTGCCACCTCCCCTGGGAGCTGCCAAGGCCTGGAAGGTAGAAGAGGCTCAGGAGGTGATGGCTGCAGAGGGGATGTGAGGAGGGCCACCAGGCACCCTGCAAAGGCAGAGCCGGGTGCACACTCCTGAAGTTGTACACTAACAGCCAGCTCATTTCTCTAGGTGCAGACGGTGGGTAAAGTGGCTCTGTAAAACACTTAGGCAGGCTCTTGTCCCTTGGTTTAACTGTGTATGTTGCAACTCCTTTAATTGGTTCCATGTCTGGAATGAAGGACTAAAATGAAAGTGTGACTCTCGGGGGAGCCGTCCTGGCACTTAGATGGCTTGTCATATTTCTTTTTTAATCTGCTGTTCTTTTCCTTAAGGCGAGGGAGGTAATCTAATTATCTTCTGAAGACAAGCTTATGCCACGATACACCAGCCCAGGCTGCTCTCAGAATGGAGCCTCCAGAGTGGGTGGAGGAAACGGTAGTAGGACGTTGGGATGTGGGATGTACCAGGGAGCTTTCATGCTCGGAAGTCAGGTGGCTGTCTCCCCAGAAGGTCTGAGAGCAGAGTAGAATAGTCTAAATGGGTGCTGGCATTAGAAAGAAGAACCCAAGTTCTGCCTAGGCGGTGTGACTTTGCAGGAGACGGTGCCTTCTCTGAGCCTCAGTCTCCTCGGCCGTGTGAAGAAATTAATTCTATCTCAGGGTTGCTGTGAGGACTGAGTCAGATCATGTGCACAGACCCGTTCATCCTGGGCTTGGCATGTGGTGAGTTCCCATTAACCAATAGCAGTTGTTACCATCAGCCTTTTCAGGAGGCCACCTGCAGGGTGGGGTTAATCCTGACCCGGCCTCTACTTAGAATTGACTCTCTGGCCAACCACAGGGGAAGGAATTGTTTTTAAACCCTCCTGTGCACACAGGACACAGTAGGTGCTGGAAGGTGCCTCCTTCCCAAATGGAGGCCATCAATGTCCCCAGGGTTGCTGGTGGGGCGGTGCAGGGCTCTGCTGGCTGCTGCACAGAACTCTAGCCCTGGAAGTGCTCTGAGCCCAGGCTGCACTGCCTTTCCCACTCCAGAGGCTCAGACACTCACATGGGTCCTAGAAGTTCACAGCTCACCCTACCTTACTTTGTATTCTCTACAACACAAGCAGTAAAGATATTATATGGACATAGTTAACACTGTGTATCTAGGGATTTATTCATCTATCATCTATTAGTATCTATTTATTTATCATCTATTTATCATTCATAATATCTACTACCTGGCTGACATTCTTCTATTTATCATCTATTCATCTATCATCTCTATCATCTAGTCATCCTCTGTTAACATCTTACCTATCCATTTATCATCTATTGATGTTTATCATCTAGCTACCACCTACTTATCTATCATGTATTGATAATCTATTGTCTATACTGATTTATCATCAATCAATGTCTATTCATCTATCATCTCATTTATCATCTCATCTATCCATCTATCTATATCATCTTTTTCTCTAAACTGTAATCTTTGTTCTGGACTTTGCTTTTCACATAATTTTTTGTTCTGGACTTTGCTTTTCATGTAACACACCGTAGACCACTTCCAGTTACAGTGGCTACATCTACCCTTTTTTCAGAATTACACAACATTCTCTCTTCTCCCTACACCAGAATCTTCTCCAACCCTTCACTATCGACAGATATTCAAGTTGTTTCAAGTAGCTTACTATTATAAATCATCCCACAATAGAAATACTTTTGTCTGGATCTCAGCACCCTGTGTAAGAATGCAGGGCAAGTTTTTTTGCAGTGGAATTATCAGCTCAAAGCATATGTGGGTTTTAAGTTATGATACATATTATCCAATGGTTTTCTAAAAAGAATGTGCCATCCATAGACTCACCCAAAGCATCCCCAGGCCAATGTTCACCTTGTATCTCTCTCCCCACCACCCTGCATGGGAGAAATTTCCAAGAGGATAAACCCTCCACTGCAGCCAGCACTGCCAGTTTATGTGACTTTTATGGCTACCCCTGCTCATATCTTTCACATCACTGTGTTTTCATTTATGCTTTATTTATATCACCAAACACGAGCAGTCTTGTATCTTGTTTCTGTCACAGTTTTTATTCACTTTCTTGGCATTCCTCTCTGGGTTTTATTAGACATTTCTTGTTCTGGCTCCTAAAGTTTCTATCACTTGCATCCTGGGAACTTGGCTGCATTGAGAAGATGATTAGAACATGAAACCATAGCACTACGGAAAGACTGCAAGACCCCCAGGTCCTTGCTGTGGCTGCCTCCTCTTCACTTCTGCTGGGAGTGTCTGGGAATGGTCTACTCCTGTGGTTCCCTAGGGACACCCCCCTGTGCTGACCATCAGGGGTTCTTTTCTCTGTGAATGAACTTGAGGACTTCTGCAGAGGCTGTCATGAGGAGCCTGGGAACCTGGAGGCTCTCCTGCACTTTTGGCACACCTTTAAAACACTAGGCCCAGGTCCAAATGCTCACAGACATTTTATCCAAACCAACCTGGTGATACTGTGGCATCTGACAGAACTCATTCAAAACCTGGTCATGTGAAAGCAGGCCCAGGAAGCAAGGCAGTAGAAAAGCCCAGCTGAATGGAACAATCACAAAAAGAACAACAAAAATGTGTCCTGCGAAGCCCAGGTGAGATTGCAGGCTTCTACCTACTTGTTGTCCTATAGACCATTGGTCACATCCAGAGGCAAACATTAATTGTGATGCAATTAATGACTGTGTTTGGAGTTTTAATGTTCTGCCTTAGAAAGGCCTGGTGGTGATAAAAATTCTGGGGATGGTCACTTACTTCCTCTGGCAAGTGGAGGACTCTCAATGTGGGCCACTGCCACCACAATCCTAATTCAGAGCAATAAGATCTGGACTTGTGTGACTGTAAGTGATGTCCTCTTGACCAGGCACTGAGCTAGATGCTGGAAGTAAGAAAAAACAGTCCTATACTGAGTCTTTATCTTCTATCAAAATCCTTACCATCCGTAAGTCTAGACAAGTCACTCAACACAAATGTGATGGTAACTACAGAGTCCACCAACTCTGTCTTCCAAGTATAAAACTGCACTTTGGGGATAGGAAATAAATGTCATATATGTCCCTACATGAATCTGATTCCTTTTAGTATTCATAAATGAGGCATTAGATTTGGTCTAAAGCAGTGGCTTTTGACCAGGGAGATTGTACACCTGCCCAGGGGACCTTTGGCAATGTCTAGAGATGTTTTTGAGGATGGAGCTACCTGGGATGCTGCTGAACATTGACAATGTCCAGGACCCAACAGACTCATTCTCCTCAGATGAATAATTAATCTGCCTGTGTCAGTCACCTTGGTCCTTGCAATCTGCTGCCCCAAATCCCAATATCTGGCAATTGCAACTGATGTATAGATTTCAAGATAGTTTCCCAATGAATTAAGATAAAAGAAAAAGACATCACAATAATCATTTTGTGTTTTTTTTTTAGAAAAAGAAAACAATGTTTATTAGGATATTCTGGGGTGGAGGTGGCCAAAGGGTCTACGTACACTCTGTAGTGCTTGAACAACAGGCTAACAAAAAAATTCAAACATCACAAAACCACTTCCAAAGTCCAAATCGCAAAACTTGTACTTCTACATGTTCCTCCATGGGTGCTGGCAAGAAAGCTCGTTGCAAATAGCTGTGTGAGGAAGAAGCGCGGGATAACCTCAGGAGAGCACGCAGGTGTCCTTGGGAAGTGAGGTCCGCGGATATGAGATACATGTATCATCCATCCTCTGCAAGTGGAAAACCCCAGAAACAGTACGACATGCAGTCCCAGCTGCCTCACTTAACCAGAGGCTCCTCAAAGAAGCTGACTGCACTCCTCATCCCAGCTCTGAGGAGCCTGGGTGTATGACCCCCTTGCTCTGGAAAGAATTCTGAAAACATCCCCCAAATAATCAGAGGGCTTCTCCTATCCCACCTGTATTGTTACCCAGCATGTAACACAATGAACAGCAGCTGAGACATACCCTCAGGTTAAGGGCAAAAAAATGCAACGCATCCAAAAATACAAGGAAAAAAAAAACATCCTAAATTTCACACAGCGCCTCAGTAGGAGTTGGATTAAACAGAGAAAATAATTTCAATATCAAGGGAAAATGAGCACAAGATAGGAACTCTTTCAAGCAAACTTTGTGGTGAGAAGAGCTTCCCCCTCTCCCTTGGGTGAGGGAAGGGAAAAGAAGAGAAAAGATGGATAATTAGGAGAACTGTGAGGCCCTGGATTTCAGGTTTGTGAAATTATTTCTTCAACCCTCTGAGGACAATCAGCTATTTCTGAATCCAGAAAAGCAAAGACGTGCTTGATTACAGTAAGACGCAGCCAAACGAGACAGGGCGGGCTGTGATTTGGTACTGTGGTTTCCCTTCTCTCTCTTTTGTTCCCCTACATTTCAGAAGTGCCTTCGGCTAAAGATGAATAATAAATCCCCAAATCCAGATCACGGTTTGTACACCAGGAAGATAATGCTGGATCACACAGCCCAGCACCAGTTGTGACAGAGAGAGGGTGCAAGTTCTATCGACGGAGCCTTACAAGCCAGTGCACTAGAAGGCCCAGAGACCTTCATCCATCCCTGCCAGTCGCCCTAGCCTGGCCTCTGGTAGCAAACCTGTACTACTGACTCCTGACAGCCCTGGGGTTCTGGACCCCGCATCCACTGGACTGTCCAATTCCTCATCCTACGCTATCTAGTCTCATATCCATGTGACGTCTGGCAGGCATCAGGGGTCAATGTGCATACTCAAAGTCCTGCTGTTTGAAGGCCCCTTGCTGGCTGCTCCCTTGGGTGCAGGAGCCCTGATGTCTCCTTCCCACCTGCACTGAGGCTGCAATCTGGCAACTGCTGCAGCGCTACAAAGTGCTGGTGCACCTACATGGCCAAGTCACGCCCTCTGAAGCCTAAAGGAGGGACGCCTGGGTTCTCCATGATGGCCTTTCAGGCTTAGACTAAGGGTGCTGGGTTTGCTTTCTCCCTTGTGGGTGAGCTGGCTTTGCTGTTGTGCCCATCGGGACTGGGACTAACCTCTTGGAGACCAAGTCTGAAAAATTAGCTCGTGGTTTACTGATTTATAAAAAAGGATGTCAACGTGAAGGAGTCTAGTGTTTCTCCTAAATTGCCATCAGAGGGTTCGAAACTCTCTAGTTACTTGTGGGGAAGGTTCAGCTCCAAATGGTGGTTCATCCAGCCACAAGTCCTGCTCACCAAAGTGCTGCACTGACCAGCATTTGACTTTGCTTCTCAGGAGGTGGCTGGAGAGTCTGCCATCCTTGGAAGTGGAGCAGTGGAGTGGTCCAGCTTTCTTGCCAGCATCCTGTGCTTGAGGCAGATTCCAATCTCCACAGACTCCCTGGTCTGGCAGATGTGGAAGCTATGGGACTGGCTGGTCATGTCCCTCCAGGGACAAATGCTAGCTTTTCATCTCTTGGCAAGGAACACAATGGACAGATGTAAAGTGGCCGTGATCCCAGAATTTCAGTGTCAGTGCAGCTCAATGCCACCAATGCTACGCAAATGGACCAGTTCTTGCCACCTTGTGACAGAATGAAGCCCTTCAAGGTCCCAACTGTTTTCATGCAACTGACATTTTTAAGGACCTACTATGGCTCATGCTTTCTGCTAGGGAAGACTGGTGAGCAGGAAAACATGTTGGCTTAGAGGAAGTGGCTGACAATCTGATCAGTCTCCTGGCACTCTCCGCAGAACAAAAACGGGGATTGCTAAGAGAGCCTGGCCTGGGATGAAGACAAGAAAATCAGAGAAACCTTCTAGTGATGCTGGTGCTGTGCTTGGCAGCTGCCCTTGAGCAAAAATAAACTCCCCATGGCAGTGGGACAAGATGCTGATATTGGCACCTGCCAGAGGCAGACAGCCGAAGTCACAGCTGCGCTGGTCAAATGAGCTTGGAGACCTTAGGGGGCTGAGGCCTCCATGACTATTAGCAGGCTGTGGTGCTCTGCAGGCAGTTTATTGAAATAGGGTTTGCGCGCCTTCCCCACCCCTCTGGGCTGGGTCTCAGAACAATCAGAAGTGCAGGTGGCATGTGGCACTGAACAACCACCCCTGAGCTGCCTCTGGGAGGGAGGAGAGGCCCCACAGAAAACACAGGAGAGACAAAAGGATTCCTGTTCCTGAACAGGACAGTGCAAAGTGGACACGGGGCGTGCCCAGGGGAGGGGCAGAAGACAAACTTATGACTTGAGGATTAGCGTCACCTTTCAATTGTCTGGCTCCCAAGAAAGACTTCTTCTGCCACAAAATGGGCATCTGATGGTACAAGAATGGGTTTGGGGGGCAATAAATTTAGAATGATTAGGGTGAGGAATTGACAGGAAGGGATCCTGTTAAATACTTAGGCCATAAAGAACACAGGTGGAGGCGAAGACATCAATAGACAGTATGACAGGGAAGCAAAATAGCCAACAGCTTGAGACAGCCGTCCTCAGAAGAGAGACCTACTGAGTGTACCCAGTGCAGTTGCGGGGGCAGCTGTAAAGCCTCTGCAGTGTAGATATTATTCAAGCTACAGTTCTCATGAAGAATCTTAGACAACAGACATAAAACAAGTGGTCACTTAAGAAGAAAAGCTGTGTCAAAGTCCAGAGGTGCCAGACCTACAAGAGATTCCTATCCAGGATAAGAATAAAATGCAGCTTCCTAAGGCATCCAAACAAATTTCTAAAAACAAATTCCTTCCTTGGCCACCCATATATTAGCTCTGGCCTCCTTTCTGTAAAAGGAACAACTGCCTACTTCAAGGACTCTGGCTGTTTTGTTAGAAGATGCCTCCTGTATTGATAAGCAAGAAACATCAGCGGACTGTACAGCACGCTGGGCCCTGGCATGTGGCTTCCTGTGGCACCTTGATTATGTTTCATCTGTCCAAACTCCATGCAGATGGGCCTTCTGCTGTCATGGTGCCTGGGCCAGTGGTAATTCACTCCCATCTGAGGCTATTGCTTGCGGGTCTTTCTTAAAAAGATGGGTCTCCCATGGTCTCATTTACTCTAGCAGAAGAGCAGAAGCAAAAGCAACCGAGCTCATGGGAGTCAGAGTCCAGGAGATCAGGAACAGTGTCAGGAAAGAATTAGGAAATGTGATCTCACTTAAATAGCCCTTTTTCTGGCCCACAGTTTATTGACTCAAAAAAGTCGTGCAAGTCTAACTACAAGAATGAAAACTTATTTTCCCAAAGACAGCTCCTCTGAGGACACTATTTTGTAAATAATAATTGAAATACATTTATGCTGGATTCTAAGAAAAGAATTTGCTAATTATATAAACTCCCACTGCTCTTACATCTCTTCTCTCCACTGCTTGACACTGACTCAGAAATGCTTCCGCTCTCCCACTTTCCTAGTTCAGCAGATGGAGCATTTCTGGGGTGGCTGATTTAGAGACAAGGAAGCCCAAGGGAAATGGATGCAGCTGGGAGTGACCCAGCCTCAGAACGCAGGCAGGACAGGAGCAGTCCTAGTTGAGACCAAATCCAAGGCCAGGGTAGCTCTGGAGAAGCCCCGTTCTGTACTAGATGAACCTGAAGCCACAAGTTCTAAGATATGTTTTTAATACAAGATAGACAATCATTTAAGAAAAATAACGATTAAAACAGAAACCACCCTCTCATCACAATCTGGATACAGTTTATTATACTTAATAAAAAATAACCTAGGTAATTCGCAACATCTACTTTTTGTATTAGAGGCTTGAAAAAAATCAGATATGGAAAAATAAATATTCGATTGGCATTCTGAATTCCCTCTCTATATTGTGCACTTCTTCCTTCGTGTGCTCTATTAAAAAGATACTCAAACATATATTAGCCAAAGATATTCAACATCAAAGAGGAATGGATGTGCTTCTAATCAACATGGCAATATGTCTTTTTTTTTTTTTTTTCTCTCTCTCTCTCTCTCTCCCTCAAATAAATAGGGCATGGCTACCCTTGATCTGAGAGTCCAGGTCTGCATGGACTTAAGTTTCTCTTCCTGCACTGTCAGTATCACCCACCAGGAGATACTTTCTGCAAGAGACTGGACCTCAGCAGACAGTCCCTGTGTTTGTGACACCCTAAATGCAGGAACTGAAGGACTGAAAGTAGTGAATTCCTTTCACTTGTAAATACCCCAAGGGGAAATCACCTAGGTAAAAGATTTAAATCATTTGCCTTCTCCAGTCCTGGGGCAAATGATGGTGTTTCAGGTCACTGTGGTAAACTGGAATCACACTGCAGGACAGGACTGCTTGCTTGCTTTGGTTGGTTAGAATCTCCTTAATGTGCTGTCCTTCAGCAAGATCCTTCCCCCTATTTGTTTAATCAGTAACTTATTTTCAAATGGAAGATCTGGTAACTCTAATATGCTTTTATCTCTGAAAAATAAGTGGGATCTTCATTAGTGATAGAGCTTTTCAAAATTTAATTTATGTGTTAATGTCTATGTGGTCTTCAATGAAGGCTGCCCTTGTTAGCACAGAGAACACCCATTTCCTCTTTGGTTATCTGAAGCTAATTACCTCTGCATGTGGCAGAAGGAATCACTAGCTTCCTACAGTGGATCACATAGAATCAGACCCATATGCCACCAGTCCAGTGTAGATACAGAGATACCTTAATCAAAACAAAATATGCTCTGTAAAAGATATCCTCTCATAGATGACTGGCATTCCAAATGTTTTGACACATTTAAAGTGTTTATTCAAAGTAAGAGTCTTTATGGAACTTTTTACTGATCAAATACAGTGGGTGTTTGATGCATTTCCCTTGAAAACATTTTGAAGTGAAAAATCTTGGTACTGAGCATTATACATTTGTGTTTATTAACATTTGGATATAAATGTACTTCAAACACTGAAAGAGCTAAAAGACTAGGCCTTTCTCTGGGATTTCATAGATTTCTTCCTCTTCCCCAGCCCCAGTGATCTGATAAATCTTTCTAGGCAAACCTCAGTGGGCAAAGGGGATCTGTATGAGCCATAGACCATGGACTTCCTCCTCTGGCCCTCTCACAGCATGAGAAGAAAGCTCATGTTTCCCAGCACCCTGTGGAAGGAGATGGTCCTAGGTCCTTTATCACTGCACATTCTGAATCTTGCCATCTAAACCAGACTTCAAAAGCTCACTTTAGGGTCTCTTCAGTTAAGGAAGGGAATGAATGAAGAGCATGTGTAGCTAGCAGAGCCAGGTGTCTTATCACGCGAGCTCTGTCCTGTTCTGCCTGTCTCTGCCAACCAATGTGCCTCCCCAGGCCACCCAACGCTGACCCTCTCTGTCCACAGGCCTTGGTTCTTTTTCACACAGTCAGCCATAGTCTGTCATGGGGAATGTGGAACAAGACACAAACAGATTCTTGATGAACTTCAGACTAAACTGCTCTAAACAAGGGCCTAGACATGGCAGTCGGGAGTAAAGACTTAGGAAAACAACTGCATACCCCAGCACTGAAAGTCAGGGAAGCACATCCTGGCCCCTGTCCCAGTCAATGCCACTTTTGTCCAATACCACAGAAACCAGGGCATCCAGTTGTGTCCACTGGCAATGGTGCCATGAGACAGTGCTGAACATTCACGAGTGGCCACCGGTTTTCTCACCTGTGTGCACACCTGCATTTCAACACAGGATAAAAGACAACGCCCGGCTGCTCCATTTCCTCCTGTCTGCCCTCAGTCACGTGATGCACAGCTTTCTGCTAAAACAGGAGCTCCTTGGGGTCTGCTTTTGAAGAGCTGTATTTGTGAAGTTAATATCGGAGCTGCACTACTCATGAGAGGAAAACAAGCTCCACGTATTTTGTATTAAACCATCAGTAAAAAAATGAAGACAATATCATTACTTTCAAAATATAGAAAGCCCATAGTTGAAATCATTGAGTAGTAAAATTTTTTTCTACATATACCTCATAAATGTAAAGAGTATTAGAGTGACCATCAGCTATACTGACTCTCGTTAGTTTAAGGGCTTCTCACTCAGGTAAGGCTTGGGAGAGTGTCAATCAATGATCAAGGAACCGTGAAATTTCACATTCACTCCCCCCCTCTATCTTAACTAAAAGACAGATGACTACATTTGGATGTAACAGGTTTTTTTGTTGTTGTTGTTTCATAGGAGAGCATAGAACTGTTTATGCACTTAAATATTAGCGTGGAAAATGCTAATACATATAGAAAGGTGAAGATCGGTACAAGCTTGTTCCCACAAAGCCCACTCTCAATGATGACCTTTGTGACAAAAACACAAGAAACAAAAAACAAGCTTGTCATTCATGTTAGGTTGCCGTTTGTCATTAGAAATCAAAGCCATTACATGAGATGTGAGAGAATTCTTAAAAGGCTAACTTCCTCTCTAGCTAGTAAAATGCCAGAGTTAAAACTTTTACAACCACCACCATCGTTACCACCAAAACATGGCCTCGGTTTGCTTTACAGACAAATTTACAAATTGTCCCCTTAAAATAGAGCATGCCCCAAAGCCTTTGACTGTAGGATGCAGCACTTCATCAGGCTGTCCAGAGAAGCCCCTAAGGATCACAAGAAGCTTTCTTTAAAAAAAGAAAGGAAAAACAAAAGTTCCAGTTGGATGAAACTGTTTCTCAACTGAGCTCCTAAAACTGGATTTTCAGATATACAAGAGGACAGGAAACAGATAACTTGGTTTTTGTCTTTTTACATGTCCATATTGTTTTTTTAAATGCAGCTACGATGTTTCTGCCAAAGATAAAGATAAGAGGGTGGACAGAGCAGTTACCACCGGAACCAGCAGTGGGCTCAGACCGCAGCGTGGAGGTGCCGCCATTGATTTTGTGGTTATGTGGCTGGAAGGACCAGCAAGACCATCCTTTTCGTAATCCCGCTGTAAGAGAGAACATTTTCATCATCACCCACAGCATCACGGGGTATTTAAAACCACACTTTGCTCATCCCTGCTCCCCACTCCCTCTGGCTGACCCATTCACCAAAGCTGACCTGAGATTGTACCACTGAGATTTCATTTTGCTGATCTGTTAACTTCATGAGAAGGAATCATGAACTTGAATGACAGTCGGACACTTTTGACAAACTCTAGCACACGTTATTGCTTGCTCCTTCACATGGAATCATTAAGATCCATTCTGGGGGAAAACATTTGAGCTTGGGCATCTCTGCCACCTCCTCACCTCTTCCACAGGTCACCCAGCAGCTATGTGACATGGAACGCTTCCTCTAGGCAGCTCTGGGTGGGGAGGGATGCTGGCTTCCCTCCCACCACAGAATGAGGGCAGGAAGGAACCATCTTGGAAAGCTGTCTAGTCAAAGCACAGTTCCCATAGAGATGGGCCACAACTAGCATGGGGGTAGACAGAGCAGGCAGGAGCCTTTCCCTTCATCAGCCAGTCTGTCCCACTCTGGGTTTTATAGTGGAACGGTCAGAGAGGGCAAGGAGCTTGTCCAGCTCCTTATCACCCAGTCTAGACACAAGGCTTCAGGACTTGTCAGCACAGTTGTCCTTCTCCAGGGTGGACTCCTCTGTCCCATAACCACGTTGCTCCATCTGTCACACCACCATCCCACAGTGGACTAGGATTAGGATCAGCACACAACAACTATCCCTCTCCTCACCAGTGAACTCGGGAGGATAATGGAACCTGCCCTCTCTACCTCTGTGTCACTGTAGAGGCCAGAGGAACTGCAGGTAGAGGTCATCCAGAAGACACCAACAGCCCCAATGCCTCTTCTCTGTGCTGGATGACATTATATGACTATGCTCTCAGAGGGTCTCATAGTTCTTAGTACTGGGGCTGGATCTCAGATGAAGATCTTGGGTCCCACACTTAGTTCTAACTTCATGCACTGAATCCAAACTCTGTACCTTGCTCAGGGGGCAGATGGACAGAGAAGGTGGCTTCAATTTTTTCTGGACCTGAAACCTTATTGCCTTAGAGTCTCAGGTATTATCTCATGCCCTGGAGCCCAAAGGCTATGTCTATAGATGCAGGAAGACCCCAAAAGAAATGTGACTTACATCAGAAAGACAGAGATGTGTACTTCCTGAAACATTGGATTTCAGCTTCTGTGCCTGGAGAAAGATAAGGAGGAGGGGGAAAAAAAGCTCAAACATAATAGGGAAGAGTAATTACTAATGATCCATTAATCAATGGTCCAGGGAAGCACTGTCCAATAAATACACGAGTCACAACTGTGAGACCCATCTATAATTTACAATATGCTAGTAGCTACCTAATAAAGAGATAACAGGTGAAGTTAATTTTAATAATATATTTTATTTAACCCACTATATTACTATTTCAACATGTAATCAATATAAAAAATTAACAAGATGCTTTACATTCTTTTTTCACACTGAGTTTTCAAAATCTGGTGGTGTCTGACATGGCACGTCTCTCCTCAGACCTGCCTTAATTCAAAAAGGCTCAATAGCTATTAGTCACTAGTATGTCCAGGGACAGTCCAGACCAGACTGGGCTTCTAAGAGAAAAACCAGAAAGTGGCCAGTCATTTTGATTTCTGACTGTTCGTTCATTCTGGGGAGCGCCTCCTTCTGCTTGAGAGTGTAGCCAATCGAAATGTCCACATATAGTAAATACACAGAGGTCTTCCAGAAGCCTATTTCTTTGTTCATTTGTTTATTCATTACTCCAGTCAGCAAACAACTACCAGGCTCCTACTGTTTTCCAAGATTCTACTATTTTCTGTTCACAGGGCGGTAAACAGAAAGCACTAGTAAGGACACCTCTCCCTGGTTGGGGATAAGGACCAGGACAGGGACTCTTTCAGATGGCCATCCTTGAGCAACCAGGCAGGGCAGTACAGATCATGATCTGGCAATTTTAAAATTGCTTTTGGGACAGTTGCCAGGAGAATGAGCTGTGAGGACTTTAAGCTCCTTGTTTTCCCTCAACTGGACCAACTCCACTGGACTTCTGCCTGAGAATTCAGTGGGAGGAACAGTTTCATCATTCAAACAATTAGAGCAAACACACTTGTGATAACTACTGACCCAATACAGCTCTTTCGTTTTACAAAGTAAAACAATTAGAGCCCAGAAAAGTTAAGTGATTTATTGAAGGTCATGCAGCAATTTGCTTGTGCAGTTAGGATGCATCCAATCTCTTCAGCTCCTGTATGAACAAAAGCTCTATCCTGCATTAGTAGTGTTTTACCCAGTCTCTACCCTCCCCCAAATGCACACAAAGAATTCCTCCCATGATGCACCATCCTCACCCACAGCAATAGCAGTCTTCTGACACCAAAAGACAGAGAACTCATTTGTCAGTAAGATAAGACCCCGTTAAGCAGCACACCTGAATTAGGGTGCGCCCAAGTGACCGACTGAGCGTGGGGCTCACCTGCCTGCATGCTGCAAGACTTCTGTAACTCGCTGGAGACACGCTAGGCTGAAAGTACGGCATGTTGGCCAAACGAGTAATTTATTGACCATAATGCTACTCGGAAGGCATCATAATCTTTACCTAGATTTGCATATGTCAGCTGTGAATATGAAATAGAAACCTTTAAACAGGCTTCAAGAATAAGACACTGTGAAGCATCCCCAGGCTGTTCAAAGGTCACTAAATGTTATGTATAAGGAGATCAGAGGGGAAATTGGAAGAGGAATTGAACCTCACTCAAAAGCCTACTTTTAATCTATATTAATAGCAAATCTGGTCCATTGCGCTGTTACCTACAGAGAATAATGTGTAGAACTTAACATGTTTTATTTCCATCCAAGATTGGAATTGTGCCCAGACACTAAAATGGCCCTAAAGCATCCCATTCTGCCTTTTCTTTTCTAGGCCATAATCAACAAAAGACAAAAACCCTTGCTAAGGGCCTCTGCATACCTAATGCGTTCACTAAATCCTGTAGGGAAGGCAGCCTGTGCGGTGGTCACGGCTAAGTCGCTCCTTAGTGTCCTGGACCACAGTGGCCTCTGAGAGCACCGAGGCTGGACAGGCCTCCTCCCCACTCTGTTCCACAGGATTAACTCTTGTGGGCAGTGCTTTGCTCAAGGTGACACTCCCTAGCTGTATTTCTCTGTCACTTCAGGAATCTGAGGCCACACTGGTGCAATCTCGCCATGATGGAACAATTGTGAAGGGGCTTCCAGCAGGGGGCCAGAAAATGCCTCCATCTTCACAGATGTCACTAAGTGGCTCCGCCTGTGCATGTAGATCTCGGGCCCTCACCAGTCCCTGGAGGCTTCTTCCTGGGCGCAGCACTCAGGAGCCTTTGCCAGGTCCATATCCCCAGGCCCAAACTGCCAGCTTTGTCCTCCCTCCAGGAATGGCTGCGCCAAGTGTTCAAGCACAGGAACACGTGCTGAGACAGGCTCCAACTGTGTGAAGCCTTTGGGCTCCTGTGGCCCCAAAGCAGCTATCCTACTTACTTCTGCATCTGGCCTTGTCCCCCTGCAGTGTTACTGGCCTGGAGGAGCACCCTGATTGGCAGAACTGCTGAGTTCCAGTAAGACTGCATCAGCCCCTTACCTACTGCTGCTGAGAACAGGCCTGCCCCGCTGTCACCACCTGCCCAGCCCAGAGCTCACAGGGCTCTATCTCTGAGCCTCCATAGACTATTAACAGGTTTCCTGCAGAGAGGTCCCAGTGCCCCGGAAACCACCATGACTACAGAGGCAGGGCAGGGCCCAGCAGAGATGCCCTGAGGTCCACCTAAACCCAGAGGGGCCACCATAAGGTCTGTGCATCTAACAGGTGAAGGGCAAAAGTTACCCACTGTTGGAATGGCAGATGGCACATGAGTGACAGGATCAAAGGTTGCACATAGCTGTGAGATCCTTTTAAATGCCTCACTAAATGAGATGCAGACTAAAGAGGATCTGCTGCCCAGGCTGGGGGGCAATAACCACAGAAAGAAAGTAGTGCAGTGCCCCTAACAGCATGTGAGCTGCAGGCAGACAGCCAGAGCCTGGCCTTCAAAGCTGTGTGTGTCTGGCTGGTCACTGCTTAGGCATCTTGTGTGTGGTGTGAATGCCCAGTGACACAGCTAGGGTCAGAAACCTTCCCCTGCAGGTCCAGAGTCTACTTGAGAAATCAGAGACATAAAGCCCACTTTAGAAGCCCAAGAAACATGTTATTTCCACATTTTAAAGGCGTTTATGCAGTATTTGTGAAAACATCACCAAATAATCACTGTCTTGCTAATTATATCTGATAAATGCAAGCAGATAAAATTATAGGATGTCCCTCCTCTTCAACTCTTGCAAAGGGTACATACATAGCTTAAATGTTGTCCCATTTACTGGCACTTGGGATAGTCCCAGGAAAATCAAAAGGAAAAAAAATAAAAAAGAGTTCAGATTTTGTAAGAAGTCAAGTAAGTTAGAAACCAAAAGAGCACCTTTTATCTCTGAGGTATAGACTGGTAAAACCAAAGGTGTAATAACTGATGTGCTGGCACAGGGCATGAGGTTTTTTTTTTCTATGAACCCTGCAACCTTGCCGATCCTGGGACAATCAGGAACTCAACTCACAGCTTAGCCAATCCGTACCTACCTGGATACCGAACCTTAAAGTCTGTGGTCTTAAAATAGGTTATGTCTTGTAAAAAAACAGAGAAAGAAAGAGAAAAGGAGGGAGGAAGGGAGGGAGAGAAACACCTATTTCTCTTTAGGGAAGCTGCCTGACTCTGCGTTGTGGAAACACCACCAAGACATAGTACCTTGAGGTTTGTATCTTTAGAATGGAAAAATGCAAATGTGCATAACAATAGCCTTCACCGCATTCTGGAAAAAGAAGGAAACCTGTTCTTTAGGCTCTTTAGAAGCCTTGTCCCCCCCGCCCCCCAGCAGCTGCTACTTTCCTGTTATAAAATTGTCACTGGCGGTAATCCGCAAGTCCAGGCACGTCACATAATAGAATTTCCAGGGCACTGTAATTGTGAGGCCAGACCTCGCCAGTCCCTGGCACCAGAGGGTTAATAAATGCATTAGATGCTGTTAACCTCTGTTACCTGGAGTCAGAGGGAGGCCTCTCCTGCTTTTACCCAGTGATTAGCATTTGAAAAGCCAGTCTTGGTGCCAACAGCATTTGTGCAGAATGCACAGGCGCACATGTAATTTATAGCTTAGTCAGGTCCCCACATGGTTCTGCCCACAGTAGGTTCTCCAGAGCCATGGGGACAGATCAGGCTTGTGAGCAGCATGCTTGCCCTGTTTATGGAACTGGAGACTTAAAAGTGTGCCTGCTCGGAGCCTGGCCTTTGCTGCCCCAGGACTCCATTTCTATAGAGAAGCCAGTGTTCAGTCTGGGGTTTTTAGGCAGCTGTCAGCCAGCAGGGCATGGAACATTTCTCTCTCTCTCCTCCATGCAGAAGAAAAGCCATTTTTGCTCTACCTCCAGAAAATAAAACCAGAGGAAGCTGCCCAATCCAATAGCAACAGACTGTCCAGGCTGTAGCCAAACAGTCATAATTAATGATGCTCTGGTTCTTTTCTCCCTTGCTTTACTGATTAGAGAGATTTGCTATATTAGGAACCTGTTTGCTTAATGACAGAATACAAGCAATAAACAGAGAAATACACAGACTGTAAAATGCAATCAACTTTGCTCTCCAGCACTCACTAAGTACCTCGCTGCATCTATCACACTTGTCAATACGGGTTTATTAGCATACGAGTCTCTTCTGCAGCATAAATTGGATCCTTGCTAGGGAAAACCATTGTATGAGTTCTTTCTGAAATAGTCTGGAAGCAAAGTCCAGAACTCAAAGTCATTTCTCAATTTAAATGTGCATATCTTACGCTCCCTTGTAAAACAAAATGTAGGAAGAAAGGTGTACTCCTAATCCCAAATGATAACTGAGCAGAGCAGCTTGCTTCAGAGTTTGCATGTTTCACATTGTATTTGAATAGACACATCTGATTATAGACTTGTATGGGTAGTAGTTATCATATAACAAGTCTATTGTGTGCTTCATGCATATTTGCTCAAATTAATTTCTGAAAAAATTGTTTAAAAGGGGGCTGGGGTTATAGCTCAGTGGTAGAGTGCTTGCCTCACATGCATGAGGCACTGGGTTTGATTCTCAGCACCACATGAAAATAAATAAAATAAAGATATTGTGTCCATCTACAACTAAAAAATAATATTAAAAAAAAAGCTACCTGTGAGTTGGACTTGAGTTAAGTCATGGTGGGATGCACAGTGTCCTGGAGTCTTTTACTTTCTGCAGCTTTTTTGGATTTGGGTATTGACTTCTGGGAGAGCTGAAGAGAAGCAGTTGGCCAGCCTTTCTAAAATCCCTGCCACTGTCTATTTTGAAACTCACCTTCCTGGTGATTTGTTTTTCCTACAAACTTGGTAACAACCCCTGCAGTCTCTGGTCTGAATAATGTGCAGTAAAGTCAGCTGAGTAAAACAAGTGGACACATAAATAAGGCCTGCTCAGGGCTCCTGGGCCTGGGTGTTTGTCTTTCAGAGCCTGTGATCAGGAGGGAAGGGATCCATTTCCTCCAAGCAGAATTCTGCCAGGAGGAAATAAGGGGCTGTGGAGAAAGCCAGAGTGAGCAGGAAGTCTCCTTCCAAGAAGTGCCTGGCGATAATCCTCAAGTGGCATTTCTACCACTGAGCCTGGGACTGACAGGTCTCCTCTATCTACCCCTCCCCAAACACTTTGTCTTCCTATCACCTGAACCTCAGCCAAAGGCTTTCATTACATTAAGCTGTAAGAAGGCCTTGTAAAGATTCTTCACTCAGCATGGGGTTCAGGAAGGCCCAAGGCTGCCAAGTGGAGTCAGTTTGGGCAAGTTGTGCCAGATCCTAAAATGTGGTAGGGGAGGTCACAGAGGGGGCAGCGTTGCGTCTGCACCTGGAGAAAGCCTGGCTCAGACTGGCCAGGCTGAGTTTGGACAAGGCTTCCAAAAACAAGTGGATAGCGAACTGAAATGAAGCCAGTAGAGAAGTGGGGCTAACCTCGGAGGTGACATGGGAACATGCTCCAGAGCCTAGCAGGTCGTGGGTTCCTGGTACTCACAACCTACAGCAGAATCCTTTTTTTTTTTTTGTATCAGGGATTGAACTCAGGCACTCAACCACTGCCATATCCCCAGCCCTATTTTGTATTTTATTTAGAGACAGGGTCTCACTGAGTTGCTTAGTACCTTGTTTTTGCTGAGGCTGGCTTTGAATTCACAATCCTCCTGCCTCAGCCTCCCAAGCTGCTGGGATTATGGGCCTATACCACTGAGCCCAGCTCAGAATCCTTTCTTGACTGTGCTAAGGACTGGATCTGTAGTTGGCCAATTGAGAAATTCAGGGAAAAGGCAAAATCATTAAAAAATGATACATTTGTATGAAACTACTTTAAAATCTAAATGTCATTCACTTAGTAATTTTTGGATACATGACCACGGCCATCATTTTTTAAAGAAAAGAGCCTGCTGACTGGAGTTCCCTGCTTTACGTTTTCCACAAGCAATACCTCTGAATCATGGTCAGCAATTCCCAGTCTGGGTTTCTTAAAACAAGAGTGGCATTTGTTTTTGACACCCACAGAAGAATCTCAGTGCACTCTTTCTGTATTTTTTATAGTCTTTCTCAGTCTTTTACTGTTTTTTTTTTAATAAATTTGCCCTTTCCTATTGTATTTGGCTCAGTTTTCATTGAAACAGTTATGCTTTTTTGTGCTCCAGTTTCAATAATTCATATACTAGTAAATAAGTAATGCAAGCAAAATACTAAATATAACCAGCACAAAAATATATGAGAACAAATATCCTTGGCTTGGTAAGTCTGTGTGTCAACTGGAGACAGCAAAGGGCACAGGTGGGTAGAAGAGGGGACATCGTGAGCTTGAAGCATTCCCTGGGCACTGCGCATAGCATGTTTGTAGAATGGACAAGCTGGCTTCTGTGGTGAGCTGGTAAGTGAAGGTCAGTAAAGAGAGCATCTGCCACAATTTAGAATTTGCTCCTGGTATTGACTTGATTGGTAAGGTATAGTTTAAAAACAAAAAAACAAGGTTAGGAAGGTTCTAGACTTGGCTTTTCCATCATTATCTATGATACTAATAATCCCTGTCCTACTGACTAAATCATAGCAGGGTAGTTGTGAAAATCAAGTGTGATAGTTTAGAAGAAAGTCCTTCTGAAGTTCAAGCTGCTATTGACAATGTCTTAGCTGCTCTGTGTTCTCTGGTCAGTCTTGGACTGAGACGAGAAGGGGAAGACTGTAAACCCTCAGGCTAATTTGGCTTGTGCACATGATATTGAAGAGAAGTGGCTGATGATCCTCTGTGATTCCTTTCATTTAAAAATGGATGCACTGAAAGACACGATCCAGTAAGATATATCAACAGTGCTCCATTAGCTAAGCCCTCCCCTGGGCTTCCCTGTCAGTCTCCACTGCGCCTTGAAAGGATGCTGAAGGCTTGTGCTTGTAACTTTACACTAATGGCAGGAGGGAAAGGCGCGTGCGCAGCCCATGCACAGCGTGAAGCTCCCCAGGGCACTCTAGCCTGTCCCCCCGCTTCTTTGCCTATCTTCACAGGATCACCTTACATCTCTTTTGCTTTTCCCCACATTGGGGCAAACACAGGTTACAACATGCATCACACAACAGTGTGTTTTTGTTCATGGTTAACTTGCTTGGTTAGTAAAATACTCAGACAAGAAGTAATTATGAGCTGTAGTTTAGGAAATTATGCCCAATTAACAATAAGATGATGCCAAACAATGTGTGAAAGACATTTTCGTTGTGGAGGTGGGGGGCGGGGGAGTGTGGATTCACCACGCAAACATTTAGTGAGGACGGTATACAGGAAAGGAGGAGGGACTGCCCTAAAAGGAAATGTTAGTTTTCTCAAATATGCAGTTGGAAATGCAAATGCGCAAGAGCAACAGAAGAGATTCATTGTGGTCCCTGATGAGAAGCGCATGAAGCCTGTCTCATCAGACCCGCATCCTCTCACCATCAGATAATATTTATTAAGCCTCTCATTCTCCTGTGCATTTATGTGCAGCTGAGTGCGTTCCTGTAATGGCTCTGTGACTTATGGCAGTGACTACGGTTTGATAAAAACTCCACTGCCTGAAGACAAAACGGGCCAGCGACTTTTGGTTTATCTTCTCAGTTAGAAGATGGCACACTCAAAAATCAAGGTAAAGGCAAAATTAAATTTATATATATATAAATTTTTTAAAATGTGCTTTTATCAGGGAAAAATATCTAGAAGACATAGGAAAACCAAGTAGACAACTAGTGATATGTCTGACCATTACCATTACTAGTAGCCTCCACTGAGAATGATCCCAAATGCATTTTAACAAATATTCCTTCTTGAAGAGGATACTCCTGTTTGTACAGATTGGAAACAGAAGTTCTGAGAGGCTGGGACTTGCCCAAGTTTTCACAGCTTGAATGGCTGTGCTAAGATTTGAACCCAGTCTCTTTGACTCCAAAAGCCATGCCTTCTGGCTCTGTGTCAGACCTCCACCTGTTGTCACCCATGCTCCTTCCATCAACGCTTCCAAACAGCTCTCACTATCCTGCTGACAGCTGAGGACAGTTCTGAGAGGTGCAGTAATAAGCTGGGGTCACACAGCCAGCAGAACAGAGCTAGAAGTGATGGAGAGGCTACTGGGGTACAAAACACAGGAGCTCCTCCCAAGCCTCACTGCAGATACCAGGTGCAACTCCTGCAAATGCAGCTGCTATCAGAAGCCAGAGGTAAGGGCAGGTAGGGTGGGAAAGCCTGGTAGGTGAGTGTCCCTGAGGTCCCTGCAATTGAGGGGCAGGCAGGAAATGGTCACTTTGGGGAAAAACTCCCATGGATCAACCCAATGCCCAATATCCCAATATCTTCTCTAAACATCCTCACCCATGACGTGGTTCCTCTAGGGCTTGAAACACGAGAGGCAAAGAGGAAGAAATCTCTAGGTTGAATTTTATACCACAAGAGAACAAGGGCCATTTTCTTCTACATATATGAATCCTATGGCTTGTTCAGGAGCAGAGCCCATTATTCAGGGAGGCACGGTTGGTTAGAAGTCCTAAAGATAAAAGGTCAGTAGGGAATACAAGAAATTGGATTTATTTATAGTAGGTGATCTAAGTGTGCTCAGAGGTATTCTCCTAGGTTACCCAGAGTGAGAGAGCATATTTATAGCCAAGATGGTGCAGACATCCTCTTCCTTTTTATTAAGCATGTTTATTACCCAGCAATTGGGTTAAGCAATTGTCCAACCGCTGAATTACTGTCCTTCTGATGGGTTGCCCTCACTGCCCTCTGGACCACAGGTGCAAGTGGCCTAATGGCTCTTTCCAGAATGTACTGAGGGAGGCCTAGTCTTCTCATCCTCAGTCTGAAGTTGTTCCAATTTTTAAAGAAAATTGGTTTTAAAAAATGATGCTAAGGGGACAACATCATAAATGGGTGACCATAAACACCTGGCTCAGCCCAAGGCCCACTTCTTCAAGGGAGCACACCTACAGGAAGCCCAGGTTCATTTCCCAGATGAGTCTCAGGGTAAAGGTCCCCCAATGCCACCTTAGCATAGGCTCTGCCTACCTCATAGTCAGTGAAGACCACCCATGAGGGCAAAACAGTGACAGAGAACACTGGGTTGGAGGATTTTATTTTAAATATTATACCCCTCCTAGGTAATGTATTGGTCATCATTTACACATGGCATGACAATTCCAAGATCAAAGAAATAAAAGGACTTTCCTTCTTAGACTGCAGGAAGATCTCCAAGTTGTTGAAGCAAGAAGCCTGGCCCTTCAGTATCATTGTCTCTTAAGACAACCCCTATCTGCAACAATCTCTTTTTCTTGAAGTTTGCTGGATTAGATAAAGGGGAAGGAAGGGAAGGGAGAGGGGAGGAGAACAGGAAAGACAGTAGAATGAATCGGACATGCTTTTCCTATCCTTGTATATGAATACACAACCAGGGTTAATTCCACATCATGTACAACCACAAGAATGGGATCCTAATTAGAATAAGTTATACTCCATGTATGTACAAGATATCAGAATACATTCTGTCATGTATATCTATAAAGAACTACAACCCCCCAAAAACTCTTTTTCTTCAAAAAGCGCCTGTGAGAACTAACCACCTGCCTACTGGCCTATCGTATGCATGATCCCTCCTCAAGCACCTGCACACTCAGTGCTGAATTTTCTTCAGCCACACTGGCTTAAGGTGTGTGTGAAGGGGAGCCTCGTCTCCACTCTCCACAAGGCCACAGAGCCAGTAAGCACAGCCCTCTTTCCCTGTTAAAACAGAGTGGTAATGGTATGTGAACCCAGGTCCCTTGACTGCACCCCAGAGAGGAAAGAGCCCCGCCACGTGGGATTTCCTTGACTGGTGTCATTTCTGGGAGATAGAAACAGGCTACTGAGCCAGAGCTGGTCTGCCCAAGAACCGCACTGCACTCAAGGGTCCCTGGCCCTGATTCCCCATCGTGTGCTTGGCCTAGGGCCAGCATTTTTGTTCAGTTTAGTTGTTGGACAACGTACCCCTGAATAATTCCAGAAATATAATAACATAAACAACAACTCCAATGACAACATGAGGTAGTGCTTTCTCTCCAACACTATATGCTAGCATTTTTTATTACTCGTAATGATAGCATATGATTAAACTCTAATGTAGGGCTACCCTTTTGCCACTCGCTTCACAGAATGTGAAGTATGAGTTATTTGGAGGTGTTAACAAGAGGCTCTATTAGACTTGGAGCTGGGGTTGAGGTGGTGTGATCAAAGGGCTGTCTGTAAAAAGAAAACTCTTGTCAAAGGAGAACCAATTTACTGCTTGCTCAGCCGAGGCTCTTCTGGTCTGGCTGGGCATCACCCTGTGCGTGGCAAATAGTTTTATTCTATCTATAGGATATTAGGGATGAAAGTGTAGAAAAGGAAAATTGTAACTCAGAGACACTGAACCATGTGTGTCTCAGAGGGCATCTGGCTACACTGTGGTTGAGAAAACTAGATCCTATGACCTGCCTTCTGAAAAGGTGACATCTGGGTTCATTAAAGGTGTGCAATAGATTTTGATAAAAGCTATTTTTATAAGTCATTAAATTGGTTTTTAGGAACTTTACATTCTCCTCCATTTGAACAATTATTAAACTATAAAATAGAATTGCACAATTGCTAAAACCGTAATCTGAAATTTTACTGCCAGCTATAAAATGCTGTATTATTAACTATACTGAAGATGCTCAAGCCCATTACAACTTTTTAAATGAATTATAAAAACCCTTTACTGCTGATAAAATAATCTTAAATTACAGTATTATGTATTCTAACAATATGTTGAACCGAAGTTTGCAACAATGCAAACATGCCAATCACAAAGAAATCATTACTCGAAATGAGTTTGCAGAAGCCCACCATCTGATAACAGCTGCTTCACGGAGGCGGCCCAGCACCTGATGTCTGCAGGCTGCCTGGGACAGCTTGTCTCTCTCAGCAGGTGCCTTTCCCGTGTCCCTCCGACCACACAACTAACCGAGAGTCACAGCCTCCTGGGCTTGGAGTGACACTTAGTAAGATCCTAGTGATTAAGGAAAGGATAGTAACAACAGCAATTTTTTTCCCTATGTCTCCGTGTGAGATTTTTAAAATGTCAACTGTTCAGTTTCTGAGCACCAACCACTTATACCTGACAGTATGATGTAGGTGCTCAGTATACGTACCTACCATGAAGCCTGGCCCCCAAGATTATATTCCCATTTTTTGGTATCAGTTACAGCCTGTACACTTCCGCTTCCAATTGGGTTTAAATTCACAATTGGAAATACATTTTGGCATGCTGGACTGATGGAGTAATACCCAATTTTGAGCTCTGAATTCAAGCACTCTCCTGGCTGAAAGACTTTAAAAACGCTCTATAAGCAGTTATTTCAAAAAATGTTTTTACAACAGCCTCTTTCCTCCCAGGGCTGGTGTGGGTGGAATTTGGGATGCAGTTTCCCTCTGAGCTCATTTGTTGGCACCTGGAACTGGGAAGATTAAGTCCAAGGAGGCCACCAGAAGCCTCCATGCTGGGAAAGGCTGGGCTCACCATGCAGGCCCCAGAGCCACTTGGCACCCTGGTCCAGGGCTCTGCTGTGAGGCTTCCAGGGAGGCCTAGAAGTAGCCTGGGTGGGGGTCGTGCAGCTTAGCAGCACTTCTACTGCCAGAAGAGCCCCCACAGCTTATTTCTCTCAGAGTGGGGGAATAAACTCACTCTGATAGGAGAATATCATATATCATGTAAAGGAAATGCTAGGGGTAGCCAGGACTGGGATTCTTTTTTTTTTTTTTTTTTCCATGCATCAAAAACAATAGTAGATACTGGAAAATGCACTGTATTCTATGGAAATGATGGACACTTTGCAAAGACTATGAAACAAATAGCAGCAATAACATGCAGCCCAAGGCTATTCTCCTAACCAAAAGGCCCAGGGACAGCATCCACATTACCATGGTCACATGGATGCGGCGAGTGCTAGGTGTTCAGCGTTGTGTGAACATGTCTGGCACTGGACTCACAACCCCCCTCATCCCCCACTCCCAATTGCTCCCCTATCCTCCACTGCAGTTCAGTATCAACACTTTCATCTGCTGTGTCAGGCGGCCAAAGTCTCCTTTGAGATGTCCCCAGCTCAGACTTTATCCAGGGTGCTAGACTGGTAAAAACACTGCTCAGAAGAAAGAGACAGTGTGATGTCCCAGAAGGCTGTGGGCTCCTGCATGTTCCTGAACTGAGTGACGAGAAACAGCTCAAGCACTCAAGTCCACATCACCCATGGTACCATCCATGGGCACCACTCTGAGGAGAGTGCTGCCTTGGAAAAATGAAAATTCCCGGAGAGGGATTTTAGTAGCATTAGGGAATGTTTACGAGTCCTCCTCAGTTTGCAGGTTGAACCCCTAATGCCTGGTATGGGAGCATTAGGAGGCAGAGCCTTTGAGAAGCAATAAGGTTGGCCAGGTCCTAGGCTGGGATCTGTGTCCTATAAGAGGAATAAAAGCCAAAGCTCTTTCCCTCCTCCATGTGAGGACACAGCAAGAAGGCAGCCATTTAGGAAGAGGTACCCCACCAGGAATCCAACTGCCTGCACCCTGACCTTGGACTTTCCAGCTTTGAGAACAATGAGAAAAAAAATTGCTTCAGCCACCCCACATGCAGTGTTTTGTTACGACAGCTCACAGGGATGGGGACAAGTCGTAACCACAGCACTGCTCTTGTCTGCACCACCCAGGAAGATTTGGTCCAATGTACCAGTTTGCTCTGACAGCTCCTTGTGCTCCTCTTCCTATGAGGAGGAAAGCTGAGCGAAAGGAGAAGGGGGTCTTTGAGGAAGTCTTCCCTTTGGGTAGTGATTCTCAACCAGAGGCAATTGTGTGCCCAAGGGATATCTGGCATGCCTGGGGGCATTTCATGTTGTCACAATGGGAGAAAGATGTTACTGGTCTCTAGAGTGGAGGCTGGGGATGCTGCTAAATATCCTCAATGTCCAGGATGGTCCCCCATCCAGTGCCAACATGGAGTAGGCCTGGCCCAGGGGAACCATCAGCTCGTAGCCATGAGGTCGCTACATGGTCCTCACAAATTGCCATGGGTGGCATAAGGGTGTGCAGCCTACCTTGAGCAAAGAATGCCAGGAGAAGCAAGTGACTTCCCATGGAGAAGCATCTAACTCAAACCGCTGCATGTCTAAACCGTTCTGAGGAGGCCTTGTGATGTTTTCT
Organism: Geosciurus inauris; assembly: GCA_004024805.1. Lineage (NCBI taxonomy): Eukaryota > Metazoa > Chordata > Mammalia > Rodentia > Sciuridae > Geosciurus > Geosciurus inauris. The sequence continues at coordinate 229,998 of PVHX01000248.1, read as the reverse complement.
TATCTATATCAGGTCTGTTCTACATGTGCAAAATCCTACCAGGGGGCTGCCAAGACCAGAAAACCCCTTGGGAAACAGGACTCAAAGCAATTCATAACTCTGCCAGCCTCCAAGAGCTCTTCTCTTGCTACTGAAAGTGTGATAAAGGGAGTTAGGGATATCCCAGTGCTGACAGCCCCTGGGAACCTACAAGCAATACAAATGTCACAGCCTCAACCGGGAGGCAGGACTGCCCTGTGCACGCCTTACCTGCAGGAACACATTTAACCCTTATAACACCCCAGAGGCTCTTCTGCCTTCCCCCATCTTACACACGAGGAAACTGAGGCAAAGGAGAAACAATTTGCCCAAAGTTTCATGGCTAATAAGCAATAAAGGAAGCCCATGCTCAGAATTTCAATTCCAGTTTTCATATGAGTGTATCTCTAGAATTAAAATTACATTTTAAAACAATCAACTCTGCTAAGGCATTGTTGTATAACAAAGAATTTTGCAGGCTTTGTTCCTGGTTCCTCAGAGATAACCTCTAAATCCTTGAAATTTCTGGAGTGATAGGCATGTCTTTGTTTCTCAGGAGCCCTTGGCTCCTGAGTGTGTGGTAATGAGATGACTCGGGAAGAGGGCTAGTCACCAGGAAAACCAACCAAGGGCCACAGAGTTGGTGCTTTGGGGCAGGGGAGGTCAGCCTGACCTGATCTGTGGGGAGTGGAGGGCTGAGAGTGCATTCAGTCACGTGGTCAGCAAGTTAGTCCATCATGCCTACATAAAGTGACCTCAATGACAAGGCTAGACACTGAGCTTGGTGGTGCTTCTTGGCTGGCACACACTTCCATGTGGCAAGAGGGTCACATGCCCTAACTCCATAGGAGAAAGCACAGAAATTCCATGATAGAGATCTTCCCAGGCCTTGCCCTATGCATCTCTACTTGATCCTGACTTGTATTGTTTATTTAAAACTGTTATCATAAGCATAGCACTTTCCTGAGTTTCATGATTCAGTCTAGTGAATTCAACATGAGGGGGTCCTGAGGATCCCTGAATCAGTCACCAGCTGGTCAGAAGCACAGGTGGCCTGGGAATGCTTGATGTATATATAGCAGGTATCCAAAATGAAGGCAGTGTGGTTGGGGACCGTGCCCTTAGCCATGGTCCAATACTAGCTCCAGGTGGTTAGCATCAGAATTGAGTTGTATTGCTATACACCAGTTGGAGTCAGGATAGGCCTCATTATTTTTCTTTATGCTAGTTTATGAACCAGTCCGACACTTCAATCTGCCAGATGTTCAACAAGAATTTAGGGACTGATTTAATCTATAGTGATGAATAATGTTATCCAGAAACAAAATGTTTGAAGTGCTCAGAGTTAGGTAATACAGGGAAGGCATTTAAAACACAGAGGGTGGGGAATGTCACTTTGCTATTTCTCCTCTCCTGATCAAGCCTCCCTGTGCCTCAGGTCTCTTGTCTGAAAAATGGGGAAAAGATAGCATTGACTTTCTGGGGTTACTGCCAACGTTACTCATGGGAAATACTGTGTATTGCTTTATTAATACCAAACCATAAAAGGCTGAGCTGATGCAAGTTATCAAAGCAAATTGTCCGGGAGTATGTTCTAGGTTAGATTGTTTATAACATGTTCAAAGTGGGGTTTCACGACCACTGGTGGTGTATGACATTTTTCTAGGCAGCATATAAACTTTCTTATTAATATTTATATGCTGATTTTAATAGAGTAACACACCAAACTCATGACTTCACATATGTTATTAACAGCTTCAGATGAACTCTTACAAATAAGATTTTGAAGATAAATAGTAAGCACATAATAGGCTCCATGGAGCGGAGATACAGGGCAGTCAGCAGAGCCCTGGGCTTTGGGCTCCGCAGCTGGGCTCCTTCTGAAACACTGTCCTTTCCACACTATGAGTATGCTGTAAACTATTATAGCACTTCTTCCCAAGGGCACTGGCTAGAGATGCGGCAAGACCCTGGCAGACAGTGTACCCTGGTAACCAAGCCTGATAGTTGATAGTCCGCAGCTCCAAGAAGCCCACTATCAGGAGGGAGCCCCCAAGAGATGCCTGCTGGGCACAGAGAGGCAGCATCTGGAGTAGCTCCAATCCCTCAAGACCTGGTCCTTTCTCTACTGTGTTCGATTTCCTTTCCTTCTTGGCCTGGGATCTAAAGAGTATTCCACGCCTTTCTTCCCTTCCTTCCACAGGACTTTCTACACTGACATCTTAAAAATGTCAAGGTAACATTTCATTCAAACCCTTCTTACAAATTAAGAAGGCAAAAACTAAGAGCTCTGTCTTTCGAAGGCTCTAGGGCATCACATTGGTCATAAGAGTGTGGCCACTTCCCACGTGCCAAGGGTTGGCCAGTCCTTGTGCTGGATGCTTTGCATATTTATATTGCTCTTTAATGCTCACAAGAACCTCAAAACATGTGTGATGCTTCAGAGCAGAGGCTCAGAGAGGGTAAGTAACATGCTCTGGATCACACAGCACTGGGAAGGAGTCAGGATTCTCACTTAGGCTATCTGCTTCGGGTTAAAAGGAAAGCCTAAGGAAGTGCCCTTGGAGGCCAGGCCTACTCTCCTGGGAGAAGGGAGTAAGAAGCTCAGGTTAAGAATTTCTTGCTACCTCCTAGGAGCCTGGGGTGGAAATAAGCACCTCTCCCTCAGTCCCCAGGGCTGCTCTGCCATCAGGCATCCTGTGCAAAATCCCACCACCCTGGCCTCCCTCCCAAGTGCCTCTTCTCCAGTAGAAGATTAACGGGACACCAAAGCACCCCATTGCTCTGCAAGCATAAATTGCAAGAAAAACATTTAGAATATTGATTAAGTGCTTCATGCTCGAAGATTTAAATTTACCTCCTGTATTTCCAGGATTAGCTGACATAATGGGGTCAGTCTGCCGGCACAAATGATTTACAGAACACCCATTGGCAGCTCTCCTTTGAAAACTCAACACTTGAAATTTTCACTTGGTCACAGCCGGTGGAGTCCTGGGTATTTAGCAGGTTTGGATAATCACCTTTCTGCCACCTCTAGACTTTGGGGGTTTAGCTCCCAGCAAAAGTTTCAAAATCATTTCTGGATCCGTCTGGCCCTATCTGGAACAAATGGACTTTGGGTCTAAATGAGGTCCTGGTGTGTGGAGGAAGGGCAGGGCTATCTGCATAGAGATTATTTCCAATATTCTCATGCAGACTATGGAGGAGTTAAAAGATGAGGTCTTCCCTCCACCCCTCCTACCTACTGCAAACACTGGGTTACATGCCACTCAGGCTGCAGTACAAGGGGGATACTGTTTGGGGAAGGGAAGGAAAGATTCGAGCTTCGCTGGGATGCAGGAGGTGTGGACCTAGACCGAAATCCAGAGTATGGTGCAGGTTTTCCATTCCAGGCAAATGCTCGCCTGAGTCCTCTGCTCCCCCCACGCTCCAGCTACCCATTCACACAAGCACTGTCCCTGTGGCAAACTCCTTAGGGATAATGAAGTCTGACCCCCAGAGATGATCTGCCTGTTGGGGTGCAGAGGGGGAGGGACTGACCTGTGCATTGCTGATTTGGGCAAGAAGCAAACACTGTCCACAGGGATCCTGCCCTTATCTCTCCTAGAACCAAGTGAGCTGCTTGGCTGGATCCATTCGAGAATGCTCGTTCCCATAAAAGTCCCATTAGGATGAGAGGAGCAGGCCTAAACTCAGATCTGCAACTGCTGGCCCTGCCTGTCCCACCCACAGGTGTGTTTTATTTGGCTCACAAAATAAAACAAAACAAAAAAACAAAAAAAACCTTTGTGGTTCACGCTGTTTACTAGAATGTGTGCTGAAGGCCCGATGGCCCCATGATGGCCCACAGCTCTCCTCTGGCTGTCCTGCTGGCCCTAATTCTGAGTGCCTGCCCCGCAAACTGTCACAACACTTGCAGGGGAAAGGGGCTGAGACAGGCAGAGGCAGGGCCACTGGGCCCAAGCCTCACTGCCCTCCCCACGGGGGAGCCAACCAACCTGGATGGTAAATATTCGTAAAAACCAAACCAAAACAAACAACAACAACAACAAAAGCCCTGCATCTGTATTGAATGTGTACAGACTTTTTTTTGGTCAGCATCCCCACAGCAATACAGTAGAACAACAATTGGCATAACATTTACATGATATTAAGTATTATAAGTAATTTATAGATGAGTTAAAGTATATGGGAGGATGTGTAGGGTGTATGTAAATATTACACCACTTTATGGAAGGGACTGGAGCATCCATGGACTTTGATATCCTTGGGTGGGTCCTGGAACCAGTCCCCTGCAGGTGCCAAGGGACAACTGCACTCTATCTGAACATGGAGACTGAGGTCTACAGAGCCACATTAAGTTAAGCAGAGTACCATGAGGCAAAAGGGAAATGTTTCCAATGCTGACTTACATCTCCAAGGATGTTTACTTTAAATAAGCGACAAGTATAGTCCATTTGGTTTAAATATCCTGAGCGTTTCCAGCTACCAGACCACTCAAGTGTGCAGATAATTGGCAGAATTATTAAGGTTTTTTTGTTTTTCTGTGACCACTTTGTACAAGTCAAAGGCATCTGCTAACAATAGCACAGCCTGGGTTACGCTTGTTACTAATACGACTGCCAATTAATCCTGACATGGGTGCCTGGCGGCTTACCCCAAACCCAGTATTTTATCACCTCAGGGGGTTAGCACTTGGACATTTCTATGACATTTTATACTAATCAATCAACTTTCCTTTTTGAAAGCAGAGCCTGTCATAGGAGCCAGACAAGCCCCAGAACCACCACACCCAGGGCCACCCATTCCCTGAACAGAACTGCCTTTGGCGTGCTGATAATAATGCATCGAGGCGGACTTTGAAAATGTTTATTCTTATTTCTTCCCTTCCAAGAGGGAAATCTATCTCAAATGTTAAGACAGATATTCCGGTCCCTGAGAGTTTTCTCATATTATTGTATATTTTAAAATATTACAAGAGGGCACCTCTCATGGGAAGTGAACTTTAGAGTTGCCAAAGATGCTCAACTGTCTACAAATCTGTTACCAATGGAGCCCAGGCTGGTCTAAGGCAGTCTATTCTGAGTCATGACAGGCAACTGGGACAAACGTCATTCTAAGATATTTCTAGGACCCCCTGGCAAGTAGTAACTCATCAGAAGACAGCCAGGCAGGCAGAGGAAGAGGAGCACAAAGCTCCCGGGTGACCTGGGTTGAGCAAGAGCCCTAAATCCGCCAGAAGGAGCACATTCTTGGGGTGAAGACCCTGTACACTCACCACTCTCGTCCCCCATGTCCTCAGCTCCAATTTGCTGGCCTCAAATGATCCTTTTACATTCTTCATATAAGTCACCCTACAAAAGGCCATCAATCTACACAAAGTTTTACTGGCAAATTTTCAGTCTTTCCTACATTCTCCCTCCCAGAGCAGAGGCATGAAGAAACCCCGAGTAAAGTGAGCTTGGCATTGTCTTCCGCCCAGTCGCTGACCTTCAGGAAGAACTAGGGCACAGCTCTCTCGACTCCAGCTTCTGCCCCCTCCTTTTCTATTCTTTGCTTCCCCCTTGCTGTCTGTTTCTAACTCAGAAAAAGAGTCTTGGCTGTCCAAGAGTCACAGAATAAGACAAAAGCACACTGGCCTTGGGACCAGCCCATCAAAGAAAATACTGGGATTTTTACTAAGCCATTGGCCTCTCTCTGCCCCAGTTGCCTCATCTGAAAAGGGAAAGATGCCTGCCACACTCGGCTCATGGGGTTGCTGTAAGAAGGAAAGGGGGGAAAGCATTCAAAATGTTAGAAGTATAAAATACACTACCGACCCGTGCTACCTCTCGCCAGTGTTCCCCGCATGCCCGGACACCCCACCTCTGAGCAAGGCAGAGATAGCACCACGGCCATTTTGGTGAAGGGACTACGTGGCTAAATGACTTGGGATCAGACATCTCATGGGACATTTTCAAAGGGTCATTCTGGAGTGTTCTCCCTGTCCCGCTTAATCCTTTGTATTCTAGCAGCTGGCCACACTCCTGCTTTGTAGACAAGGAAGCTGGAGCCTGGGGAGGTTGGCACACTTGCTGGTCTCAGGGGTCAAGGTAAGGATCTGCAGGAGCCTGGAGACCTCCCTGGGAGCCAGATGCTGCTCAGCCCATATGTATCACAAGGAAGAGAGGTGTGGCTGCCCTGACCCCCGGCCAGTCCTATTCCTCCATGCCCCCTCTGCCAAGAAGTCGAATGGCAATCCAGGAATAACGCCAGACTTCAGTGTTACTTGGTCCTCTATTTATGAAACAGAGTTCCTGTCACTAACACAGGAAATGGATCGGCATGGTTTCTTGGGGATAGAGCTCATGTGTTACTCAATGTTGCCAGGGTAACCTGTAGCATTACACATGGTCCTCCGGCAGGAAAGGGTGGCTGGGTAGATCTGTGTTGGAGGCGAAGCATTGGCTTGGCTGTGTGGCCAAGGAGAACCTTGCACAATAGGAGTCCAAGTGATGGGGACAGGCAGGGGTTGGGGACACATCCTATGGCTGAGAGACTCTTCTCTGCTGATAGGGGAAAACTGGAATTTCATACAGTTTCCATTGGTGACTAATTCAAGATGTTCTCTGTTAATGTAGTCTGACCTTTCAAAAACGTGGACAAGCTGCATCGTACCTACTATTTCAAGTTCAATGAGGAATGAATTTTTATTTTAGTTTTTGAAAGCTCATCTCCATTAATTTTCCAAAGCACAAAGGGACTTAATCAGCAGGCTGAAGGTGGCCTCTGCAGTCTCCCCTGTACACCTAGAAGTGTGCAGAAAGATTCTGGTTTTCCTGCAGCTGGAGCTTGCCTTTCTTACTGGTCAGAAACTACCCTTGGCCCAAATGTTAGCACCTTACGATCACAAGGTCCTATTCTTCATCTGGACACTTCTCTGCTGACACCAGAATCTGAGCAGGCCCAGAGAGAACACAGGGCTGACCTGGGAGGAAGCAGGCAGTGAGCCCTGCCAACTAGGAACAGATCTTGCTCCTTGCCTGATTCTAGATCCACTTCCAGCTGGCTGGGTAGAAGTCACTTCCCTTCTGTGAAACTCAGGGCCCTGTTGCAGGATGGAGCAGTTTAGATGTCACAGGATTACTTCCCAAGCCATCTCCTAGCTCTGGTGTTCTGCGCGTAGTGCTCTGGAGACAGCAAGGGCTCAGGAAATACCTTAGAAATCTCCAGAACTTTAGGTTGTCCCTGGGCTGCATGGTTTCCTCATCTGCCTTCTCCTGAGTTTTTGTGTGAATGTCTCTGAGACTGTGCTGGGGCATGGATCTAGGAGAACCAGGGACAGAGACCAAAGCTCATGAAGGACATGAAGGAAGAAGGGAGACACTGGGAGTGAAGAGATAGTAGATAAATCAACAGAAGTAGAAAAACTGCACCAACACTTTCTTGGGAACAAGGAGGCTGCAGGGCAAGATGGGATGGGGCAAGGGCAGGGGGCTTCTGGCAACAATTGCAGCGGGGTGATCCTTGATGGGGAAGGCGGGGAGGGGGAATGTACTCCAGTGACAGTGTGACATGACCACACGGTGCTTCATACACAGGCTATGAAAATGTCCTTTCCCTCAGCAGGGCAGGTGGGAGTCACCATGTGGTCACCACTAACCAAAAGATACTAAAGGTACAACTATAAATAGAATGGAGCCCAGCTCTGCTTGTGTGGTCCACTAGCTCTGCAGACTTGAACCTAAGTGTCACTTCCCTGGTGGCGTAAGCCCTGGTCCTCCAATGAAAGAACAAGGCTATAGAATCATAATAAGAGTACTTCTCTCCCACGAGGATAATCCTAAGAGGTGAGGTATGTGAGAATCCTTTGTGGACACACAGTAGCTACTGTCTTGCCAAATAGTTGAACGCTCATCACTAGGAACAATCAATAAAAAGGCAGAATAAACACTATGCTTTTGACTACAGGTAGGAAGTCACCATTTATAAGCAGTTGTGGGGCTGCCCTTGTAGACCTGGATTCACTCCAAGGAAGTTTCTAGACCCTTCTGTACATGCAGGATTTTGCAGGGCAGTGCATGCATGGTTGCTCTTGCTGTTGAAAACATTTGCTTTTGCTTCCTAAAGCAGCAGCCCATCCAGGACTCCATGCTTGACCAGTGACACTGTCTCTGGCTCACTTTCAGAGACAGTCAAGCACTCCACGTGGTATGTAAATGCCCACGATGGAGACAAACCCCAGTGTGCCTTTCACCTCAGTATGCTGGTGCTCTGTAGAGCACATAGAATCAGCGTCATAAACAGTCAACCTAACCCGACCACCACACCAACAAAACTTTAGGGGTGCACTGCACAGATTTCTCATTTTACAGGGCCAGATATAAGTGCCTTGACCAAAGCCACATACCTAGTAACTGTCAGAGCCAGTTCCATGGTCCATCTTTCTGTCCACGGTATGAGGTGTCACTATCTCCATTTATATGTTAAAAAATGCAGTTTCAAGATTCACTTCTGGGCAGCATTTGCCATCTCTTTTGTGCATTCTAGAAAATGAAACCATGTGCTCCCTCCCCACCAAGTAAATGCCAGTAGGAATTCCAGACCTAGTTCTCACCTGCAAATTTGCACAAGGTGGTAAAACATGTGTGGGGATTTCATTCTCAGAGCCTGCTGGCATCAGGGGCTTGTTCTTGACCCGAAAGGCTGTGGTGGTGGTGGCAGTGGTGGTCTGTACTGGGAGGGCTGGCTGCCACACAGTCACATCGGAGCCATTGCCAAAGGCTTGAATTGCATTTTCTGCAGTAAAACAGGAGGAAATCCAATTTCAAAGTCAAGCAGCAAATGTAACAGGATACACACAGCCAGAGAGGCACACTAGAAATTCTGATTACAGCATTGAACTTCTCTGAACAAAACCCATCCATCCATCCACCCTGTATGTACTAAGAGCCAGTCTTTGGGGTCAGGTGCTCAAAAATCAATTCAGCCATTAAACACTGAGCTGGACATTTAGCTACACTCCATGTGCAACAAATATTTATTGTGTTTCTATTTATGTGCCAGGTGCTGAGCAAGAGTTTCGCCCTGAAATACTCATCCCTCAAGCCCTTTGAAACCCAGACTTGTACCTGATACTTTGGAGTATAACTGCCATTTTTCCAAGAAAGTCCTTACACTTTGTCAAAATTCTATATTAAAAGCAAATTAATTAGTATCTTTTTCTTTTAAGTACATTCCTAATCATGAAACTGAGGCAACTTGGTGGCAATTCAAGTAATTTGGCAGGCAAAATGCAGCCAGTTTCTTTAAAAGAAAAATCTACCCTAAATTTCATCAATATCTAGTGAAAATTTAAGCAAGATTACTTTTTCCGTTCTGCTCCCAGTCTTCCAAACAAAATCTGCATAATTAGATAGGAGCAGCCCTGTTTAAATGAAAAGTTTAAAATGTAAAACTTTAAAAGCCTATTACAATTTCATGGGATTAGATTGTTTTTATGGCAAGAGTAAATTGGTTACGTGTTTTTCCCTCCCCAAGATGAATAAAAAACAGGTTTTAATCAGGTCTTCAGGGATTTGACCTGGATTTAGGAATTTTTTTTTATTTCATATTCATTGTATAAGAAATCAAACTCCTTCATTTGGGACCTAAATGTGCAAATTGTTAATCTACAACTCTTAGTTGGCATTTTTCTATATACAAGACAGAATAATTCAGGCCTAATCTTTCCCTTAGAAGTGACATTTTGTTCTAGAATTGTTATCCTTTAAGTTTGACAAATTGGAAGCTTGTTCCTACAACTTTACACTTTGGGGGGCTGTAAGAAGCAGCATCAAATTAAGTGCATTTTTATGCTTCCAGCCATGTTACATGCTTAACTGGTGGGTGGAATGTGTAGAAAGGGGTACACAGGGAGCAGTTTCTTTAAATGACCCCAGAACCACAACAAAAACCTACTTCTTGTTAAGATGCAAAAATTCAGGAGACTCCTGCCATTCATTGAAGCTGCCTGTGCTCTGCCTCGTGAGCCTGCCCTGCCCCTGAGTCTGGTTCACTCCCTCATTCGTTCACCTAAACGTTACTGGAATGTCTACCAAGTGCCAGCCCCTGCTCCTCATGCGAGGCACCTGGCCGTGAACAGCAGGAACAAAGGGCACGAGTCCTTCCCCCACTGAATTTCTGGCTGTAAATCAGAAGTACAGCAACAGAGTCAAGTTTGTAACACAGAGATGGTGAGAAGGGCTTGGAGAAAAGAGAAGCCAGGGGTGGAGAGCGAGGAGCCCTAGGGTGAGAAGGGAAGTGGATATTTAGATAAAGTGGTCTGCGGAGGCTTCCCGGCGGGGGGGGGGGGGGGGGGGGGGGGGGGGGGGGGGAGAAGAGGAGGAGGAGAGGAGGAGGAAGAGGAGGGGAGGAGGAGGTAGAGGAGGAGGTGAAGGAAGAGGAGAGGAGGAGGAGGAGGAGAGGAGGAGGAGGAGGAGGAGGATGTCTGAATAGTCTTAAGAGACCACCTGCATCCCAGTCTCTTCTCTTCCCCTTACCTTCGCCATGCACTTGGTTTAAAAATAACTGTTTTCCTTCTCCCAAACTAGAAGTAAACAATTGGTTGCAGTTGTGTTCCTAGTTGGGGAATGTGGGACAGGTTTGGCTTAATCTGAAGATAGCAGAGTTGGGTTTCTTCTTATGGCTCAGAATTGATAAATTTTAATTCCTTCTGGTTTAGGGCTTTACACAAAGACTGAATTTACAGTCCTCTGTCTTTGGTGCTCTGGGTCCCATCTAATCCAGGTATAAATGGAATGACTGAAAGATTCTGGCTGGCTTTGGCTCTTGTTGCAGACCAAATGCATTTATTTTTATTGAAAAGTCATCAGCAATAAGATACCAGACTAGTCTACCTTTCACCAAAATGTTATTAAGCAGGGACAACTTTAATTTCTCTGTGAGGGAGATGTTTTCCGGCCAGCATGCGTCAAATCTTTTCTCACGCTGACTCTTGTCATTCCTTTATCTTCATCAAGCTTCGCAGCCACCAGAAGAGCACAAGATGCATTACCTCCATGCCGGCATCCAATTCTGTGGGTCTGAATTTCACTTAAGAAGCCAAAAGCTTCTCTTCATTTTGAGAGGACCAGATAAACTAATTCCAGCCACATTATGTGAACAACATTTTTGCATGCCGATGACTTATGCTTTTCTCTTCAATAAAGGAAATGAGGAGGGTATTTTAGATGAACACTCAAAAGCTGTTTTGTAGTACATGGTAAATTGTTGGCTAATTCTTTAAAAAAATCAGTCAACATACAGCAGAGCGTCATGGACAAATTGTTACTCTAGGACAAGGCTCTCAGTAGGGTGACTGAGACTTGATTCCTAGAAATTTGACCCATCCCTCCAAATTGGAAGTCAGACCTGGTCCCTCATGTTCAGGATTATGTTCTTGTCCAACAGGTCTTTCAATATCTTGCTTGAACAAGGCTCTCAGGAGACAGAGGGGATACACAAGAAACCAGGCCTTGGGTCCCAACTCTGTCACAGATGGTCTATGTGAATGCCAGACTTTTACTCAGCTGAAAGACGGATGGACAGATGTAATCATTCCTATGCCTCCTAGGATCCTTGTGGAGAGTATAGAAAATGAGAGTGTGCATGAATTATACTCCCTGTAGCATGAGTTTGAACACACAGAATGCATAAACAGTGGCTGTCACAAGAGTGAGGGCAAGTTTCAAATCTCTCAGTTGGATCATTACCCGGGGTGACTTAGGTGTACACGAGGGAGACCTAGTACTGTGCTTTTGGAGTTTGATGGATGCCCGTTGTTCTTGTTCATTTCTCTCTCTCTGTCCTGTGGGAAACAAGCTTCCAAATTGCCTAAAGGACACTGCAATAATAACCAACTCTGTTTCCCAGCAGGAACCCCGCACCTCCACCCACCAGTGCTTATCTGGTCTCCTGAGATTCCCAACATCGCTAGTCTTCTGAGCGCATTGCCAGCTTTGCCCACTCAAGATCTGCTGCTTCTGCTCTGAGCCAACCCTGAAAATCCGAGGGGCTATCGATGTCAACATTCTAATTTTTCTGGGAGGGTCCTTGGAGGCCTATCCCTATCCAGTTTATCTGAGCTTCTCACATTGTATATTCCACCCAGGTTTTCAGAACCTTGGGAATGGACTCTCAGCTGGCTGCCAAGATCAAAATTTGATCTGTGGGTAGAAGCGTTCTTTCCCACATAATGTACCCTCCGTTATTTCAATCTCTTGATCTCTCAGGCTTTTGGATCCACAATCTTGGCAACGCCCGCTTTGTCATTTGCCCGGTTCCCTGCTGTATGCATCCTGCAGCATGGTCAAAAGGAGCTGGATTTCCCACCAGCCACCAAGAAAAGGGACAGAGGTAGGGAGAGAGATGGACAGTAGTAGCAGACACAAGAAATAAGAAGGTACAGATCAAGCCCGGAGAGGAAAGCATGCATGTGTGTTCACATGCTTCTTATTTTTGTAAAACTCACTAAGACACGTATTGTCCTTGAAGAAGTTCAGAAATTTGGAGCACTCTTCCAGGTCATTCCCGCTGTTGTTGCAGTCACACCAGGGGGCCACGCTAAGACTGCTGGAGTCTATGTAGTTGGGGGTCATGACTGTGCCTGAAAAAGTAAAAGCAAGACATGTCATTTTCCTGTGATGATACAGACTTTTCTGGATTTGAAAAAGAAGGATGTGCCGTGGATAATTACAAACATGGTGTTTGCTGAGTGGGAAATTATGTTAAGCAGTGAATTTTCTTGGCAATTTATCTTGAACACGTAAAATAATTTACACATTTACTTAAAAAAATTATAACAAAACTCCTTAAGCTGCACTGAGGGTACTTTTTCCCTGCACAAATGGTATGGATGTCGTGGAGTAGGAGAGAATTAACTTGGAATGCACGAGTTGCCAAATCCCCTGAGTTTTCTTGAAAATGTCATTAATCTTCATAAATAGATAGCACTGAGTGTGCGTATCTTAAAGATCCTTTTAGGACTTTGAATCCACTTCCCTCAGAAGCAAATGGCTTCTGCAGAGTAACTCACAGAAGCGCAGAAGTCTCCAACAGGCTCTGCTGCATCCCAGATGTGCACAAATGTAGGTAGCAATGTTCCCGCTCACCAGATTCTCTACTGACTTTCAGTCTTCCAAGTCATGAAAGAATTGGAAACAGTGGAAATTCTCTGAGCCCAGAGCTCCTAGAATATTGTCTCTAATGTCCTCAGAGAAATGCTGGGTGGTCCCTCCTGCTATATCTTGTGAGATTCACGACCTTCTGGTGAGGTCTGGATCCGCACACATACACAATGCATTTATATTTAATGCGACCCAAATGTCTCCCCCTGGGTGGCTCACACCAGACAATGCCGGCGGAGGCTTTCTGCTTTCAGATATTTTCGAGAAAGTATGAAGTCATAGGTGGTCAGTCACCCTCAATATGGATCTGGTTCACAGACAGAAAAACAATTTTTAAAACTACTCTGTGTCAAGGGCATATTGTTTCTGTCCTACATTCCTTGCTGAGTTGGACTGAGTAAGACCCCAATGTCCCTTGGCAGGAGGACTTAGCCTACAGCATGGAGGGAGCTCTAACTCCACTGGGAAAGCAATAGGTACCCCCACACACTGGGTGAGGGGGTTAAGGCCATTGCGTGCCTGGGACCCTAGTGGATCTCTGACTCATGGAGAAGCAGGAACAAGCTTTGTGTGGAATGAAGTTAGGATCCAATGACCCAGAAACCCACATGGAGGCAGAGATCCAGACCCAAGAGAGAAACAAATTTTGGTCTGCAGAATGCACTGCCCCTTCCACTTGCTCCTCCATTTCACCCTCCTCAGGCTTGTACAGAGTTGCCACGCCTAAGGATGGTCACGCAGAAGTGTTGGCAGCACCCAGTCTTTGCCACTCACGGCAGTCAATGAGCGTGTCCCTCTGGAAGGACACAGACTGATGTGTTAACAGCAATCACATCTGGGAGCAAAGCTGTAGATATTTCCTATTTTCTCCTTTTGGCTTCTCTGGTTTTATTTTTCTTATAATTTTTTTCTTTAACAAATGAGTACATGTTAATTACTTTTGTATTTCCCTTGTTATCAAATATTCCGTATTTGATAAGTAATCTCTAGTAGAAACTAACTTTATTAAGAAAAGGAGAGAGTGAATCCAAAGCTGGAGTCTTGGCTCAAGGAAGGTCAGACCAAGAACAATGGTGCATAACTGGGGAGATGGCCGTGGGAGTATGCGTCCCCTTCCAAAAGGTTGGGGTGACAAATGCCCAAAACCACAACATCTTACATTCAATTCCATCCCTGATTCTCCCAAACTCTCCTGCCAAAGACACTCCGCTGACAAGGAACTTGGTCTGTGCTCTCATTCTGGGTGGAAAGTTTTTCTTGCTGGCGACGTATGTGACCCTGACATAGATGCCTGGCAGGAACGCACACCCTGGCTGAGCCATCATGCTCTGACAACTGTAATTTCTCTCACCCTTCCCAGCCTGCACTGTGTGTTCCTTCTCTTAATGCCAGCTGCAGCAGAGCCCTGACTCTGAAGCTTCTGCCATCCCTGAGACCTGGGACTCCCGCCTTTCCTCTTGCTGGCCCCATTTATCCTGGGGCATAAGTTTGCTCCTTTCTCTTCCAACACCCGGTGCCTTGTTTAACTGCACTGTTCTCTTCAATGCTCAGAGAACACAGTTCTCCTACCACCTCCGGTCTCAAAAGACAGAGGGTACTGATTCTGCCATGCAATAGCATCATCAAGGGGAAAATATTAGCCTAAACGATGCCTACACCAGGAGTTGAATCACCAAGTACACTAATAGCAAGAAGCACCCAGGTATTTAGGGATTTTATTTCCAATGGGCCATTTCTGAGAAACAGTTTTTTCGATTTCCCATATGGACTGACTTCCTACTTCCCTCTCTCCAGAGTTCCCTGACTCCGTGGACTCTGTTGGACTTGCTCTCCTCTTCCCTAGCCAGGCTTTCCTCCTACATTTTGTTCTGCATGGTCGGTTCCTCCACCAAGTCACTTCACTTGCTTTTGTGCTTGGTGAGCCCCAAAGGGCCTATCGTCAAAAACCCCAGCACAGAGGGCTCCTGGGAGATTTTCACCCCTGCAGACAGCATCAGGCTACAGAGGAAAAGGGTGTGGGTGCTGTGAAGCCCGCTCTCCTCCCAGCCCTCTCCCCTGGCCCTCTTACCAATCAGCCCCGAGTAGGCCAGGAGGCAGTCTGCATAGTTCTCCTTCAGACAGCTGCTGACAGACCTTGACTCTGGCTGACAGTTGGTAAAAAAATCTGCAAGGCGAGATCTACAATAGACAGAAAGGCAAAAAATACGCTTTTAAACATTCTAAGTCCCTGGACTGGGAAGGGATATTGGAGAGAAGGTGGTGAACAGGTGGGGGAGGATAGGCAGTTGCTCAGGTTCTAGCACAGGAGCACAACAATGGCTGATCCCAACTGATTGTGTATTTCAAAATAGCTAGTCCTAGAGAGGGTTTTGAATGTTCTTCACACAAGGAAATAATACATGTTTGAGGTGATGGATGCGTCCATTAACCTGATGTGATCATTACACATTGGATACATGTATTGAAATATCACATCGAATTCCACGAATATGTACAATATGTGTCAATTACATGTAGAAATACATATATTAAGGGGCTGGGGCTATAGCTCAGTGGTAAACTGCTTGCCTAGCATGTGTGAGACCCGAGGTTCCATCCTCAGCACAGCAAAAATATAGTATGTATGTGTGTGTGGAAAAATATATTTATGTACATAATGTATATATTCAGAAAAATTCTTATACACATATACACATAAATATATGTATATATACATTTGAACAATCCTAAGACTGGACTTAAAAACTTTCCTTGATTCCTTTGTTGAGAAGCCTCTCTCCACACACACACACACACACACACACACACACACACACACACACGAACTATTAAAACACTGGCATCCTTTCTACACAACCTCCCAACTGTCCCCTCCCCTCCCCCAACCCTCATCCACCTGTGTGTATCTGCCTGTTTGGAGAGAAGTCTTCAGGGCCTATAACTGGAGAATCCAGAGGCTTTGAAGTTTCCATTCAATATTTATTTCTGACTAGACTTATTTGCATCTTTAGGAAATGTGCCTCTCCACACACTCACCAGAGATCCACAGTGGGAAAATATTTACTTTATACAGAAACATGTTCCTGGCATCAAAATAGGATCCTACAGCCCATCTGCTCCCATAATTCCTCCTGGCTTCAAGAATCATGTCTCTGTCTCATAAGTCCTCCCTGGGCCCAGCAGGTAGTGATTGATCCCAGCCCAGTGGCACTGAGGAGCTCGCCTTGGGGACCTGAAGTGAAGGACAAGAGGGCAGTGAGGCTTGCTGGGGGCACAGTGGGCTTGTGTTTGGAGGCTGTGTCTGCACTTTGGGAACTGTCCAGGGGCTGGCGCCATCCACCCGGAAGCCCTGGGTGGCAGGGAAGTTGCAGAAATGCAGAAGTGGAGAGATGCCATAGACACACTAGTCTGGGGAGGAAGAGGGCTCTTTGTGGCCAGTTGGCTGTATCTCAATCTGAAGAGGGTATTGTTGGAGAAATCCCGAATGAGAACTGGGCCACCTCTGAGGTCATCTCAGCAGACAACAGTTGTTTCTATGGGAGATCACAATGGACTTTGGGAGAATTTAAATGACCTGGCAATTATGGGAGACAATGGGAGGCTGTCTGGGTTTTCTTGTCTTTAGCTCACCGAGCTGGCTGCCGACATACCCAGTGCTGTTTTAACTACTTTCCACCTAAGAAATCGCATCTGCTTGGCATACTCAGACTCTATGATACCAAAAAGCCTGGGTTGATGGGGCTCAGCAGGGCAGGGTGTATGGAGAATCACAATGGTTTATTAAGACCTACAGGAAGCATATTTATACTCCTTTCCTACAATTTTACCTAGAAGCAGCATTCAAAGGCCTGAGAACTGGTCCAAGTTCATAGTACACCATACAGCCTGCATGGAGTTCATGCAGTTCTCTTCTTGAAGCCTGGTAACCAGGCATATCCAAGAGACCTTATCTGCACCAATCTGGGGAGCTCTGTATGTTCTGGATGCTTGGCCCGTCACAGTGAGTCCCTATAGCAGGTTCTAGAGGCCTGCTTTATTTTCTTTGCATGGTGGCTGACACTTCTTAGGTCCTTTATAATGATTCCTGATTAGGGCCATGTGTTGAAGCTAAGTGGCTTGGCAAAATCCTCCCAATGAGGCTCACGTGTGAGCGGGTGTGTTGGCCCGGATCTTAACCCCAGCCTGCTCCTTGCTGGTGTTTTCTGCCTTTAACTGAACACACTGAAGGATACAAAACCTGGCTATTTTCTTTTGCCTGGTAAAAGGATTTGTTTTTAAGAGGAAATCCCTAAAGATGGCTCAGGCTTACTCAGTTGGCTCTGATGGCATCCAGCTTGGATTGAGTATTAATTTCAGCAGAATTTTCCTGGTCATGAAAGTTAATGATCTCGCGGTGCTGGGCTTCTAACACCGCAAAGGCCAACTGCAGTCAAGGCAGCTGGGGCTCCAGTTCTGCACACAAGCTGGCCGCTGAACAGCTCTCTGACCTGGCAGCCCCTCGTTCCTGGTCTGTCCCTCCGAGACACAGCTCCTGTTTCTCAGAGTCTCTTGAGCAGACTATTAAAGGAACAACAGTGTGATGTGGATTACTGTCCTTGGGCGCAGGGCTAATGCCACCAGACTCATTTTGTTTAACAACCTCAGAAGTGACTCACAATTGGACTCTGGAATGAGAGGCTAATTGAGTCAGTCTGCTGCAGAAAGCAGAGTCCCGATCGCGAGGATAAAACGAAATACGGAGCTCAGAGGAGAAGCCTGGACGGCTGCATTTTGAGAGGAGATGGCAGGCACGGATCCCAACCCCAAGAACGCAGCCAGAGGGTGGGAAAAGAGGGAGCCCCGGGAAGAAGCACTGCCACACTCACACCTCCAGGTCCCCGCACCTTTGGCTTGCCTCCCTGAGTATTTATACTCAAGAGACACGGTGATCTCCTTATGGGATTCCCATTATATAGGAGGAAAAACTAAAGAAAGACGTTTATATAGTGGTGTGCTGGAGCCAGCTCATAACTGGCTGATGGGTCAATTTTGAAAAAATTTTGCAAGTTGGGTGACATCACAGTGGAGCTTGAAAGTGCCATGGTGGGAGCGATTTTTACACCGTGGCAATCAGCAAACACTCCAAAGCAGGGATTTGTGGTGTTCTCAGGGAACACGTTGTTCCCTGTCAACTGGCACAATCCTGCTGCAGCACCAGCATGACGTGGTCAATCCTGTGAATAAAGCATGTGTCCTGTCTTGGGAGTTGAGTCCTAGCCCTTCTGGGACAGGCTTCCTTTCCTATTGCCATGGTGCCGAATGAAATGGTGTGGTACCAGTTAGCCTTCAGTCTTCGGTACTTTCCAAAGAATGAAAATAGTGACCCTACCCCAAGGGCTCTTCCCTCACAGCCTCTCCCCCACCAGTCTTCCTACAGTAAGTGCAGGGCAAAGGGTTCTATGTTTTGACAAAGCAGCCTGGTTCTCCTGTCCCAGTGACTAAATGATGTGTCAAGTGCTTGTGATATAATGATGAAAAAGGCCCTGAACTTGGATTTAAATAACCTGCAGGCTAGATGCCAACAGAAACAAGAGAAGGATTAAAATAGGACAATGGCTAGTTCTTGATAAAAGGTAAGAAAGGCTGCTAATATAAATAAGACCAAATACAAAGGAAGAATTCAGTACCTGTTAGGTCGCTTTTACAAACCTTATATTTCTTTCTTGACAACTCTAATGAGGTGCGGTACTATTATTTTATTATCCTAATTGTATATCCAAGTAAACCAAGGCTTAGAAAGGCTAGAGGAAAATGAAGAGTGGATGGAGGATTTAAAGCCACACATTCTGACTCCACCACTTAAGCTCTCAACACTCCATGGCTACAGAAGGTAATTTCAGAGAGGCTATGATCTGGGGACGGAGACAGGAAAGATGGAGAGGATTTGTCATGTAAAGGTGGAGGGTGTTGCAGGCAGAAGGAAGCACCATAGGATAAAGTAATTACCTCAAAATAATCCCAGGTCATAATTATGGAGTGTCTGTATGTACCAGGCACAGCCTGAAGTGTCTGACCTATATGCACACATCCAGCCCTCATGACAATCTTGTTAGGTGATGCTATCAACCCCATTGTACAGATGAGGAAACTGAGGCACAAAAAGAGTAAGTGACTGTCTCCAGGTTGTAGAGCTTGGCAGGGGAGCTGGAATGTGGCCATGTTTCATCTGACTCTAGTTGGAGATCATTCTCAACCACTACACTTAACACATGTCTCATCATAAGTAATACTAGGGGACTAGGGATGTAGCTTAGTGGTAGAGCACTTGCCCAGCATATGTGAGGCACTGGGTTCGATCCTCAGCACCATATAAAAATGAATAAATAAAAAGAGGTCCACCAACAACTACAACTGAAAAATATTAAAAAAAAAAAAAAAAAAAAAAAAAAAGTACTGCTAGTCTGACGGGACATGATACCAGTAAATCCTTGAATGGCTTCAGAGTTTCAATTCTGTCCCAAAGGCAGTGGAAGTCAAGGAAGGACTTAAAACCCAGAAGTAACATGATCAGATTTGCATAGTAGGAAGACTTGAATCTCTCTATTGTTCAGCAAAGACTTGATAAGGACCTGCTCTGTGCCTTCACTGCTGGAGCAGCTATGGGACAGCGGCAAGTGGTGGAAGGCGAGGGGATAGTTTCCTAGGAGACTGCTATCAGGAACCAGAGCAAACAAAGCACAGGCCAGAGGGGAGGAAAACAGGAGGCTGTGTCCAAGGGTGCATATCTGTAGAGTGGAGCTGCAGGAAGGAGCTGGCAGACTGCAGAGAGCTGGGGTGTGTACAACTCAGCAGACAGTGGTGCTGTGGTGGGAAAGATGGAGCATGAGTTTGCAAGGAAGATGGCGGGGGCTGGTTGAGGCTGTGCTGAGTGCCTGGCACCCTGGGGACCCAAGAATCTAAAGGGTTGTTAGAGCTCTGGCTCCTGTATGGGCCAGTCACCAATCACCATCTGAGCACCTACTGTATGCATAGCTCCTGCCGCCCAAGACTGCCCCTCATGCACTCACTTCCCCACCCACCCTGGGTTATGAATCATGCCGTAATTGGTTTCAGTAGCTACCCTGCCTGGGCGGCTGTGATCCAAACAAGGAAGCTTAAACGTCCAGCATGGGATTAACAAAGAAACTCCACAATTGGATTTCTTCTGGAGACACGAGATCTCCATGACTACAGCAGTGATGAGCTCTGATTGTTTTTCTCTGAGAAAATGAAAAGGAAATGAATAGGCACTAATGTAGAAATGTATCACCATCAGAAAGAGAAAATCTCCCACCCTTAAAGAGGAAGAGAAGGCTGGTAAATGCCAAGATGGCCTTAGGAAATCTGCAAAAACAGTGGTTTACGCAGAAAATATCATATTAAGGGGTGCACGCTGCCAACTGGAAATAGAAAAATGATTATAATGATAAAATCTAGGAGAGCCTTCAAAAATGGCAGATGGTCTTTTGACAGTGTGGGGGGATCATTTACCTATGTTTTCTGTGGCTGTTTTGGGGAAAACAGTGTTATAGAGAACAGGTAAAACACAAAACAGGAATGCCCAGTGGAACTCATCCTGGATTATCATAATCCTTTAAATGTTTTTCCAGAACAAATCCCGTACTTGGACATGAGCCATGTGGTTAATGGAATTGAGCCTGGACTAAGAATTGTGAGATCTTGAATGGGATCCAGACTCTGACACTAATTAACCAGAGTTCCTGAGAATGTTGCTTAACTTCTTAGCCCTAGGATTTCCCTTCTGAAATCTCAAAAATACAGTTTATGGGACAATCCAAGCTGCCTTGAAAAACAAAAACTAAAACCACTTTTGTTTTCAAAGCATCCTCATTATTCTTACCCACATTGTAATCTGACCAAGATTCCAGTGTCAAGATGTTTGGTGTCTTTTGAGTCTAAAGAACAAGACTGTTCCAGGGGAACCCCTCAACTCACACATAAGATAATGGAGAAAGCTAAGTACCTGCTCAGAGTCCCTTGGCAGGTGGCTACAGGAGGCATTTGCAGGAGGAGGGCCTGCCACCTCTCTGTGTAACAGTCTTGGAGGGGACATAGGTGGAGGCTGCTTGATTTTTTTTTTTTTTTTTTTTTTTGGTACCAGGGATTGAATTCAGGGGCACTTGACCACTGAGCCACATCCCCAGCCCTATTTTGTGTTTTATGTAGAGACAGGGTCTCCCTGAGTTGCTTAGCACCTCGCCATTGCTGAGGCTGGCTTTGAACTCGCGATTCTCCTGTCTCAGCCTCTCTAAGTGGTGGAGAGGCTGCTTGATTTTAACTTCCTGGGAAATTTATTGAAGTGTCAAGTGTATACTTGCTCTCCTTTGCCACCATTGATGAGGCTGCTCTTCAGAGACTTCTCCCTCATGTCCCACTGCCTTCAGAGATGAAGCAGATACTTGGAGTGTCACCCAGGAGCACACGGGGGACGGAGCATGCAGATGGGACTCTGTATAAGACGAGTAAGTTTGTCAGTAAATTAGGCTACCCTTTCTGCAGAGGCCTGTGGGATCCCACCAGTGCTGCATAGGACTATAGGACTCCATCACCCAGCACAAACTCAGACCTTGGGGACGAATCCCTGTATTGATCAATTTCTGTAAGAAATCACTGGAATTTTTCTCTGAATCTGATGTGAATATTAGGACTTCCAAGTCTTGGATTTCAATTCAAATCATTCAGTTTCTGAAAACTTTCCCACTGTTCTGTTTAAGGGGTCAAGTACAATAGGTAAGAATGAGCACAAGCCTAGGGGGCCCTGTTTCCAGTCCACCTGTTAGGCTCTCACCTCTTAGCACATTATTTAATTTCTCTGAGCCTCAGGTTTTTTCACCTGGCAAATGGAGCCAATGCTATCTATGTACAGTCACTTTAAACAGCTTCACTGAGGTTTAAATGCCAATTAATAGAGGTCCTTGGATACACTAGTTGTCCAGAAGAATTTTACCTCCTCCACTTCCTCTTTTCGTCTATTTATCACAGAGACAGCTATTAGGCTGTCTTGCTGCAGACCTTACCTTCCACTTGTAGAACAGTCCACATCTGTGTTACCAAAAGCATCAATGGTGACCAAAACAAACTTGAGAAGCCAAGAATCTTGCTGTGTTACTTAAAAACTCCCAGTCATAGGTACTCATAAAATAAAGGCATTTTAAGAAAAGCTACTATTCCCCAAGGGTGCAGAAGAAAAAGACATTTTTTTATGACAAAAATATCAGTAAGTTGGTTAATACTTCTAATATCTTATGCAGAATAAAAACAACTTGAAAAACATGCTACTAATATTAGAATGAGGGCAACGAAGCTAGAACACCGGAATGGGAATTGTCTGGTACAGTGACACAAAACAGATTTTTCCTCTTTCTGTTTTTAGAAAATTACCTTAGCCCTTATTCTCCAGCAGCCTACTGGAGCACACATCTGGAAAGCATCTTTCAGGAATCGGGGCCTATATTAAGCATATTTTGTGGGGGGTGTTATTTTGCACTGCTATTCCTCACTTTGTGCTGTGTATTCTGGCTTCCTTGAGCCGAGGCCTTGTGTCTGCCTGGCAGCAGGCTGTGGAGCTCAGGGGCTGATCCCCCATCTGCCCCCTCAAGGGAGTGAATGTGGGTCACGAGCAAGCAGCTCGGCCACTCTGGAGCAAAGGCCCCAGGGAGATCCACACACCCAGGGGCAGATGCGCAAAGTTCCACGCATCTTGTACTCCTCAGTCCCTTAATTTGGGTTCTACTCATGGTGGGATTATGAAAGCAAGCCAGGCAAATTGATACACTAGTGGTTACTTGGCCAGATTGCAGCCACATGTTGTTGGGAAAGAGCATAACAAGGTCCAAGAAGCCCCCAAGATTGTCCTAATGCCTTTGCTTCTGATGACAGGAAGGGTCCTGTGGCCAAGTAGAGATCAGCACCTCTTCCCTCCAAATCCCTGCTAAGGTCATCCTGGTATTTGGGATTCTCCAGAGATTACAGCAAAACCCTGGGACACCCCGATGGCTGCTGCTCCTCTGACTCTTTGGTAGGTCCTGGCTGCAAGGGTTTTTCTCGTAGTCTGCCTGGCATGTGGGTCACAGCAGGCTACCCTCACTGTGCCCTGGGCGTTACCCCCACAAGCTCTGACAGAGCCTCACCTACTGAGGAAGGTGCTCAGGCAATGCAGGGGCTTCTTGCAGAGTGCTGGTCCATGCATCCTGCTTTGGGCATCTCTCCAGGTTGAACATTCAGTGATGGCAAGCTGCAGGGCGGAGGCCATGCTTCCTTAGCCTTTCTGATTACTCACCCAGCACTAACCCCCTGAGAGAAGCCCAGTCATCACCTGATCAATCTCAGCATCCCTTCCGAAGCCACCCTCCATGAACACTGACAGCCATCAGTCAATGTTAAACATGCAGTTAAACAGGCCTTGACAGTGACTCTCACCTGGCAAATTTGAAAAGCAATTCCTGGGCATTGGCAAGGGAATAGTCTGACTTCGAAGGGGCTTTCAGCATCCTCTGATCAGATTCCCCAGAACTGCCCTTTAGCTGGGACTCCTGCTCCACCACCCTCAGCCAATTTCTCCCAATGCACAAACTAGTGGTTGTAGTATGAGCAAATTGTAAAGAGTAATGGGAACACAGAAAGATCACAGGCAACCCTAAACTCCATTTCCAAGGCAAATAAAGCTGTTCGTATTACCCAGGCCACACCATGTCCATCAATGCAGAAAATCTAGCTTTGGCAGTACTTGTTTTTAAGTGAAGAAATTGAAATTTTTCTGGATGATGAAACAATCATAAAGCTCTCAGCTAAACAACAGTTGTCTGCTGAGATGACTGCAGGTGACAAATACATTAGAACTCCTTAAGAGTAAATCTTATCCAATAAGCCTTTGATGTTTCTGCAGGAAAAAATTTGTAAGTTTATAAATTTAAAAATTTATAAATCCCCTTTGTAACATTTGGCCACAAGATGAAGCAGACCTCAAGGTGTTCAACTAATCTTTCACCAGTAGAACCACACCTTAAAACTCCAGGCCAATGTGGTGTGAATTCACTTCACAGAGAATTCTGCAGGCCCCTCCATCCTGAGGAGTGAATTTCAGAAGTTGCCTCATCTTGTCCTCGAACTCTAAAAAGCTCTATGTCAACTGCTCGGAAACCCTGGGAGCAAAGGTCCCACACCATGTCTTCTTTCATTATGTACACCCACTCTTGCTTCTGAAAGGATTTTGAGGTACATTCAGATGTAGCTGCCGTCAACAGAATCAATGTCAATGCTAGTGAGGAAATTGGGGGCTACACGGAAATAAGATAGAGGTACAAAATGCAAACATCTTCTGGCTACACATGTGACTCTGGGCTTTCTAGCCATCACAGGGGAGTAGAGGTTAAATAACTCCTTCTACAATTTATGATATCCTAAAAACTAAAAACAATATAGATGCAGAGAAGAAAAATCACCTGTGGGAGGACACATACCTATCTCTGGGGTATCTCTGGTCCCCAAAGATGTCTACACTGTAATGGCTAGAACCTGAGAATGTTACCTTATATGGCTAAAGGGACTCTGCAGATGTGATTGAAGTTATAGAGTTGGGGGTAGGGAGATTATCCTGGGTTATGTAGGCAGACAACGTAATCATAAGGATCCTTAGAAGTGGAAGAGGGGGTCCTGAAGCTGTAGCTCAGTGGTGGAGCACTTGCCTAGCATGTGTGAGGCACTGGGTTTGATTCTCAGCACCATATATAAATAAAAATAAAGTTCTATCAGCAACCTAAAAATATATTTTAAAAAAAGTGGAAGAGAGAGGCAGATAAGGAAGTCGGAGTGATATCATGTGGAAAAGTCTCAACCAGCCCTTGCTGGGTTTGAAGAGGAGGAAGAGGCACAAGCTGAGAAGCAGGGCGAGGGAAAGGAAATGGATTCTCCCTGGGCCTCCGGAAGGAATTCAGCCCTGCCGACACCTTCATTACAGCCCAGTGAGACCCATGGTGGACCTATAGACCTACAGATCCGTAAAGAATAAATTCACGTTGTTTCGAGCCACCATTTGTGGTAATTTGTTAACAGTGGGAATAGAAAACCAACCCACTACTAAACAGCGGTATACAGTAGGGGCTTTGAATAGAGAATTAGAAAATGGAGTAGGACTTAAATGTCAATTAACCACTCACTAACCATGATATTTAGGGCACATACTTTAATTTCTCTGAACCTTAATTTACTAATTTGAATAACAGCAAGTCCTTCAAATGTTACCAGAAGGGTTAGGTTAGGTACACCTGGTCCTGGCACCCAGTAACAACTTACAACTGTTCTGTCCTATGTGAGGACAGAACCTCATGAGTGCTGGGGTCTTTTTTCTCAGCCCAGAGGCTTCACATGGAGCTTGGGACCTGTATGAGGTGCTAGGGTTCAGATGACTCTATTTCTTTTAGAACTCATCCACTAATGACTTTGAAATGCTTTGTTCTGAGGCCACTGATCCATGTATTCATGTACCCAGTAAAGTCATGATTAGTACCAGGAGTCCATTAAGACCAAGGAGATTTCCCTGTAAAAGTCCCCATCCTCTTCAAGCAGAGCAATGCTTTTTATAGGCCTATGGGACAACTGCCCAGGAAACACGTGGTTCCCATATGCTGCCCTCTACTGGTCTGGCAACCCAAGCCCCAGGCCTGTGTTATTAAAAGGAGGGCTGACCACTCTAAGAAGGAAGCGTGGAGGTGGCAATTAGCATCCTGATGTTTACAGTCAGAGGAACAAAACTCTAATTAGCTTTAGCAAAAATCGGGAAACTAGAAGTTATCCCAAATGCTGCTTCTTTCAGTCAAACTTTGATTCTCTGGGGTTCCCAGAAGATAAAAAATTAAAATTGCCCAGGCTCTCTTGACTTTAATAATTTGCAAAACCCCTCCCTTTGCCCCAGCCCCAAAAAGATAAGCACTAAATAGTTTTGTGGAGCCTGGGCCTGGAGCTCTGCTCAGCGGAATGTTAATTCACCCGTCGTACATTAAAGATGCCTAGTTTCTGGACGCTCTGGGAAGGGCAGGGAGTAGAGAGGCGAACACATGTCTGAATGGCTAACCTACCCTTCCACGAACAAACTTTAAACAGAAACATATGAAAATAAGATCCCCTATTAATCTTTAATGGGCTTGCAAACTTCCTAAGGAAAATTATATTCAACAGTAAATATACACTAGGCCATTTTTCTTCTAGGCAAGTTGTTTTAAAGTCAACAGAGACTTTGAGCTTAGCAAACAACTAATCCCTGATATCTTCCTTCCTAGTTAGGGTGTAGAGAATATCACTATTGCTCAGGAGGCAGGGAACTGTGGCGTTGTACATTGAAAGAATAAATCACTCCCTTACCATTGGATGATAACTCTCCCTTTTCCGCAATTATCAACAGCTCTTCTTAGGAATCCACTCTTATCTTTAATATCCTCTTGTCTACAGCAGCGCACCTCCCAGTCCCATGTTCTACATTTTACCTAAAACTTCCACAGCAGCAGTAAAACTACATTTCCCCGCTAATGTAAATGAGCTAATTTCCAAGGTTCACACAAGCCATTTTATGGAAACTGGTCCCTTAACTTCTGTGCCTCATTTGGTGATCCCAAGGCTTATCCTGACCCATTCATAGAGACCTCATGGGTCCCCTTTGATCCCTCCCACCAAGTCTTGCTGGCTCTGAGCCCCTAGTGGGGCCAGCTTCTGCCTTGGCTGCCCATACTCGTCTCCACCACTATTTTGTGTCTCCATTTTGTTGACAGTGTTGTCCATACCACAAGAGCATTATGCCCAGCACAAAGTATATGCTACGTAAAGATCTGCTGAATGAATGAATGAGCGAATGTGTCTGAGTTCCATATACCATGGCACTGATCACTTACAGGCTGAGTTTCAGCACACACATCTTGGTGTTATAGGTTTGACAACGTTAACAGGCGCTAAGAAGAAACAGTAGCCCGAGTCTAATTGTTCCAGACACTGTACTCACAACTCCACTGACTTAGCACCTGTCACAGACCACATTACTGCATGGGCTCCGCTCATTTAAAACACAGTGACCTTCCTAGATAGATCAGCCTTACTCCACAGGCGAGGGGACTGAGGCCCATAAGGTCCATCCCCAGCTGGAGCTGAAGCTAGAGCCAGATATGGAAAAGAAGCCCATAGACCCTCAAGCTCACACTCCCCCACAGCACTGGAAGAAGAATTAACACTCCATCTTCTCATTGCCATTCCTGGTCTTCCACCACCATTTTGATGTGAACTGTGTGTTCACAAGGCCCAAATCTGATTTAGGTGGATGCAAGTGATCTTTACTAGGCCCAATAAAGTGTAATGACAGAATTAGTGGGCATTCTTTTTGTTTAATAGTGCCTGCAGTTTAAAAACATAAAAATATAATATCTGCTGTTACTGTTCAGTAGGGCTTAAATGCCATCCCCATCCCCAGACATGGCTGTGCAGAGAGGTCTTCCAGGCCCAGGCTCTGTCTCTCCAAACAGCCTCCTCCCCAGGCTGTGAACACAGTCAGTCCCAGATGGCATGGAAGTCAAGAGGCAGGGAGACCAAAGTCTGTCCCCACATTGGGAAATGGGGCTCCCCAAGCCTTCTGGAAGAAACCAGTAGACCCTCACCCAACAGCCTTCCTTCACTGCAGGAGCTGGTCTGGTTGGAACATCTCTTGGAGGCTTCCACAGCAGGTGGGTGCTAAGGATCCTGGGAAAGGGCAACAGCCTGAAGTCAGATTAAATCCCACCCGCCTGGCTCCTGAGCTTCATCTGCCTGCATCCTTTTATCTCTATGCATAAAAGGCAGGTGTTCGTGGCACCCCCTCCACCAGGCAGTGCCCAGGACTAAAGCCCAAAACTCAGTATTGGGTACCAAGTTTAATGCTCAGCTACATACTGGCATAAATGATGCGACTCCTACTCTCCAGGGCCTTTCCTGGCCAGCCATGTCTCCAGTCATGCCCTAGGAGGCACTGTGGGGCAGGGGCTGCTCCTTCTTCAAACAGGAGGCAATGCACAGGAATCAGGTGAGCTCTCCAGCACTCTCAGCAGGGAGAAAGACTTGGCAAGGGACAAGACTCCAGCTGGGTCCTGGAGGTGCCCTAGGTCAGCATCCTCGTGTCCCATGTGGCCCCAAACACAGTGTGGCTCCTTTGGGCGGGCCCTGTCCTGAAAGGGTTGGTAACAGAATCCCATGGACAGGGAATATTTGGTGCCACCTCTTGTACACCCAGAACACACCCCTTCCTGTTTTCTCTGCACTAGGAGTACTGGGGAGTGGCCCACGGGGAGTGGCTCGTATTCCCTCCTGACAACTAAAGATGCTTCCACATGGAAAAACTGACAAGAAGACAGGAGTCAAACGCGTCAGTTTTCCTCATTTGAATAGCTCAGGCCAAAGACTGCTCTCAAGGTTGTTTTGGAAGGAGGATTCTTCTCAAATACTTGCCCTGAGATGCTCTGTTTTGCTTTGCATTTTCAGGCACAACTCTAACAAATGGATTCCAATCTCAGGCTAAGGTCAGCAAGTGCCATGAAGGCAAGGTCTGGACAGATGGTGGAGATCAAGCAGCAACTAAATACATCTGTGCTGACCACATCTTAGGCTCCCATGTGAGTGAGGAGCCATGCTCTGGACGTCAGAGCCCCTCAGAGTGGGTTCCCATCGCCTTCCAGAGTCCTACCTACGTACAGCACAGAAACTTCCCAAGGGTGAGCCCTGCCTGCAACTTGGAATATCCGTGCTGCAATGTCCTCTCTGTCCCCCATTGCCACCTGGCTTGACCCACATCCCAGCCATAGCATGTGCCACCCTCTTCCAAGTTCCCTCCCAGTGTCAGTGCCCAGCAACACTGATCTGTTGCCTGCTCCTTCTCAAGCTCAGCTTTGCAGACCTCTCTGAGAACAGGAGAAGGCCACCAGCTGAGGGCACCTGGCCAGCACTTCCTAAGGCAGTAGCTCTCCAAGTGTGGATCCCAGACCAGCAGCAGCAGCAAGGTCAGTGTGAACTCTCAGGCCCCAAAATGGACCTCACACATCAGAAACTGATCCCCTGGTTCCCAGGCAGGGGAACCATCACCCTAAAACAACGGCACTAGTAGCAGGGCCAGAGCCCACGCCTCTGCAGGCTGTCCTGACATACCACCAACAACTGTCCATGCTTGTCCCCTCAATGTTGAAGGCACCTCACTCATCTCTGACCTTCAGGCCTCCTGAAGCACCGGACACTCTGGTCCTGCTGAACAACTGAAAGAGCCAACCACGACCAATGTCACAAGAGCAGGTAGGGTGGCCAGCACCAAGCAGATGCAATGGAACCTAAGTATGTTTCAGCCAGAATGTACGATAGAGAGGAGGTGTCTTCACACATGCTTGTGTCTTCATTCCACAGGGAAGTTTTCCAGGGCCATGTCCAGATCCTTTGCTGGAGTAAGCATTCTTGGAGAGAGGTCATCCCCTCTCCCCAGACCCCCTTCTAAGGAGCTCCAAGCTGTCAGAGGCAACCAGCTAACTCTGCAGGAGGAATTCCAGCTGCTGGGTGCTTGCAGGAATCCCAAATTCCCAGCTTTATGGGATTTCCAATTCTAAGGGTTGGCCCAGGCCAAATGTCATTGTTCTCACCATGGCAAATGATGTGGGGCAGGAAGAGTAGAGAGATGCCGCAACTGAGATGGTCCACATCAAGAAGCACCAACCAGAAGGCATTCCAAAAGGCAGAGGCTCGCCTGCAGAACCCGCTGAGAGCAAAGCTCCACTCAGGCTTTCTGGACACAAAGAGTTGGTACCCATCACCCTGACCATGCTGAGTACAATAAAGGAATCCTTCAGCATTCTAGAAAAGGGGACCATCTATGACGGTGCTATCTGTTGGGGGCAGGGTCATCTCTCCAAACAAGAAACCAAGCTGATTCAGGGGCTGTAGCCTGCCATGCAGCCCTGAGCCACAGCACGGCTCCCAGTAGACACTCAGCAGTTTCTAATCTCCCAACCCATTTCCACCTGGAAGGGCCTCAGCGCCCAACCCCTTGACTTCCCAGAGCCTCATCATCCTGACCTGCTGCAGCTGCAAGGCTGGGCACAGGCAGCAACCCCCCTACACACACTGTCTGGATGCAAGGAGCCCCTTGGAATGCTGGTGCACACCCAAGTCTTTAGCTCAAGATTATCCTGGTCCATCTTGTATGCCAGTTCTCAAAGCGAGGTCCAGGGACCCTGGGGGTCTCAGGAACCTTGTAGACCTGCTTCCCCAGTCATACAAAGACATGTTCACCTGGTTCACTCTCATTCTTTCCCAAGAACACCCCGGAACTTTTCCAGAAGCCACACAATGTGGAAAACTCGACGACTGAACACAGATAAAAGAACCCAGCTATCTTCCAGCAGACACGAGATTTGTAAAAGTATAAACTATGCTATGCTTTTCCCTATTTTGGGGGGGGAGGGGAATAAAGTGATTTCTAAGAAAAATAGGTTCTGTTGTTTATAGTAACACATAATGGGCTCCTTGATGTTATTTTTAAATGAAGTAATAGATATGCAAACATTTCTTCAGCTTTGATTCAATACAGAAAATATCAATAGATTTAACCCATATAAACAAAACCCTTTGGGATCCTTAGTAATTTTCAAGAGTGTAAAGGAGTTCAAAAACCAAAAAGTTTGAAAATTATTGTTCTAATGAGAAATGAAATATATTTGCAGATGGGTCCTTAAGCATGCCATCTTGATAAGATCCAAAGGTCCCTACTTACAAGTCTTGGTTGGAAATAAATAAATAAATAATATAAAGTCACCTCTAGCACTGCACCCATCCTGAGTGTGTCTGGCAGTCATGCTGGTGGTTTACAAGATACACTTTGCACAGAAGTGAGCAGCCGTGTTTAAGAACCTGGGCTCAAGTCCCAGCTGTACCACTTGGGTGATGGGGATGTTGCTCAAGATCACAACCCCCTAAGCATGCACCAGGGAGGCTAAGGACAGCTCCCACTCCCAGGTGTTGTAAAGAGCTCATTCAGCACAATGCCTGGCACACAGTAAATGTCAAATAAATGTCGCTCATCCTCACCCGCACCACCCTTGCCGTCATCCACACATTCCTGCAATCGTGTCCCTGGCTCTGCAGATTCTGAGCTCCTGAGTCCTGTTCAACAAACCACTCTGCCCCCGGTTGTGGCTTGCTTCCTAATGGGATGATCAGATGATTCACAGCATAGAACCATCCAGAGGGAGGGAGGCTGGGAGTCAGTCTCACTGAGTCAGTGACTGCCCTTTGCTGGATCCCTCACATCACTGACTCAGATGCAGCCCCTCACACAGCCCCCTTATTCACAGTTACTTCAGGTCACTGAGGCAGCACATGCCCAAGAGGCTGCCAGGGTCCTCCCCCCCACTGCCTACTCATTCTCAATAATAGTGACTCTCAGCACTGTGTGACCAGCAGTCTCGTGGCCAGCTTGGCTCGCATCTTACTGTGTATCTTTGTATGTCCATTACTGTATATTCTGGACAGAAGTGTTCTGAGATGACACACGCTCCAAACATTCCTGGACTTTGTCTACCCCGCCTCCACCCTTAAATTTTCCCCAGTGGTTCCAACGCTGAAAGGAGGGTGATGTTTGAAGCTTCAGCCCATGGCTTCAGGAAACAGTGTAGCCACTGCCCACGCTGCCTATCACTGCTGGTGTGTTAGAGCGTAAAGCAATAAGAATCTGCAGCCCCATCCCGGTTTAAAGATGTGTCTGCCACTGGGGGGGACACATTTGGAATCTCCAATCTGTCTTTGTCCTAGTTGGTAAAAACTTGTGGGGAAAGTGAAGGAGAAAGAAGGCCCCATTTTCTGAGCATTTTCTGTCTTTGGTGGCAGGCACCCACTGATGCACTTGCTTCATTTAACGCTCACGGCGGCACTGTGAAGATGGAGCCGTTGCTTCCATTCACAGAGGGAAACTGAGGCCTCAGGACATCCACGCCGCAACCACAATGTAGGCTTGGTCTACCTCACTCATAGACAGACACACTGACAGCAACAGGGGAAGGGAAAAAAAAAAATTCCCAAAACTCCAGCATCATGTAGGACTTTTCACACTGATGGTTCTTTTAAATTCTTGTTTTTCTTGGATGCAAAAATTTTCTGCATAATTAATTGCCTTTGGAAATTACAGAGCAATTTCCCATTCACTGAGTTGGAAACACCCGTAGAAATGTAAATGCCGACGTGCCTGCAGGGTACCTAACGTGAGGTGACACATGGTGGAGGCGGGGTGTGGGGGAGAACCCAAGCCTGTCTGTGAGGTCCAGGCCCACACTGGCCTGCGAGGGGAGCGGTGGGGTAAAAGATGACTCCCCACTCCCAGCTCCTAGTTGCACTAAGAAGGGTTCAGGCAGGTTTCCAGGGCCAGGACCCCGGGGTGTGAAGAGCCCATACCCTGGAGAGGTAATCTGTGGATCAGGTTCATACTGCTCAGTCCAGCCCTCCATAGAGTCCTCCTCAAGTCAACAGGTGCTCATTAAACAGAACACATTCCCCTCATGGAATACAGGGTGATCATGGGTACCTGACCAAATTCCAGATATAAAAACGAGACTGCTCTGGGTCACAGGCTATGGGTGTTATGTCAACTGCAAATGTGCATGACCAAAAAAGGGAATACTGTCTGCTGTGGGGGCAAGAACAACTGGGCCTATGAGATGGCATGCAGGTCAGCACAGGATGCCCTCAGACCCTGCAGCCTGCTGGTCTGGATGAGGCCACCCCTTGGGAATACTTGGGTCTTCTGTCTCACTCTTTTGCACCTCATTCCTCAGTGGAAGAAACAGTTTTGAAATGAGAGCTGCATGAAATGGAAACATCCTTTCCCCTTGAAATTAGCAGGGAGAAGAACATGAAATCTGCCTGGTTAGGCTTAGGACTGGGCTCAAGGAGGCATGAAGCTGACTTACCCTGTGAACTTCATGGCCACTAGTCTGCTACTCGGCAGAGTACAAGGGTCTCTTTGAAGAGGAAGAAGCCATAGGGGCTGAGGTTGTGGCTCAGTGGTAGAGCACTTGCCTCACACGTGTGAGGCACTGGGTTCAATCCTCAGCACCACAGAAAAATGAATAAATAAAATAAAGGTATTGTGTTCATCCACAACTAAAAATATTTAAAAAAAAAAAAAGAGGAATGAGCCATGCAGAAGAGTAGAGGGGATCAATTAGAGTCCTCTCAGCTGCCCAGTCTTAGACAAGGTGGTCTGAAGGCCAGGGATCCAGAGACCCCCTTCATGCTCCCACCCCCCCACCCACATTTTCACCCCTTCTGGAAGTGATCCCAAGGTCTTGACCCCACCGCACCAGCTTTCATCACTGTTCTAAGATAAAATCCACAGAACAGAAGGTTTCCTAATGATGAATGAAATGGCCACGGGGCAGGGAGAAGGTAGGAAGACAAAACTCCCGGATGACCCCAGCGTGCGACATAAGCATGGATTATTTACAGCTGGTGTCGCTTTGTGACAGCAAAGAATTCATCTATTCTGTGAGATACACAGCCAGGTCCCTGAAGTCCACTGCCTTTGGGAGGTGAAGGTTGAGGTGTCTGAACTCAAATGACTGCACAGCACAGGAATGAAGGAACAAACGGGCAGCCGGAGTACCTGGGAGATGGGCACATGACGACACCTCTAAGACTCTCGCTGTCACAAACGGGGTTCAGTAAGCATGCCTGGGGTAAATAGTGACTTAATAATTTAACAACCAGTGTGGTCTGAAAGGATGTTTTTTCCTATTTGTAGAAACAACTCTTTCAAAATCAGCAAGCTGTCACAGCACCCATTCGGCACTAGGCAATGAGTGCTCAAGAGGAAATTAGATAAAGTCGGAACTTAATGAGCATGTATTACCTGGGTAGCTTTTTATTTTTTAAATGAAGCTAAGAGGCTCTGATGGACATTATGTTCTAACTCTCTGTGAAAACGATCTTTGAAACTGATCCTGTCTTTCTTACTGAGCCATAAAAAGTGGACGCAAGCGGGCTAGGATTATCATTCTGGCTGTCTGGAACATTCTGGTAGTAAGGTGAACACTGTATCATTCTGGTAGAAAGGTGAATACTATAAGAACATTGTATTCTTGTCATGAAAGACAATCATCTGAACTAGTGACAGAAACCAGGTTTCAGAGTTAGCAAGCCTGGCTGAATCCCAAGTCCTCCATGGGGACGCTGGATGCCCCTGAACTGGCCATTCTACCCACCATAGTCTTGCAGGGTGGCTGGCAGATTAGGGACCACAACAGTGAGCCGGGGAGCCTAGCAGTTCTTGTCCTCAGCACCCTGGGACAGCTTGTTGTTTCCTGGCCCCCTTGTGCCTTCTTCACCATGGTCCTGGGCTTCTGTCCTCTGACCACCATGGCTGCACTATTCTATGCCATTAATCCTCCTGGCTTAATGGCATAGAATTATGCCTTCTGGCTTCCAGGAAGCCTTTCTGACATCCAGATGAGTTTGCGTTCTCACCTCTGTTCTTCCAGAGCACTTTGTACCTGAGCACAGGCCTCCGGCACCCTGTGGCAGTGAGTGTCTGTGTGCCTGGCCCCTCCTCTGCACTGCTGATGAGACACCAGGTCTTTATTCCTGGCACATTAAGTGTAGGATGGATGATGGAAATGGATGGCTAAAGAGATGGAAAGGTAGACTATGTGTTGAATCCAGTGCTCCTCTGACTTCTTCCCTGAATAACGGACACCAATAACCACTATTCTTGTCTTTGGAAGACTTTTCTCCCTTGGCTTTTCCAAGATCTTTGTTTAGTTCTCCAACTTTCATACCTCCCTTTGGCCTCTTCAGACACTCACCATAAACCTGGTGTTCCCAAGGTCAGGCTCTGGCCTACTTCTCTTCTTACCCACTGTCCCTGGGGAACAAACCTCATTGTATACCTTCAACAACAGCTTCTGTGTGGCTGATTCTAAAATCAATCTCTGTATACACCTTTCATGTAAACACCTATAAACACCTTTCATGACATCTATCAAATTTCCCAAATTCTTTTTCTGTTCTCTCTGGTCCTTTTTTAATCTGTCCTCTAATCCATCCCAAGAATCTCCCAACTGACCTCCACTCCCCAGCACTGCTCCCAACTGTATGCAGTCTTCTGATGTGCTTTAGACCTTTGATGGATAAAATCCAACGTCTGAGCATGGAAGTGGAGGCTCCAATCACACTGAGTTTTCTTCCTCCTTTTCCTGGAGAATCCCTCAGACCCCTACTTCCACCCCACCCTTCAATCCCTCCAAAACTGAGCTTCCCTCCTTCTTCACTTTCCATGCTTCTCAGCCTCCAAGGCCTGATAGGGACACAGCTCCTGAGACCCTCCAATATGACACCTCCACCCCCAAGAGATATAGGTTCACTGTTTGGGCTTCCTGGGAAGATCCAGTTCAATTCCATTGTTTCTCCATTGGCTTTCATACTCAAAAACAGGACAAGATAACTCTGGTGTCCAGTAATCCACTCTGGTAGATCCAGTAATCAATACAATGTGAACATGTAAAGAAAAGGAGTCCTTGATTCTTACTGTCTGCAGGCCAAGAGTGGTAAAAGTGACTTTGAGAGGATGGGGTAAGTGGAGAAAGGGGTGAGGAAAGGGAGGCAGAGACCCTGAGCCTGGCAGACACAGAGAAGGGCCGGCTAGAGAGAGAGGGAGAAGCCAGAGTAAACCTGCTCAAGCATTTGTAGTGACAGGCTCCAGCAGGAACAGACAAATGGTTTCACATGGACTTCTGCCAAAGGAAAGATAAGGAGAGATACAAGGTGACCACGTGGAGCAGGTCCTAGCTGGCTGGAGCCTAATTCGCAGCTCAAGTTAGCCAGCCAGCAGAACTGCTTGAGCTCTGACGCCTGAGCCCGAGCTGAATGGCTGCACATCATGGGCATGGGCTGGGAGAGGCCCAGGAGACCCAGAGAAAGAATGTTCTCCCACCTGATGGAGTCAAAGAAGACAAGGTGACAGCAGATGTCAGAGGATAGCCTGGCCTGTCTCTCAAGTCTTGAATCCATTGCACACACCCATGGAGGAATCCTCACAGTGCAAACACAGGGTGGGGAGCAGTTCCCACCCATGCGGCATGTTAACAACAAGCCATTCGGCACTTGGAATGCTTTGCTAAAGACACCCATGTAATCATTTGAAATGAAAACTGCTCAAATGAACTGGAAAATGTTTTACTTGTATTTTCTCATATTCCCGAACCTTTCTTTCCATGGTTCAAAAGTTTGCATTGTCTAATTGCTGATTTCCATTTGTGAATGAATCAGCGTAAAATAAAATTAAGTGCCACATTAATCTACCCATCTAGTTTTAGGCATTAATTATCCTCTGAGCCATTTTCTCCTGTGCTTGCCACGTGTCAAGACAAGCCTGGATATAAGTGATGAAGAATCTACTTTTTGACTCAGGAATTCAAGCCCCAGAAGTGGAGGATGTCCTCGATCTCTAAGATGCACAGTTCACTATGCAAAAGGCAAATGATTCCAGGCAAATGAAACATTTCTCACATGTTAAAGGTGCACTAACACTGTCAGACTGAATAAGTCACTAGAGTGGAAATTTGTTACATGGTTTTGTGACATGTGTCCCCAGTTGCTGTAGTTGATAAATTAACCATAATATATGTAATAGGGTTTATATATATGACATATAAAAAAGGGTCACCCTTAGTCTGGCAAATGTGGTGTTGTTTAGGGAAGAAGTTCAGAAATGGCATGTGTTTTTAATCCAGATCCATTCCAAAGGACACCTTCCTAGTTCTGCTAAAAATCCCGCAGGCTTCCAGGATATAATTATAGGATCTTGACTACTCAGGGAAAGAAAAAAACTACATACTTGGTGACTTTATCAAAATCACTACCTTTGGAGACTGTAGGGGTACCAAGTTGGGCACCTGGAGGAAGTGGTATATCTCCAAGAGGCCATAAAAGACTTGCGGACACAGGGCATACAGCCCCTGACTCCTTCTTTGTGAGATTCAACATTATCAGAATCTTTCCAGGAGGAATGAGATAGCCTTGACCCAGTACTCCCAAATGCAAAGGCAACGCCAAGTTCCCCCTCAGCACATGCTGCCAGGCAAGGGAGAGACTGCTACTGCTCAAGGTGGAGAGCTGGCTGGCTCTGGAGGGAACCCCTTAGGGCCCTCCCCCGGGGCAAAATGTCATGCTTTGGGGAGAATGACTACATAGCTGAGCTGAACATGCACCAAGAGCTATTACACTCGTGTCCAAGGATGGAGCCCCTCTGCTGCACATCCAAGATGACCAAGTCAGTCAGGGTAACCAAGCCCCCAGGCATGCTCTGGGCTGTGTGGAAGCAGCTAAAGACTCAAGGCAGGAGGACAGCTCAGTAAGTAGCCTCAGACTCCCTGTCTGGCATTGGGAAAATGAGGTTGGAGTGTGCCTCTTAGTGATTCTTAGATGAAAACAGGAGGGTCATGCTCAAGGGGACTTGTTGACAATGAGGAATAGCTGAGGCACTTGAGTGATTAATTAGAAAAATTAAAGAGACAGGAGCAAATTTGTGGCATCCCAAGTCAGTACTTAAGTGCTGAGCTTATTCTGATGTCAGAATTTGGGAGGAAGGAGGTAAGGTATAAATTTCATTATGTATATAAAACAATTTGCATCAGGAATAAAGGGATATGTTTCCTTTAGGCCAAACTCAGTACCGACATCCTTCTAGGCAGTAAGGAAAGCAACCAGAGGAAAACTGGCAGGGGAGATCCTGTGCTCCAGGGGAGGATGTGAGGCTTTTGAATTTTACCCCAGCCTCTAATAACACCTCTGTGCTTACTTTGCTACAGACAAGCTTGGAGGCCTAAACAGTCAAGTTCTTGCTTTTCCTAGCTGCCCCAAGAGGAAAGGAACCTGTCAGCTTCCAAAAAAGGGGAAAGGAAAACAAAGTCAAAAGGAAAAGCTCAAGTTGCATCTTGTCTGTTTGAAGGCACAAGGCAGAAGAGAGACAGGTTTTGTGCAGAGGTACCCTGGGACCCTGGGGAAGGAAACCTGAAAGCTGCGAGTCGGACAACATTACATTGCAGAAGTTTTAATGAGCTGCAGCAGCTCTTTGATAGACTCTGATGTTAAGATGGAAAGGGAGCATTTGCAAATGTGAGCTTTCCAAGAGTGTGGTGTTTAGGAAGCCATTTTCCCTCTTGCCATCATTCATTCTGGGGGTATTCAAATGAGGCCTGACGCCATCAGGGCAGTGGGCTTCCAGGGACTGTGATTTCCCCACCAGAGCTGC
The DNA here is from genome assembly GCA_004024805.1 of Geosciurus inauris. Taxonomy (NCBI): domain Eukaryota; kingdom Metazoa; phylum Chordata; class Mammalia; order Rodentia; family Sciuridae; genus Geosciurus; species Geosciurus inauris. Next base: position 191,511 of record PVHX01000248.1, on the reverse strand, counting down.
TGCTCTGGGAAGCTGTACAACAGCCTCCCTGAGATGAATTGAGAATGTATGAAATGAAAGGCATAAAATTAAAGACAAGATTAATAAAATCTGATGAAAGAAAATGCTGCTAACCAACCCAGCGGCTCAAATTACATTTACCACATCAGAAAGGGACAGGGTAATCATGAGTAATAAGTTCAGGCTCTGGAAAGAAAACATGAGCTAAATAACTTAACGACAGGTATCGCCAGGGGAAGGCCTTGACTCACCTTCCCAGGAAGGGCTCAAGGCGGGGCATAAATCCCATCAATCACACTGAGACAAATATCACTTGGTGGGGCTCTTCTCCCAGGTCAGTCTGAACCCCAGGATGTCAGCCCAAACATACTGTTTTCTGCAGTTTCTTTCTGCTACCCCTTTCTCTGGAGCCCTCCAAGTCCCCCAGTTCCTAGCTATTCTCACTACAGCTTAGTGGGGCAACAATCTGATTTAATGAATTCATATCAACCCTCCAACGAGTCTCTCTATAGAAGAGTGGGCCAGGAAATGCAAACTGACTATTCAGGTTGGGCTTCTGGCCTGTGCAGGAGGGTCACAGACCTTCTCTGGACCTTATGTTTAGGCTAACCCTTGAGGAGAGAAGACTCCACCACCTTCCCTACCTCCTAGTCCTTGCTTAATGGATGGAGCCCTACCCACTGCTCCACTGCTGCCCTGTACAGCCCCTCCACCCCCACCCCGTAGGACCAAAAGCTCAAGTCTTTCGGCTCTGGCCCAGAAGGAGACAGGATAACATCTTAGGGAGAAGCTGTCTGGCTTTAAGGAAGATAATACTATAGAAATCCAGTACTGTTCATAGAAGGGGAATCCTTTCTGCTCAAGGACTAAAGAGACCCAGGAATTTGGGAGTCAGATCTGGGGGTCTTCAGATTCTCTGCTCCTTCTCATTCCTCCACCCTGGACCAAGCTTCCTCATCGTGTCCCTGTTCCTCAGCTGTATTCACCTTCAGCTGCAGGCTCTTTAACTCCCTGGCTGATTGGCTTCCCACATTCTGGGCTCATTAAGTCCTATCCTTGTCCTCAGGATCTTTACACTACCCATCCTGCTCCTAGCTCACAGCTGAGGGTCCCAGTGGAACAGGGCTTGGAAATGAGGAAGTGTCTTTGGAGCTGCGCTTCAGGAACACTTGATTCCTCCCAGCATGCACACTGTTCGTGTTACAGTTGGTCATCTGAGTCCCTCCTCATACAGCAGGTCACCTCCTTCCAGGTAGACAATAACAAAAAGTAGAGGGATATTATTCCCAGAAGATCTTCACCATGAGAGAGGTAGAGAAATAATTAGGACTTTCACTTTGCTTTGGTTACTCTGAGAGCTGGTTCAAAGAAGGAATGGGATCCCGTTCTCTTGGAATAAAACAAATTGATCAGAAACTCAGCTGACCAGAGTTTTCAACATATCAGACCTTCTTGCCCACTGTCTGCCCTTCAGACATGGGGAATTGAAAACAAGCACCTAGTTACACTCTTACCTACTTGTCCACCTGTCTAAAGCTTATTGAGCACACAGGATTTTGTCAGAGGTGGCACCGAAGGCTCCTAGATCCTACCTTGGGGACAATGTACAGGTGTTATCCAATAACCTGGCCCATCTAAATCTCTAGCCCAAGGTCCAGCTTGCTCTTCTGAATGAGGCAGCAGCACAGTCCCAGTCTGCAAAGACTCAATCTCTGCTTATCAAAGTCTACTTGCTTTGATCAGCAGCGGAACTCAGCCCTAAGTTTTGGAAGGACATACATCAAATTGTCAACAGTGGTCACCTGAGGGCTGGGGCTAAGTGGGAGCAGACAGAGGGTACTTTCTCATTTCACTCTACCAACTCCATATGGCTTTTTCTCTTTTTACGTGGAGAATGTGTTCCTGGACTCCTTCAAACATTAAAATCAATCACTAAATGGCCAAAAGGAAAAGGAAGCAACTATTCTCAACAGCACTTGGGGCCCGCAGCATTTCTGATGGAAGCTGAAGGTGAAAGAAGAGCTAGGCGGGAAGGTACCCACTCTTCATAGCCACAGAATGGCTTAGAACAGACTCAAGTATTCTCAAAGCTACCCTCCCCAGACCGGACATGGCTCAGCTCACTCCCTTTGGCTGGTGTCTTCCAGTTTTCTGCCCCTGAAGATCAAGAGCCTCCGTATTTCCAGTCAAATCCTCCCCTGACTTTCTTGAGTCCTGCAAATTCCTTAAAAGTCTTGAGGAGTGAGTACCTGCCTGAAGCTCACCCCACCCAGGTGATCCACTCCCCACCTGAGAGGTGCTCAGGGCAAACAGTGCTATTTTTCCCATTCCAGAACCTCTCACTACCCCCCAGTCAAAGATGGGACTATCCCCAGGGTGGCAGGATAAACAGCTGTGAAGAAACGGTTTTAAGAACGGGAGTGAGAGTCTCACCAATCCACTCAGGGGCACAACCCTTGTCTCACTCTCTGCCCTGGGAGTAGCACAGAAAACTGAAGTCTGGCAGCTAGAGAGGCCACCAAGGCCCCTCTGAACCTCAAATATCACACAGCCACTGGCGCTCTTACCTACAGATGTAATTCGTCTTGCAGGAGTCCTGCAAATTCAAGCAGTTGGGCTTCTCCCGCTCCTCATAGGAGCACACAGGCACAATGGTCTGTCGCCGCCGCTCCGTGCAGGCAATGTCCCGGCAGGAGCAGAACAGCATGCCATAGCTGTGCTTGGCAGGGACCTTGTCAAAGAACTGCCGCAGGGCCTTGTGGCACTTGCGGCGGTTGCAGACCTCATTGGACATGCTGGTGGTGCACGGGGTGATGTAGGCGCTCCTGTACTTCTTGCAGGTATCATCGAGGTTGCAGGCCTTGGCTGCATCCAGGCAGTTGTTCCCTTTGGGGATGTGTTCCACTGCAAAGCAGAGAGAAACGGTGAGACTGTTTTCATTGAGATCTTGACATTCACCTGGCCATGCTGGCGGCTCTAGAACTCAACAAATTTGGAAGCTAATAATTTAATGACTTCGTGGCAAGGAGAAAGCGTTAGAAGTGCAAACAACAGGAGTGTACAGTGGCACACAAGCCCCTGGTATTCCCCTAGATGTGAAAATAAGTAGAAGCTATGGAGTGAAGCCAAAGGAACTCAGGCACCTGCCTGGCTAGGAGCAAACAAGGCAATAGGAAAATGTTTCCAGCTCCTGCTCCATAAACTGAAATTAGGATCAAAGAAAACAGCAACAAATTATATACTTGTGCATGATACAGTATATAAATGATACGCTGAATGCAAGTATAATTGCCATGCAATCCTTCAGGAATATAATTATGTAATAAATGCATATAGTACATGCTAATTACTATATGATTACAGAGTAATTACATGGTTATTTGAACCCAGAAGACAAAATATTATGCCAGCCTCTCTAAACAGGAAGAAGCAACTACAATGAAGCTGTATTTAAGTTTCAGCTCACAGGCCATTGGAAGAAAACCAGAATAAATTGCATAAAAATTTGCAAACTTCAATTACCACTTAACTCACCACATATAAAAAGTCTCTATGAGTACTGAAGTTTCTAATTAGGAAAACTCAACTAGGAATTTTGGATAGAATTTCAATGGGCTTCAAAGCATGGGTTTTAGGAATCTCACAAAACATGCTGCCTTCTACTCAAGCTCTCTCTGTTCACTCTGCCAGAGGAACCGGTGCCATTCACTGTGGGGCTGCTCCCCAGAAGTCTGGACAAGAGTATGGACCCCTGTCCACTGATGGCTGGGCCCACTGGCCATCACCCCATCCAATGGGTCAAGTTTCAGATAAATGGACAGGGGAGGTTGAGCTGGTTCCTACATAGGAGTGCTCTGTAGGGAGAAGGAAGTGAGGGAAAAACTTTCCAGAGTCAAATGGTATGGTGGAAGACTGATAAGTAGGTTCACTGGTGACCCTCTGGAGAGGAGAGGACGGCAGCAGATAAGTAATGCATAACTGTGAGATGAGACACCCCTGCAAGTCCCTACTCAGCCCTCACTCTGGATTCTGTGACTCCCTTTCCACCTGTTGATGAGGGCATTTGGGAAATTACAAGAGAGAAGAGGATTCAGGTGGTGGGTAGGTGGGTGCTGAAAGACAGGGCATTGCATTTACTGCCCATCTAAATAGCACTTGAAATGTTATTCCACCTTAAAAAGGAAGGAAACCCTGCAAGCCAGAATAACATGAGTAAGTCTTGAGGACGTGACACCAAATGCAATAAACCAGTCACAGAAGGACAGATAGTGCATGATTCCTGTCATCTGAGGAATCTAAAATACTCAAACCCACAGCAGCAGAGACTGGGAAAAATGCTGGCTGGGGTGGGGGATGGGTGGGGAGTTGCTACTCAAAGAGATTAAAGTTACAGCTCTGCACACTAATAAGTTCTAGGAATATGCCTACAATAGCCTTCCTAGAGTTATCAATACTGTATTGTAGACTTAAAATTTCGTCATGAGAGCGGATTGCATGTGAAATGTTCTCATTACAATTTCCAAAAAAAAATTAAATAAAAAAAAGGGACACACAAAGTAATTTCAACATTTCAGGCAAAGAAAAGCTCCCTTGTACTGATGTGCCCCACTTTAAGAATATCCCCAAACTCTGAAACCACAGCATTCTACGCCGGCACCACGAACTGTGTTTTATTGTGTTCCAGGTTCATATTTCTGACATCTGAATCCAGAAAATTTAATGTGGAAGACAATAAACAAGAGATTCAGCCTTTCTGGGGTGTGCAGCGCAGGGGGTGAGCAGCTGCACACGCAGCCCTGCCAGGTTCACAGGCGCACCTGGAGCTGTCCCTCCATCATGCTCTTCCAGGCCTGCTTCTCTGCCCCACACTCAGGCTCCTTAGGACTCAAGAAGGGAAGAAGCCACAATGTTCCTTCACATGGACATCGGGGCCTCCAGGACTTAGCCACACTTCAGCCTTCTCTTTTTAGACATGTAATGTTGTGCTATAGGGCCCAAAGGCCATGATTTCTATTCTTAAAGGTCTACCATTTTCTAGATTTCTAAATTATGCATTTTACAATAATCTAAAAGAAATTAATAAACTGTACTCTAGATCATCTGGATCAGAGCCTTAAGGCTGAATCTAGGTATGTCATTTACTTCTGCATTGGTGTACAATGAATGGCTCTTTATAATCTTTCCTAAAAGAAAAAAAGAAAAAAAAGAAAAAACCAGAAGCACAGAAGTGGATTAACAGATAAGGGATGTAGCTAGTGATATACAAACAAGCAGTTCACACAAGTTCAAATGGAGAAAAATGGCAGAAGAATGATGTCATCACATGACACCCAGCAACATGAGCCTGCCAAACTGGAACACCCACTCTGACTCCAAGTACTACATTCAGTTCATAGGCACCAACTGAGTTTCAGCAAAACACTATCATCCCTTATACAAAATTAATATTAGCTTGCGTTTCATTTTTTTTCAAAGTTTTGTTCATATTGAAATGTATTGCTTTTATAGTTATGTAGCAACAAAGAATAAAGCTTTTTATGTTTATCAATTTTATATAATATTGCAATAAAAATAATAAAAGTCAGCACATCACATCCAGGAAATTTCTTTTTCTCTGGAAGTAGTCCATATAATAACACACAAGCTTTAAAAAATTGATCTAGTATATATCTTCTTTGGTATAATAATGTTAGTTGCCTTTTTAAAGTTGTTAAAACTATAAGCTATTAAGTTTTTCCTCTTAATGTGATCAAAAAAGAAAAGTAATATTTTAAAGGAAAAGCTTTGTACAAAGTGGAAACAGGGTAAGCTATTTTATGTCTAAACCAATTGCTCAAAGCTAACTTCATTTAGCAATGGCTATGACTGAGCCTCCCTTTCTACTCATTCTGTTTTCATCACTATACATGGCTTGTCAGAGCACCCTGTCCTCACCACTGTTTCAGAGCCTGTGACAAATTCCTGAGTGTATAACCTGGCACATTCAGTAGGACAAAAACAATTATTCATGTCCAGATCACAGGTCAATGTGTGACAACCTTTTTGTTTCTGATTCAAAACGTTCACACAAAACATTCTCATGCCCTTTCTCAACTTGATGTATGAGATCAGAATCACCAAAATAAGAACCAACAAAGAGGAAAGCAGAAAACAGTAGATGAAGACTACAAAATCACCAAATAAGAACCAACAAAGAGGAAAGCAGAAAACAGTAGATGAAGACTGCTTGCAAACATGGATGTAAAACTCTTCTCTGAAGTTTGGTAAATTTTATTTAGCAATGTCTTAAGAGCATAAGGTATCATGACCAACCAGGTTTCAGTCCAAGAATATAAAGATTGGTTTCATAATTAAAAATTAGTGTAATTTATCACAGTAACAGGATACAAGAGAAAACCCATATGATTGTTTCAATACACAAACAAAAAGCATCCAAAAAATATTAATACTCGTTCAGCATTAAAAAAAAGGATTGGCAAACTAAGAGACAAGAATCTCACCGACCTGATAAGGAACAACTATGAAAAACCTAGCTATAATCATATCTCATAGCAAAATATTGACTGTCACTCCCTAAGATCAGGAACCAAGGATGCCCATTTTTACCCCTTAGAGTCAACATTGTACTGGAGTTCCTAGCCTCTGCAATAAACCAATGGAAAAAAATGAAAAGTGGAGCGATTGGAAAGGAAGACATCTCTATTTTCAGGTGACTTAGAAAAATCCTAAAGAATCTACAATAAGTGAAGGATATAAATTAAATATGCAAAAATAAATTGTACTATTTTGGGTTTATAAGTTATATGTTTAATTTTATGTTTTGACAAATTGACAATTGTATATATTTATGGGGTGCAATGTGATATATATATATATATATATATACACACACACACATATAAAACATTGTGGAATGATTAAATCAAGCTAATTAACATATTCATCACTTTCATATGTTAGCTGCAAAAAAAAACAAGAAAATTTTAAGTGTAACTCTGTTTTTACAATAGTGCCAAATAATAAAAAACAAAAGCACTTAGGAATGAATTTAACAAAGCATGTGCAAGACTCCTACACTAATTTTAAAAAATAAAAATAAAAAAACACAGCTGGTAAAAATTTAAAAAAACCTAATAAATAAAAATGTATACCATGTTCATGGATCAGAAGACTGAATATTATTAAGATGTTGATCATCTCCAAATCCTAGTATTTTGGAACTGGCAAGCAGATTCTAAGATTTACATGGAAACGCAAAGAACACAGGATAGCCAAAGCAATATGAATAAGATAACAAAGTTGAAGGACTTACACTAACTGATTTACTATGAAGGTACAGTTTCCAAGAGAGTGTGGTATAGCATAGGCATAAACAAATTAAACAAAGGAACATAAGACAGAACTCATAAATATACCCACATCGAATAGTAGTCATTTGATTTTTGATGACTCTAATAAGGGGGAAATTCTTTGTCACAAATAGTATTAGATTCTCTGTATATGAAGTTCCAGAACAAGTGAAACTAATATGTGATTAAAAAACTAATAATAATCAAGAGTGGTTGCTACTGGAGAACAGGAATGGGGACTGGCTGGGAAGTAAGAAGGAACTTTCTGAAGTGCTGGCAAAGCTCTGTATCTTCACAGGGGTGTGGGTTGAGCAGCTTGGGTCAAAGAGAATCAGAGAATGGGACACTGAAGGCTTGTGAATATGTAAACATCACTTGAAAAAAAACTAGACAAACATTGAACACTAGTTAATGATAAGTATGTTGAAGCACTTAAGAGAAGGTACTAAGATCTGCATTTTTAAAAAATTAGAGGGATGGGATGGGGTTGTAGCTCAGTAGTAGAGCACTTGTCTCACACGTGTGAGGCACTGGGTTTGATTCTCAGCACTACATATACATAAAAGGATAAAATAAAGGTCCATCAACAACTAAAACAATATTAAAAAAAGTAGAGGGATGGATGGATGGACACACTTCATAAAGCAACTACATTCAAATGTTAATGGTAGAATCTAGGTCCAGGGGAAATGTTAACTCTAAAATATTTTTCACTTTTCTGTATGTCTATAAATATTCATATTAAAATATTGGGAAAAAGTAGGTTCAGGTATACCTTACTGGGACTCTTTTTAAAAACATCATGCATTTATGCACAACACATGAAAAATAATTCTCAGTCCCTCCCTCCCTTTCACCTTCCTTCTGAGTCCCTCACAGAACCACCTCCACTTCTTCCAAGTGCTGCATGTCCTGGGGCATTCAAGTTCAAAATAAACACTCCTGAAATCATGGGACATATAAATGAGAGTGGAGTTTCCACTTGGCAACAAGATTGATCCCCTGTATCTATGAAATGGATTTCCCACTGCACAAAAATGCTACTTCAAGGACGGGAGGGCAGAGAGGTGAGTGGGGGAGGGAGATCCCCACCCCCTGGCTCCCCTCGCCCGGAGGAGCAGGGGCGCGCCTGTGCTTTAGGATCTGGGCACAGCGCCCTGTCGCCTGCGTGGGAAGGCTTCACAACAGCTTTGCCATAACTTTCAGCGATGTCCTCTCCACAGCTCATTTTAGAGCTCAGCGTTACGATGCCACATCCCCCTCCCCTCCACCTCTAATCTCTGCCTCCATCTGCTGTTATTCATTCTTTAACTTGGTAGAATGTCTGTGATGCTGTCTGAATGGGAATGTTCTCAGAATGAAGGCTGTTTACTAGAAATTCGTTTTCGGAGGACAGGGTGTCTGAGTGGGTTTGCTCAGCGAACGTGCTCCTCTCCAGTGTGGGCCCTCACTGGGTTAGGGAGAATGCCATTTAACCAGCTTTTCATTTCAAAGCTCCACCCAGCCATGTTGTTACTTTACAGATTGCTTTCTCTACCAGCATTTGAAGACTCTCTGTCTGGGATAGCATCGGATTGGGGCTTCTTTCTTATTTTCTTGGGCATGAGAGGGATAACATTCATCACAACCAGAGGGCCAGATCCCAAAACATGCTATGCAAAGGGTCAGGTGCTACCTAGGAAGCGGTAGATTAGGAAATCAGGGGATATGGGGTCTAATTGGTCCATTCCTCTGAGTATCTCTGTTAAGTCAGTTTTCCCTCTGTGGGCCTTGATTTCTCCATTTGTGACATGAAATACCCAAGGAAACTCCAAAGGTTGAGATTCTTTGGTATGATGGTTATAATATCATTTGCCTTTTCTGATTTTAACTTGGTATATTTAGGATAAAATGATGATCAGAGAGAGAATAAAATCCCAGTCAGAGGTTCTATATATTCCAAGGTGCTGCCTCTCAGCTGTCTGCGGCTCCATGGAGTCCACGGACCAATGATTTCAACCCTGATCCGACAGCAGAGCAAATGTAAAGGTCCCTCCAACACAGCGGGATGTGGAGATGTCAGGGATGAATTATGCCCTGAGAGAAGCTTTCATATTCTAAATTCCTCTGGAGCAAGGAGCTGCCTTCATCCCAAATACAATCCTCACACTGTCCCAAATCAAAGAGGCTATCACTGTGGCCAGCAGCAGCCCCTTTTTATTTACACTTAGAAAATGTCCCCTTTACTGGCAAACACCACTGCCAGCTTACTAGTGGAAATGATTCAGGAGGAAACACAGATGCAACCAGCTAGAAATTCATTTCTATAGATTATGAGGTGGAATCAAGTAGTCAATGTATTAAAATATGCATGGCCTGCGTGCAAAGGGATGTAGTGAGCAGAGAGTTCACGAGACACAGTGAGAGGATGTTATTTACAAAGGTTTCAGGGTATCTCCTGCCTTTCTTTTAGGGCTGCAGCATTGAATTCACAACTCATTCCCTTTTTCTTCAGACTCGATTAATCACTGCCTTAACATAACTGCTATTCTTCTTCTAATAGGCGCCTTCTCATGTGTGATCCCAGCAAATAAAAAATGGGCAAAAAAAGCACTCAGATCTTTGCAAGGGTGAGCAAGCTTTCCTGGAAGCTCACGTTGACAGTTAGATCTGATATCCCCGTGGATCAGACGGCAAATCTGATCATACAGGTTGTGACCCTTGTAACAGATCCTTCAAGAGCCTGGCCTTTTCCAGCTGGGGCGCCAAAAATTACATTGAAAATGTGTGTGTTGGCTGCTGGAGCCTGTTTTGTCATTCACATACCGTTTCAGGCCTATTGTATTACACAATGATGAATTCCCTCCTAGTCTTGTTTTTTTCATATCTTACACAACTACATTAAGCCTCAAGCCATACTCAAGTTTCCTCAGGGGCTGACAGCGATGGAATTATTTTGAATACCTATGAATCTGGAAATAATTCTTCTGTCTGGTGAAGACGGTTTCCAACCTTAACTGCAACTCATCCCTTAGACTTCCATTTCCTTAATGCACCTACTGTCACCTGCCTGCACCCCCACCCCCACTGCTTTCCATACCTTAAAAAAATTAGATGTCGCCTATATGGGGTGTGCAAGTCACGGGCTTGCTGCTGCACAGTGATTAATAGTGCTGTCTCAGCAAATGGGATCATTACATTTTTAATTAACCTTTCCAACCTTCTCCACCTTTTCCTTTTGTTATACATTAGATCTCTGAAGTTTTCTATTTGTTTATGTTCAACAAGGTTTGAAACAAAGGCGTGAAAAATGATCGCAGATGACGCAGGAATCAGCGCTCCAGGTGATGTGTCTGGTGAGGTGCGGCACCTCATTGTGTGTCAGATGCGGGGACAGGCGTGCAGAACTTGGTGGCTGGGTTCCCACCTAATTTTTGTTTTGGCAGCTTAGTGTTATTTAATGGCCTTGGCTACCAGGAAACTGGCTTTTTAAAATCTCTTTCAACCTAATTATAATTACAGTGTATAAATCATACAATGATCAATTATAAAAATCTCGGGTTCATAAATATTTAACTTAGCATTTAAATCTACACTGCAGGAGTGCATGAAATTTCTGAGCCCATCTCTTTGCAAACAACTGCTTTATTACAGTTCCAATGCCAATTACTGCAAACTGCACCAAGCCTGTCTTGCAGCACACTCAGGCACATATTTGAGCATAATGCCTGTCTGAGTATTAAGATGGCACGATTTAGTTATTTCTAAAATATGCATGCCTCCTATTAAACTCTTTTTTTTTTTTGCAAAGACTCCTATCACCATCTTTTAATTCCTCAAGTATGGAGAGGCAATAATTATGATATGAGACATAGAAACACTCATTAAAATATATTTTATCTAATGTAAGATTGATTCCGAGATAATTGAGGTCAGATTTGTTTGGAAAATGTATTGTGACATGTGCAAATGCTGATGCAAAGAGGAAATGATTTTTTAGGAGAACTCAAGCAAACAGCTAAATATTTTTCAGCAAAATCATAAAAGCATAATTGGATTTCAATTTAGTAATAGTGGGCCTAAGACAGGCCATTTTTAATAATCTAATTATGTGCTCCGGGCCTATCCCAGAACTCAATGACGGCTACTCAACTATTAATTGTACTCAATCCTGTGGCATCTTCAACCATGAAATTCTCTATTACATGTAGGACTGGCTCTCAGGGTTCTATTTTCCCCCCCAACCTCAGATAATCGTTATAGCACCCAAATATGCCTACTCCTTTTTTCTAAAAGCAAAATCCTTTAATGACTTTCTCTGGATCATAAAAGTAGCTCAGATTTGTAGTCCTTCTACAGACATAATGCACAATGAGATCAACAAATATTTTCCCTATTTTTATGAAGATGCAGAGAGCAACACCCGCTTTTGTCTGGTTTTCATTAATTAATGGTATTTAATTGCTAACATCTCATTAGCAGTAAAATTAATGAGAATTTCAACTACAGGAAAAATCTGCATGATAATATAAACCTAATTCATTTTATGGGATACAAAATATAGTTCCACTAACGCTTAGCCTGCATAAGCTCTACTGATATTTAGTTATTTCAACAGGAAAGGACCAAATACTACTACAAAACCAGGTCGCCTCTCCCCAGAGGAAACAATAAATGTGGGCCAACCCAATAAGAAAGAACCCAAGTTCTCCCTCACTTTCTACCAGTGTGTTGCCACTCAGAGACTGGAAGCAAAATATGGTTTATTTTAAATAATTTTCTTAATTGCTATTAAATTAAAAGCTACCTTTAAAACAATGCACCTGCACTTTCAAACTAGCTAACACAAATTTAGGAATGTCTAAGTATGCAGCATGCTGGGAAGCTGGACACTTATCCTAAGGAGGCTGCCAGCACTGTGGACATTTCAGACATTTCATGAAACTCTTTTCCTGGAAGCCTGAAGCATGTTCTTTGAAATATCCTGCAGAACATCAAGTCTTCACATCAGGGGTAGGTTTTAAAAGCCAGATATCCTTTAGCACTAAGTGTGTTGGATAAAGTAGGTGATGATGTTGGGTAATGCTGCAGGGTATAAAATCAGAGATGAATATCTATAAGGACTTTTTTCATATGAGTGACTAAAACAATGACATGAAGTGGCTTTCTCCGTAAGCACTGACCCAAAGACAGGTAGCTCCTCAGGGTGTCTACCCGGAAGGAGAACGTTCATTTGGATGAACTTGTTCTTGGTGGGCTCCTGATCCATAGCCACACAGGACATCTGCTGTGTTCCTCTGGCTGGAGCAACAGGATGTGACCAGAGGCAGGCAGAGGCCCAAACGTCATTTGTCCTGCCCAACTTCCTAAAATTTGTTCTGGCTTATGATATACACAGCGCCAAGAAAAAAAGTCTTCATTCTGAAGCCGAAGAATCCGCTGAACAATGAAGAATGAAGAGGCTGAAGATCCTATTAAGTAGCCGGGATGATGCTGAGATAATAATGAATCATTGATGATGTCGGTGGTTGTCAGGGCCCTCACAGTGCGGATTTCAGCAAAGATAAGCTAAATATCAGCTCTTTATTTTTAGTTAAAGAGCATAAAATTCAAAGCCTTTCCTCCCACGAGCCTATTTACATACCTGCTGGGCTCCTTATCCCCCTTCACCTGCTTCCCAATTAATACCCCATTAAGCAGCTCCACCTGCAGTGGCTTTTACCTTCGCCAGCCCTGAAACCATCACTCATCCTTAAGGCTCAATTGTTTCTTTTGGGAAGATAAACAAAAGCTGCATGAATAATAATGACAGCACTTGCCTTTATAGGGTGTGTTTTCCTGAAAGACACTGGCCAGAAGCTGGGGCCAGTTTCAGGGACAGAGAGCCACTAGCTGGTCAAAAGGACTAGAGTAATGTAGCTGCCTTCTAGAAGTTCGGAGACAGACAGACTGACCATCTTAATTAGTCAGATATGTGAATTCTGGACTAAATGTGTATATTTTTAAAGACTTGTTTTCATTGTAGCATTCAAGGTGTTTTTTTGTCCCATTGGGCTAATAAGATGTTGTTTGGAGAAGGGCTCTTAAGTCATCTAGTGTAGTGAAGATTATTATTTCTCTTTCATGTAAGCCCGTTTTAAGTGCTTCAATGGTTCCTTCAAGCAGCGACCAAACCTGGCCACCCTCTGAGAATCAGTATTTTTACCCAGCTCCCAGGTGCTTCTGATGATCAGCCTGGAGTTGGCTGATCTTTGGTAGGGTAAACTGTTCCTTTTTACCATCTTCCTGCACTCCTACTTATCTTCCTGGAAAATCCTAGCTTTCTAGCTGGTTCTGGTCACACTTGCAGGAATGTGATCCTGCAGAGGTGCCTCCTAACAGATGCTCTTTCAGTCCTCATTCCATCATTCCACGGTCTTGCTGACAAGAGGGCTTTCTTTGCCCATGTTTCAAGGGTAACTTCAGAATTAAGGTTAGACCAAAATATAAGGAATGGCCCTCACCCACATGCTCCCAAGGTGGGCTAAGACAAAGCAAGTCAGCAGGACCCCCACCCACCCTCCAGCAACCCAGCATGGCCTCCATGAGCTGCAGAGGAAGCCGAATGGACATCACTGTGTGCGTCCACCCATCTGTGCCTCTGCGAGGCTTTGTTTTATTTTCATGGGGCATTGGCAAGTCTCCATGATAATTTTGTTTTGAGCTTTAAATTCATTCCAAATGCATTCACACATCTGCCCTTGGAGCCCTGGCCTAATTCGTGGTAGATCCCCTGTTGAAGGAATACACCAGTTAGCTCAAGGATTAAGTTTAAATCCTGGAATTTTTATACTAGTACAATTCCTTAGTCAGGCCCTCCATTCCATCTCTGCAACTTAATCTGTGGCTCAGAATACAGTTATAGTCTCATGGTGCTGGGCACTGAGCCACCTTGCCCCAGGGGCATTTTCCTAGCTGGCTCCTGTCCATAGGATGCTGAGAGTCTAGGGAAGCAAGAAAAGGCAAGAGAGCAACCCTGCACTAGGGTTGCTTCACCTCTCACGCACATGTATCAATTGTTGGGTCTCTGATTACACAGACCCCATAAAAATTAAGAAACCAGGAGTTAATGAGAACAATTCCAGCACCTACAAGCTGATATTTCCACCTAGCTATTTGATCAGTAAAAGATAGGTAACAACTTAGGAAAAATGTATGTGCTGTACTGAAAACTCCTTCAGGCTTCAAAGTATGCCCTTTGTAGTAGAGATCTGGACATGCACACTAGTTAGCTTGTGTGAGAAATGCCCACTTAAATAGTTCAATTTAACCCTGGGCATGACTGAATGCAAGTGGTTGAGGTCAAGATGAATCCATCAGCTTTACGCCTAGAGAGACCACAGTAACACTCAGCACAAGTGCCTAGGTTCAGGCCAGCTGCTAATGCTGCCCATAGCACCCTAGGACACTCCAGAAATATAGGATCATCTTTGGCTAGGGCATTCAGACACGAAAGAAGTGAGAAAGGCCAGTCTCAGAATGACTCGCCACATTGCTTCTCCTTGGGCTGAAAACTGCCCCATAGAATGGCCTGGGTCCCTGCCTTGTACTAATGTACGAGGCTCAGCATTGCAAGAAATCTTGTTTTATGACACAGAAGAATCAGAGGAAGCCAGATCTCTGTGATTTCCCATTCTTATCACTATATTGCCAAACACGGGTATTAATTAGCTTCTTATCCTTTGGCCTTAAAAAGTGAATAATGAATAACTCCTCAGAATTCCCCACATGTCTAGAGTTGCTTTCATTACCAGAAAGGATTGGACAGTCTCCTCCCTGTGGCAGTAGCTAATGAACTGACCCAAGAGAACAAGAAGGTTCCTGAGGTGAAAACTGTGGCAGACTATGGTTCCTAAAGTAAGACTGTGAGGTCAAACTGGGGACCAGTTTGACTCAGGAAAGCCACTGATGTTTCCAGGAATCACAGAGTGCCTTCTTGAATAAAAAGAAAAATGGAACCCAGTTGGCTTTTTGGTAGGGAATAAGTTTCTGGTGATTCTGGACAGATGATCTTCAATGCCATATTTAAGAGATATTCGTTTTAACTCAAAGGAAATCCATCCCTTAATGGCAATATTATAGGTGGGACCATATTTGGTGATGCCTGGGGATTGGGGTGATGGTGGTTAAATTTTGTGCAGGTCAGAGATTGGGCTTACGGATACATTTTTTTAAAGGAATTAAATTATGGCTTTAGGAAGGATAACATCAAATAGCATAATGACACAGAGCCAACATTTTGGAAATCTACACATACCCTGAAATTGGTCATTCAGTTCTAATGTGGTTAGAATGAGAAAATAAAAGCAAATGTCTCAATCTATTTCTTGACACCTGTGAGAGGTCTTCTTTGTGCAGCAAAGACTTCTTTAAAGTGCCAATAACTCAGGAGTACTTCTGCATTTAAGAGAGAATCGGAAGGAAGTTACTAATGTGATTACAAGCCCTACAGAGTCTTGTAAGGAGAGGAATCATAGTCACCTGCTAATGCTGAACACTGCAGAGTGGGAAAGGTATCTACAGGAGATTAGTGTGTCAGTAAACACATAAAGTACAGAAGTCCCACATGGTTGACATTTGAAGAACAAAGCCATCCATCAATGTCCTGGCACAGATCGATCAAACAGAATGCTACGGCTGAAAACCTAATAGTATGATGGTAATAATGTAGCCATAAAACCTCTAGCCTATAATTAACTGCTTCCACTTGAAGCTAGTATGTCTCAAACAGTGACTAATGCTCACCTAAAGATTTCACTTGCATTGAATGACAATCAGTTACAGCTCACACGATTCTCAGTGGATGACTTGTGCTGGATAATGGCCCAGGGACAGACACCAGAGTGTGGGGTGCAGCATATTCCAAAATGAGAGATGAAGGCATGTGATGTATAACTGTGGATCTCAGGCAAGTCCCCTCTTGGCCATCTCCTTTAGATGTGATGAGGCCATCACACTTTGCAAGTGAACATGCCTGAGCCTTAAGAGCTTAAGCTCTGGCTCCTGGAAATAGGTAAATAAGCACACGAACACAAGTAGGGTGGGGTCAGCGTTTACCCATCTTGGCCCTCTGTCCTCTTCTGCTTTTTTAAGCACATGTGACTGCTGGGCACAAGGCTGATGAACAGCTTGGTTGGGGAGGTCTTCATGGACAAGAGATGTGTGGGTGTGAGCTGTCAGTGGCGACAACTGAAGTTTCAAAGAAAAGCTTCCTGCTGCCGCTAGATGACAAAATGAAAGGTTACTCACCTCTCGGCCCAAATCTGGAGGCTTTCATTTGCACCAATGGCTACTAAATGGGCAGGGGCCAGGCAGTGCGGGACAAGCCATTGTGGGCATTTGCCATAACCCCCATGATCAAGTTCAATGTCGCCCTGTTGTGCAACAAGACAGAGGAAGGGCTGCGTGCCACACATCTTGGTGTTCCGCTGTGTTCTACTTTAATGTGACGTGAGGCTACACCTGCGCTACTCCAAGACCACTTCCACTTCAGTAATGCTTGATTTCACACCTGAGAACTCGCTTCCCTTCAACACCGGGGAGAGAAGCCCTCTGCATCCTTTAGTCCACAATCCTGAGTGAAAGCCCCTCTTTAGTCCAGATCTTAGTAAAAAGAAGTCATCTCTGATTTCATTATCTCAGAAATCCTAAGACTTTTCCAGGCCCCTAAATGCATTTGCAAGTTTCTGCTTCTCATTTAGTCAGATGTGTTTGTTAGCAAAAGCAGAAATTTTTATCCAACGGTGTAAGGTTCATTGTAACTAAAAATTGTAATTAATATGTCTGGTGGCTTTAATGGACTTGAGTGTGTGTCAGATTGCTCTGTGCCCTTTGATATCTACTTAAAGGTAATTGGGTAGTCTTACTGATGTATTTTTAAAGAGCAAACTATTGATTAATAATGTTTCGGTATTAATATAACCACTTTGTGCGGATCAAGAAACATCAACAGTAGAAAACCCATATTTATCTACAAATTAACAACTCCATATAGATCTGTTACTTTAAGCTAAATGGGGTGCATCCGCTCATTACACTCCAACAGGGACTAGACTCCTCATAATAAAGATTAAAGCCCAAGTTGGCCTTATTTTTTCCACTGCATGAAATGAGTGCTCCTCACCACGTCATGCCCTGGTGCAGCTGAAGAATAGTTGCAGTAAAGCACAGGCCCACTTCCCGCGCTGATGGGCCAGTCTTTTTAACGCCTTGCTTGATGAAAACGTTTTCTACTATGGGAGCTTTAATTGCTGCCAGTACTGAGCAGAATGAAATAAAAAATGATTGTGCCACACAGGAGGGAGGTGGGGATGATCCCAGCATTATCTCTGCTTAAAACCAGCTGCACGATTCATATACTCCAAGTGTGTGTTCATTCAAATTGAATTAGTGCAAAGAGAGAAAGCTGGGGTGTTTTGGAGACTTGAGCTGAATCAGGTTCTGAGGCTAGGTTTTCGAACATTGGGAAGAGCACTTTTCAAGCAAACTGAAACTGTCAGTTCTATTTTTTTTTTAATGCCTAGAAGGCCTAAGGGATCTACTGAGAGGTAGGTTTGAATAAAATTCCTTGGTTGTCTTTGGCATGGGATGAAGGGTCCACAAACCCTTGAGCAGACTGTGTAAACTGGCTGAATGTCCAACATAATCCACACACAGCAGCAATGGCAGTTGCCATGCTAGAACCCCCAAGCCAAATTTCTGAAAGGGTCACTTTTCTCTGAGTCCATGACAAAATATCCATTCATTGCAACTGCTACCTGAACTTTATTCAGATTTATGGTGAGGACACCAGCTGGCAGGGCTCCTTGTCCTGGTTTTATTCTTTCCCTTTACCCCTCTGCAATGAACGTGGAGATTCCAACAAGCTGGGAAAGCCACAGATGGGGAAATTAATATAGAGTACCGAGGAACTTGCACACATGAGGTCACATGATGAAACTACCAGCACCCGCAGAAGAGAACTCAAATACCAGCCCCGGCCAGACGCTCCTCTATGCGAGTGAGTTGGGCCTACAAGACTGATGCTTTGCTAAAAGAGGAGTGCCGACCTAAATTTCCCTCCTCACTGCTGTTTGCTAGACTGTCCGAATCATATTCTATCAAACCATTTTATCTTTGAACATTAGAATGTTCTGGAGAACTTGGATCCCACTCCCATGAAGTCTGACTTAGTGAATGGCTCTGAGGTGAGATTCAGGAATCTGCATCTGAACATTCTTTTATGCAATTCTGCTAGACCACATTTTGGAAAATATTGTACAGATAAAAGAAAATGGCTTCCTAGAGAGTTGAATTCATTAATGACATTATTTTTCTCTGTATAAAAGTGTATGATAAGCCAAAAGTAATCTAAGCAATAATAAATATGATTTAATAATTCTATCACATCATTCATTCATAGTGTTTATATAATTATTTATAATAATTATTTATATAATTATTTATATAATTATTTATAATATTACGATCAAGCCCAGCCATATAAACTTTGCCTCTATTATTCTAAGACTTACTTATATATTCAAATTCAGTTTAAGTTAGTAAATATTAACTAAATAAATGATATACTATAAATGCTGTGTTGATTACACATGAGGAATACAAGAGAATGTGAGCTAAGCAGAAATAGCCCCTTCTTATTAAAAACTCAAATATACCCAAGAAATTTTTTATATATTTACCTATTATATCTATAAATATATATTCATAATTATATATAAATTTGGCAGAAACTGTCCAGTTATCAAAGGATGAGCTTCTTAAAATGGCTCTGTGACAACTGGGTGTCTCCTTAGGAAAGGATAAAACTAGATTTCTAAGTCATCTGTAAGGGCAAATAAAATCTCAATGGATGAAATAATTAAACTGTGGAAAACAAAACTTCGAAACTTTTAAAAGAAAACATAGGAGATGATCTTTATAAGCTCTGAGATAGAAAACTTTTAAATAAGATACACATAACTCAACATCACAAAGAGAAGATTGAGAAATTAACCATGTTAAGGTGAAAAACTGACAACCAAAAATAATCCCAAAGCAGTGATAAGCCGCAGAGTAGGAAAGGTGAGTGAACTCACAAAATGACAAAAAAGGGTGGCTTCCAGAAATAACACAGCACTGCTGTGCATCTGTGTGCAAAGAGGAGGGATGCCAAGGTGATCTATAAAGACTGTCACACACAAAAATGTATTGCATCACCATAGAACTCTGAGGGTGGGAAAGAAGGGAATTTCAAGTTCAAAGAGCAAAGGGAGTCATTTAAGCTTTTAAACTATTAAGAAAAATCTTAATAGTATACTATTTAAATAGAGGCTAGAGTCATGTTTCATTGAAAAGAGTGATCTGTACTTCTGTCTTTAAATATCTGCATAATATGATGCAAATTACTTCCTTGCAAATTATACAAACCTGTGCTGAAATATTTTAGATGTTAAAAATGCATGAGGGGGCACAGTTTCCAAAATTCTGCTAGGGAACACCTGAGCAAGAGTTCAAAGGTCTCTGCAACCTCTCCCACGCCCGAGTAATTGCTCATTGTTTGCTTCCAGTTAGTCACTGTTAGGATCCAAAGGGCCAATGACAAAAGGCAGGATAAATAAATTATGGGCTGTTCACCCAACGAAATACTATAAATGGCAGTAAAAATGAATGAACACAAGCTGTGGTGTATCAAGATGGATAAGTCTCAAAACAATGTTTGAAAAACAAGGATGTGTTAGAAGCACAGATATTGAAAGGTAACATTTATATAAAGAATAAAAATCCAGAAAGCCAGTGTGAGCAGACACAACACTCACATTTATATATATAATGAAAGTACAGAAACCTGCAGGAGAATGATAAATTCCAAGTCGGAAGGGACACAGAATTCAGTGTCTGAGTGAACCTTAGGTTTACTGGGGCTAGAAGCAAGTGTAACATAGGGGGCTCTCTTTAGGAAAAGTAATGAAGCATTTTGATCAGGAAAGTGGATGTATTTATAGTATTTATATGTTACATTATCTAGTACGTTCCTGACAAGGAAACCCTTTCAGTTTGAGTAGTTGTCTATGAGAACAAAATTATTTGCTTATAATTTGCCATGTTTAATGATCTAAAATGTCCCTGAAGATTAGCTTCTGGCTCTATACATTTCAAACTTTGTGTTGCCTCTAATATCAACAAACATCAGGTGTGAGCACCCTAAGACATAGCCCTCAGACCTCTGATTCTGTACCTTTGTGCTATGTTGCTGATGAGAACCTGGGAGCCATCTGCACTGTTCCTCCACTGAGGCCCCTGGCAATAACAACACACAGAAGTCACTGGGAACCTCATAAATGTTCTGCTTACCCAAAACTCAATGCATCCCCAGCCTCAACTCCCCCTTGCCCAGATGCTCAAACATCTGAGACCTGTCCAATCCTGCTGGATGAGTGAAATGGAGAAGGAACAAATGGTCAGAGTGGAGGAAGACAGTGATCTTCACCAACCACATCCAATCTGTTTTACTTTTCCAAATTCTACATTTTTTTTTTTAACAAAAACATTCAATCATGTAAACACTTTGCTAGGTCCTCTCCTAGAGCTTGTGAAAGGCAAGGGTCAGAGTCTTATTCTCTGTTAGCTTCATGGTAAATCTACCCCAGAGGATTGGAGTGGCAATGATCTCCACCCCCCCCCGCCCCCGTGTGTGTGTGTGTGTGTGTGTGTGTGTGTGTGTGTGTGTGTGTGTGTGTCTGTGTGTGTGTGTGTGTGAGAGAGAGAGAGAGAGAGAGAGTGTGAAAGACGGGGTGGAGAGGAGAGAGATTAGGTATAAATATAGCAAAATGTTAATTTTAGAAAAAGCTAGGCTTGTGGATATTTGTATGCACATTTATTTTGTTTACAATTGGTAGTGTATTTGAAATATCCCATCGAGACACAGAAACAAAGAACCCGCTTAGTGAGCTTGCATTTAGTGAGCGTGTGTCCTGAAGTCTCCTGGGGACCAGCTGGTGGTGAGATGTGTAGAAATGGCTTGGAAAGAGCTGTTTGGCCCTGGGGGAAGGGCAGCCTGCAGGATCCTGTGGCAGCTGTCCGTCACCAAAGGTCAAGCTCATCACCGCTGGTGGAGCCGGTGGCTGGCCCCCCCCCGCCGCACTGTCGCATCTAAAACCACGCGTGGCGCTGCACCTCCTGCCCCTACTCCTGGCTCTCCTCAGAAAGGGTTACCTGTTTCATCAAGACAAAAGAAATCACTAGCGCCCAGCCTGACTCTGTCACCACATGTCACTTCACATCGGCTGGCACAAGTCAAAGAATGACACAGAAAGCTGCCACCTGCCATCTTCTCACAGAGCACATCAAACTTCTTTTTGTAAAGCACTTCAACAGCAGCCAAGGGAAAATTTCCTTTATGATCCGCGATGCTGTGGCGGCAAACGAGAGTGAGTGCCATCTCCTTCCCAGAACCACAGACAACAGAGGAGGAAGGAGGCTGCAAAGGTCTCCAGTTAAAAATAGACTTCCATCATTTTCACCTACACAGGTCCCTCCCTCATCTATCGCTTCCTGGGGACCCTGCGGGGGGTGTCAGAACGCCACAGGTAGCCTTTTTTAGAATAAGAGTTGTCACAATTTCTGCCCCAAATGAAGGATATGATAAGATGTGACAGCTGAAATGCTTTGCAAAGAACACAATTTATTGGGGAGAGGGGTGCTGAAGATTTTGCATCTTGTCTTCTGGTTTCCTCTTAGAATGAGGAATAATACTGAGTATTACAAAACTTGAGGGCCATATGCGAGCTCAGAGATAATCTAGTCCAATATTCTAATTTAAAGGTGAGGGCAAACAGCCACATGCCTAAAACCACACAGCCAGCTAACAGCAGAGGAGGGAGATGAAGATCTCTCATGGCAGGTGAACAAGAGTAGTTAAGGCCACTGCCTCTTAGCCAGAGTCCTGGGGTTGTATCCCAGCTGTTATCCCCAACACAATGTGACCTGGGGCAAGTCACTTAACCTTGGTGCCTCTATTTCCTCATCTGTTAAATGGGGATATGGTAATAATACAAACCTCATAAAGCTGGTGTCCAAATTAAATGAGATAATATATGCCTAGCACAAAGTACCTGTAACAGTGTTAGCTGTTGTTAGTTTTACTGTCAAGCAGGTCACTTGCTTCTCCCACCTTGCCAGGACTCCTGCTCTCACAAGATTGTTCCAAAAACAGGTTTACTGGGGGTGGGGTACATATTGACAGCCTTATAAATATAAAATGATCATTTCCATACGATGGCTTTTGTAAAATAATTAGCTTTGATCTTACGAAAAAGAATCATGAAACAGGAGGAGGAAGCCTATTCCAGGGCATGAAGAGAAGGACGAGAGACTGGGGAGCTGGGAGCACGAGCACGAGAAATGGGAGAAGTGAGAAAAACATATCTGTATTCTAATGTGATCAATTTTTAACTTGATCCAAATCGAATTTCAAACATCTTATTTTTTAAAAGGAAAGCAACTGCTCTAATAACAAGAGCACATTGGCTCTAAGGACTGCAGCTCATGTCTAGACAAGGGACTGGCTAGCCATTCTCACCATGCATGTTTCCCAGGAGCCTGGGGGTCACCAACAAACCCTGTAGGCCAATTACCATCCACATTAGGCACATGTTTAAAATAATCTTCCAGGAGGCTCCTGTAAGACAGAGGGACTGTCATCTAGAAATGACAGCAAATTTATAAGGATCTCGATATGCTTGAGAACACCTGGGGTAGAACAATGAAGTCGTTACTCTTTATCTCCTTGAATTCCAAGAAAGCAAGAAATAGCAGCACAATAAAAAATTTCTCATAACAGTTGATTAGAAAATATGGCCTGCAGAAAATCAAGCTCTCATTGCACTGTGCACATTAAAAATCCAAATATGTTAGAGAAAAAGGGACTTTGACCCCCCCCACTCTGCTTTAACACAAAGGAACACATTAATAAGATATAATTTAGATTTGCATATTTTAATAAGCTAGAGATCAAAGGGAACGCATAGCTGAAGGGGTATTAAGCTGTGTGCACATAAATTGCTCACTACACACTGGCGGAAGAAGACACGGTCCCCGTGCCCCCCTGCAAGAAGACACCTCTAATTTTAGAAATATACAGTGTATTCTTTCTTGATGCGACATTACTGCCTAACAATTTCCAAGTATTTCAGGTAAGTCCAGGTATATGTCACCTGCCAATCTACCTAGTTGATTGAGTCTATTCTAATAAAGATTCCAACACATTAAATGAGGAGAGCAATGAAGAAATTGAGGACTTCCCCTCTTAAGTACATTTCTAGTTATGTAAAGACAAGTACCAGTCCCCTACTCCCTCAGGCTGGGTACATATGAGTGCCTTTACTATTTATCAAACCATTACCATTAAAAACAAACCCACTATCATTTTAAAGCTTGAAATGAGCATCCCAGGGGGCAAAAGAGACCAATGCAGAAGCCCCTTCTTACTCTGTTCCAAGCACTCCAAGAGTGGCTTCCTGGAGGGTGGGGTGGATGCAGTTATCTTTCCAGAGATGAACTGTTAAATTAGTTAGTATTTGTCAAGTGCTTACTGTATGTCCAATATTGCACCAACTAAGACCTCCACACATCTCTTTCTCTGTTCCCTCCATTTAAAAAAGGAGGAAATGGAGGCCCAGAAGGCAAAGTGGTAGGGCTGGGACTTGAACTCACACAGAAGAACATCAGAGCCTAACCTGTGCATCTGCTGCCTTCGGGAAGGCCTGGCTCCTCCTCCTTTCCCACTCCAGCCTGCCATATGCAAACCACTTCAACAGTGGTATAAAGTCTAGATGGCTCTTCCTCCTCCCATCCTGCTCAACCACTTCTTGCCTCCTTAGCCAGCTCACCCTTCTTCATTAAAGTAAAGCCCCTCTGTAAATTTCCTTCTAGAACCTTCCAGATCAGGACTGGCATCCTTTGCTGCTGCTGCTGTTCTTGCCCCATATGTGATCCCTTAGGTAAAGGGTGTGGAAATGCCTCTGAGAGGTAGCACAGTAGATGCCCCTCTGGGGTCTGCCTAGCCCACAGCTCCCTGACAACTGCTTCACATCCGCACAGCACCCTGGGGTCTCCACCAGCCATATTTGATTAAGCTAGGGGTCACCACTTGCATCAGTCAAATGCTGTCTTCCAGAAACCTGGTGTGGAACTCTCTGCTGACTGCAAAGCCCCTTCCCAATCCCAGATGTGTCCTCTGCTCTTGGGTTTCCATGGGCAGGCCTGGTTCTTACTCCCCTCTGGGAATGAGGCCAGTTGAGTCCGTTTCTATTATCCACAATCAAAAAGCCACTGACTATGAAACATTCCAGAGAAGTCCCGGTGGTTTTTCTCACTGCACTGATGACAAGAGGAAGCCTGTAGGAGGGATGTTAGAGACACCCACAGTGGCTCTAAGGTGAAATGCAGAGGGGCCCACTACAACATGCTCCCTGACTCCCTCTGGAAGGAGGTGACCAACGATCATTATTAGTATAAGACGGGCAGACACTTCTGTCATTGGATAAAATGAAATTTAAGGAAAGACTTGAATGGAAACAATGTTCTGGCTGGAGAGGTAAGAGCCTGCAAGCTCTTATCCCAATGTGGAGAAAAGAGAGCCCATCTGGAATGTAAAAATGCCATCAAAGGGATCAGAGACCAGAAATTGGTAGTTACTGAGAGGAGGAGGCAGGAGGAGACACACAACACGAAGGCCTGGCAGACTGCAGGTCTTAAAAAATCCAGGGTAGACTGAGGCTAAAAACCAATGGCTGGTCATTTGTTCCCTGAGCATCTACTGTGTTTCACAAGCAAAGCATGCGGTTCAGATTCCAGTGGAGGAGAGAGCAAGTCAACAAGCAAACAATTCAGTGAGATTTGTTGAATGGAGGAAATGCTATCTTAAGGAGAGGAGTTGACTCCACCCTTCTACTACAGGGAAAGCAGTCAGGGAGGAGAGGCCAGTGAGCCACAGGGCTGTTGTGTTTGGTGCACAGTTTGGGGGAGAAATGGGCAGAAACAAGGTAGGAAAGGCTTTCAAGGGCCGATCATGCACCGACTCATGTGCTGGGAAAGGAGTTTGGATATTCTATTGCTACGGGAAATCACTGAAGTGTTCTGAGCTGAGGAACAACACAGTCTGATTTATGTTTTAAAGTGGTCCTTTTGTCCAATGGGTAGAGAATGGACAGGCATGGTGGTGTGAGGTGGCCCAGGAAGGAAGAAGGAATAACAGCGTGGAGGCCACTGTGGTCACTCATCCCCACTCTATGTAATCACACAACCCCATCTTCACAAGCGCCATTTAAAAATGTTCCCCAAAAGGCAACTCCACCACAGCAGGGTCACCTGCTCTGTAGCAGTGTGGCATGAGCATTGTAAGGCAGAGTTTTTTCATTTTTTTTATTCCTTGGTGATTTTCAGAAGCATACACATTTGCTACCATAATCATAAGCTAAAGGGGCACTGTAGACTTCTTAACATAACTTAGATTTATTTTAATATCTGTTGCAATAGATTTGCCAAGCTGATGACATTTTCGTATTCAGCAAATAATTATTGTTTCTTAGGAAAAGAATACAAAATAAGAACTTTTTTTTGAGCCCTGAGTCACGTCAGCCTCAGAGTAACTGCATAATCAGCTTAGTCTTTTTTTAAAAATATTTTTTAAGTTGTTGGTAGACCTTTATTTTTATTTATTTATTTATTTATTTACTTATTTATTTATTTTTTGTTTTGTTTTTATTTTGGTACCAGGGATTGAACTCAGGGGTACTCAACCACTGAGCCACATCCCCAGCCCTATTTTCTGTTTTATATAGAGACAGGGTCTCACTGAGTTGCTTAGTGCCTCACCATTGCTGAGACTGGCTTTGAACTCATGATTCTCCTGTCTCAGCCTCCCTAAGTGCTGGGATTACAGGCATGCACCACTGTGCCTGGCAACTTATTTATTTTTATGTAGTGCTGAGGATCAAACCTATTGCCTCACACGTGCTAGGCAAGTGCCAATCACTGAGCTACAATGCCAGCCCCATCAGCTTAGTCTTATTTAATGGTTAGCACAAACATCAAACATCCACCTGTCCATCCATTCATCCACCCAATAAATAAATACTCCAAATGTTCCTCTTCACTGTGTCAAGTTTATAGATCAAGAAATAGATTCAGTACAGGTAGGTGATGTATTTAATGCTGCAATGTCAGTCATCTGTGGTGTGTTCTAGAGCCAAGGAAGCTGGGTTCAGAAATTGGACACAAAGTTTCCGAGAAGATGTAGAGTCAGGTGAGCCAAAGGACTGCTAGACTCTAGCTGAAGTCTTTCTTAGAGCCCCCAGGGGCTAGTCAGGGATACCATTTCACCATCCTGTCTCTCTTTGTGTCTTTTGGGAAGTCCTAGAGCAGGAGAAGATTTGTACAGATGAGGAGTAGGAGACATATGGAAGGTGAGTGAGCATCCTCCTATAGACACCTTATCTGGGATCAAGGTCAGGCCTTTGGCAGAGCAAGAGACTGTCACATATGTCTCATTTAACCAACCCTAGAGTTCCTGAAAGGTTAGGTCCTACCTGCTAGTTTGGAAATTGTAACTCTATCCCCTTAAGACACCACTTTGGACGGTCCATTTATTGGAGAGTTGTTTAAAAAGTAGTGATTCTACCAATAGTAAAATTAACAGTATAACTTCTAGAAAATGAAAAACTATACAGTTGGCCCTCCATATCCCAGGATTCTACATTTGTAGATTCAACCAACCATGGATGGAAAATATTAGGGAAAAAATTGCATCTGTACTGAATATATACAGACTTTTTATCTTATCATTATTCCCCAAACAATATGGTATCACAATTATTTATATAGAATTTACATTGTATTAGGCATTATAAATAATCTATAGATAACTTAAAGTATACAAGAGGATATATATATGTTCTATGCAAATACAATGTTATTCTATATGAAAGACTTGGTCATCCTCAGTTTTTGGTACCAGTGGGGAATCCTGAATTAATATCAAGGGACAACTCTATCAATGACCTAGAGGAGACGAAGGTTCCTCAGAGAAAACACAAAGAACACTGAGCATAAGGGAAAACTCATTAATTGGCCTAATTAAATAAACAAACTTCTGTTCATCAAGTGATACAATTTAACAGCTGAAAGGCAAGCTACTGCGTGGGAGAGGTATTTGTAATACTTATCTGACAAAGGACTCGTATCCAGATTGCATAAGCACTCTATGAGTCAATCAGAAGAACAGCAACCCAGTAGAACAGCGTCAAAACACTCAAACATGCACTTCACAAAAGAGAGCATTCAAATGGAAAAAAAAAAATAAGAAGAAAGGAAAGGTGCTTAGCATCATTAGTCATCAGGAAAATGTGATATAAAACCATGATGAGGGACCACTACCAGCCACTGAGGGTGATTTAATGAAGAGACAAAATGAAAAACAAACAATGAGAATATGGAGTGCCCAGGGCACTTGTAGTCTGCTAGGAGTGGGTGTCAAGGGGATGTCAATTGGTACAACCACCTTGGAGAACTAACCTCTTTGGTAGTACTAAAGTTGAATGTAAACTTACAACCTAGCAATTTTACTCAACTGAAATATACATATATGCTCACCAAAAGACAAGAACTGTCCTTGCAGCATTATCTGTAGCCCCTGACTAGACATGATCACAGGCTCAACAACTGTGACTTTGTCACATGCTGGATTAATATACAGCAATGAAAATTAAACCATTGCTACATACAGCAATATAGATGAATTCTGCGAATGTATTAATGGCAAACATATTGCCATTATTACATACTGTAGGATTACTTTTATATAATCTTCAAATAGGCAAACTGAATCCAAGCTGACAGAAGGCAGAATGGAGGTTTCCTGTGAGGGGTAGTGACTAGAGAGAGCTGGGGGATCTGGATGCCTTGTCTTACGATTGGGTGGTGCTCATAGGACTGTGTTCACTTTGTAAAATTGCCTCTAGCTTGCTGTTTAGTCTGTATAGTGCAATCTGTTCACTCTTCTGTGCACTTCAATAAAAGTGAACTTTAAAAATAGGAACTCCTAACTCCTTCATCACAAGCACTTACTGAGCTAGTGTTATGGTTTCAATATGAGGTGTCCCCCAAAAGCTCATGTATAAGACAATGCAAGAAGGTTCAGAGGTGAAATGACTACATTATGAGAGATTTAAGCTAAACAGGGGATTAGTCCACTAATGTGAATTAACTGAGGAGCAACTGTTAGAGAATGTTTGGAGGAGGTAGGTCACTGGAGTTGTGCTGTGGGAGTTTATATTTTGACCCTGATGAATGGAGCCCCCTCTTTGCTTCCTGATTTCTATGTCCTAAGCTCCTTGCCTTTGCCATGCGCTTCCACCATGATGTTCTGCCTCACCTGAGGCCCAGAGCAATGGAGTTGGCTGACTGTGGACTAAGACCTCTGACCCTGTGAACCAAATAAACTTTTCCTTCTCTAATTGTTCTTGTCAGGTCTTTTGGTCAGAGTGGTGACAAAGCTAACTAAGACATACAGTGTACAAGGTCTCAGGCTGGGGCAGAGAAGAATAGGGGGGATGTATCTGTGCATAAGACCATGCCCCTGCCCCAGTGGACCTTCCAGTTTTGAAGTCCCTGGTCTCTGTGCTCTTGGCCACTGTGACTGATCATTTGCAGTGCAGACCACTACAGGCACCGGAGAGGTCCTTCTCAAAGAATCCCTGCTGGGAGTTCTTCAGAAAATACAATTAACTGCCCAGACCTTGCTTTTTAGAGTGGGTATTTCTATACCAAATATAGTAAAGCTAATACACTTGCCATTCTCAATCCCATTTAAAAATAATGCTGCTGTTAATAGCATCTCAGAAGTCAGACATGTCAAGAACCTTACCTCATTTCATTCTCACAACAATCCTCTCAGCTATGTATCATTCTTCCATACTAAAAAGAGGAAACTAGATTTAAAATAGGTAAAATCACTTGCCCAAGGTCCCAAAACTGACGGCCAGCAGAGTAAAATAGATAAAATTCTTCCCTTGAAAGAAGTGCTCCACACACAGGGAGACACTGTCCCTTTAGAGTCCCAGTGAAAGGAGGGCAGAGATGAGCACCAAAGGCCACCTGTCCACCTGCTCTGCAGTATGGGGTATTGATGGGCAGTTTCTAGACAAGAGTGAGCAGCTTCAATCAACTACAAACATCTAGAGAAGGCTCTAGTGAGAACAAAGACCTGTCTCCCACAGTGTAGAAATTATAAACATTAATGGAATTTTTAAAAATATATGGTTTTATATATCACTGAGCAACTTTTCTCCTTCAAACATGGTCAGATTCAGCAAAACATGCTAAACATAAGCAAGGGTCAGAAATTCATGTGCTCATGCAATGAGGAAGAGCACAATGATTCTCCTAGCATCTCATGAAAAATTGAAAGTTTGGCTGTTGGGTGTAAACAGCCCTCCTTCTGAGGCACCAAATCATCATGCTGGCCACATGCTGGAGCCCCAGGAAGAGCCAGAGCCACAGAGGTTTATGGGCTTGGTGAAAAATAGATGGCTGTAAAGATCAACTCCATGGTTGATAAATATGGCCAGTTGAAAAGGGAGAAGGTCTCGGTTGGAGTAGACTTTCTCCAGCACACCTGCTGAAAGGAAATAAGAGAAAACAAAAAGGCCACAGTCTCATGCAGGCCCGAGTGGCCTAGGTGAATCAGCCCTAAAGTAGGTACCAAACGAGATGCCATTTCCACTTCCTCAGCTCCTGGAAGAAACAACTCAGAGCTGGCACATCAAACCCAGAGGAACAAAGTGTACCACCAACACCAGGGCATGGAACCACGTGCCCGTAGACTGGTGAAGACAACAAAAGAATATTTCTTTTAATGAGAATAATCTATCACTACTACATCAATCTGATTAATGTAATGGGACCATTTCAAAAGGAGGAAATGACAGGTCATTAGGAGTAATTTCAAATGAAGTTATGGATTTAAATGATTTTCTTCAGTTTTCTGAAGAATTTACCCAGAATTTTATTTTGTATGTCTCATTCAGAGAACAAATACTATTTATGTATTTTTACAAACCTTTCATACACAAAGAACCATGTGGAGGACTGAATTCTGGACCACAAAGAGACCGTTCCCTAAGTCTGCCTTGCGCTCATGCCACCATGTAGTATGTTCGGGTTCAACTGAACATGTACTCCATCTTAAGACATCTATTCTTTATTCTTATTTATTTTATTCAGTGATAAAAACAAACACCTCAATTCCAGGTTGTTTACAAAACAGTTTGATAATCTGATTCCAATTAAATGGTGAAGAACTACACTAAGAACGAAACTATAAATCATGTTAACCATCTGTTTTTGCCTGGCAAAGGCAGCAAATGGAAAGGTTAAGTTGATACTCTGCATTTAATCTGCGCTATTGTGGAAGTAAAACCCAATTAGAGATGAAATTTCATTGCAGGCTTCCCGTGCTCCCCTTTTGTTCTCTCCTTTGAGTTGTACCCATTGTGTTTCCAAACTAGGGGGAGGGTTCATTATCTCCTCCCCCTAATGCACCACGAGGCGTGCCCTCACTGATAAACTTAACATTGTCAATGTCGGCTAAACATAACCAGGTTCTCTCACCTGCTCAGCAAAAAAGCTGCCTTCAAGGGAGCCCACTGCCACTGGCCCTGCTCTCCCAGGTAGAATGAATGAGGTGGCAGCTCAGTGGAAAGGTGCTTCAAACATTAAAAATGTAAAGAAAAGGAAATGTTAATCCTAACATTTCCTCTGACATTGGCTCTCTGGGCACCAGATGTAAGAGGACACTGAAGTTGAACACTGGACTGGGTATAGAACATTCAGAAGTGGCTTATTGAGGAAATGTTGGCTGACTTGAACTCCAATTGCCCTCAGGGTGGATTCTAAAGCAGGATTTTAGAGACGTCTTCTAAAAGTCCAGCACTCAAAAAATGTACAAGCTAGGTATCAAATTCACAGGAGGGGCTCCCACTGCTCACTGCAGCTTTCTGAATCACCTAGCAAAGCTGGGGTAGCATGCACACTGGCAGTCTAGTGACCGGCAAGGAAAGGCACCTTCCTGCTCACCTCTCTAACCTGCAGCCTATGCCTTCCAGCACCTCAGAAGGGTTCAGTGCTGCTCATTCACACCTGCATGCTTCTGAACATGCTGTCCTTATGCCTCTAGCTCTCCTTGTCCTCCACGAAATTTCCTGTCATCCTTGAAGAATAAGCACTCTCTGCTGTCCCTACTAGCCTGCCCTCTCCTCCAGTGATCACCTTCCTCTCCAAGTCCTGCCAGAGTAGGAATGAATGAATGAATCATGAATGAATAAATGAATGAATGACACAGTGTAGTTTCCTGTCTTGAATCTCGGACTGGCAACAGGGAACATCTCTGACATGCTGGATGGCTTTGCACAAACATGGTAATTTAAACATACAAGAGCTTTCCATTTCTTGCTTTATAAACCTGGCAGGTCAGAGAAAACCTTCCTTATAGGAAGGTCTCTGATCTCTGGATTAGTGCCACTAGCTAGTCCGAGTGGTATATGGCTTGTCATTCCTGTAGCATCAGATGTTCTCTAGATCGTGTTGATCCACATGTTGATCAGACCCCCTACAGCAGTGGCAGTAGTATGCGTTCTACAAAGAATAAACAGTCAGGTGGCTGGAAGGTGAAATCATTACGCCTGGCCAGCGTGCTGCCCAGGAAGCAATCTCATGAGTCAAGCCAACACTGAAGGTGTGTCTTGCCGCCAGGATCACCAAATGAATTCAGAAAATACACATCATAACCAGATCATAAGCTCCATCAGGGCTGGGACCAGGGAAGGTCATAATGCCTAGCTCAAATGGTGCTTGTTGAAAAAATAAATGATTCAGGCAAAAACCTTGGAAGGTGGGTAGAAAAAGGAGCTCTCCATTTTGTTCATGGAAAAACTCTGTAGGCTCAAAGTGGTTGCTCAGAGCAAGCAGGAGTTACTCTCAGTCTCTGGTGGCAAAGTAGGAGGGCTGAAGGCCTTTGAGTAAGGCCAGTCCACAAGAAGAAAGACCAGTATTCCAGAGAAAAAGCCAGTAGTGCCGGGAGGGCACAGTCAGCCTGTGGACCCCAGTGTCCAGCCATTGCTCAGCAGAATGTTGGAGGCCACTAATAATAAAGAAGTCCATGAGATTCTCCTCTTAGCTAGAGGCACTCAAAGTGAGCACCACAATGGCCCAGAGACAGAGCAACTACTCTAGATGCAAAGGTAGGGGGTGCCGAGGGGCAAGCTCACAGGGGCACAGGGAGCCCAGAGCTCAGCCAGCAGCAATGAAGCTCCAGCACATGGCCTTTGGGAGAGGCACAGGGTCCCTCCAAGCATGGCATGTGTGCATGGGCATGCACACACATCCAGGACCTCTCCCTCCCACCAAACTTAGGGGCTGCCCATCCTCCACAGCAGGGGCTTTGGAAGAAACAGTGTATTGTCATGACTACATTTCTAAAAAATGCTAACATACACCCTGGCTATTTTCAACTATGGGCAATTCAACTATGAGCTAAATTGGTGAATTTGGTCAATGAGTATGGACCAAACCAGTTTTCTAATATGGCTTCATAGTCACTGAAGTCAGGATCCCTAGGAAACTGCCTTAGCTGCCTTCTGACCATGCCTTTCTGTGGAGGGCAGAGAAGCCAGAAGCCACACTCTGGGCCAGTTCATTCTAGTCCCATCTGTCCCCTAACCCAGCAGTTCCCATGTGTGTTCCTCAGAACTGGATGAAGGGTCACATGAAAGTTTCCTCAAATAAACTAGGCCATCCTGACTTACAGGAAGTTGAGCACTTGTCACTATTGTCAGAACCTTTATACACTACCCTTGGGGGGGGGGTGTCCCCAAGCAGGCAGCACTGTGGATTATCATGTGCTCCCCACCCGCCTTCTGAGAATGTGTCATAGAAAAGAGGCAGTGCTGTTCTGACCCCGTGTGTCAGGGGACCTGCCTCACAGTAAGGTGCTCACTTTAGGGTATAAAACTCATGTTTCCTACACACTGGGTCTGGCTGGGTCAGCCCATCAAGGCTGGCCACAAACAAGCACCTGAACTTTCACTATATGTGATTCTTCACAGACAAGTAAAGTGACAGACTGGTCGCTGCAGAGGAGGCTGGGGAAGAAAGCCCACTCTGCTGACCACCAGGGGCCCCCTCTGGTATGAGGGCCACAGGTGACCACACTTGGAAGTTCAAAAGGACACCACATCTCCCTCTTCACCTACCTACCAGGGTTGCTTTTAGATTGATTCAGAAAACAAAAGTGAAGACCACCTGTAATTCCACCATTTATAAATCATACGAGATAGTAACGAATCCCACCTCCCACTGATACCTGAACCATAAAGATTCTAATACATGAAAATTGTATCTTTACTAAGACAGAATCCTGTGAGATTTACTTTTTTTTTTTTTTTGACTGACCAATATTTCAGGGATATTTTACCTGTCTGATGTGTGAACTGCCTCATCCAGGTGATCAGTCCCATTCTCCTGCTCTGTAAAAGCTGTCACTTATTCCCCAGTCCCCTATTGCTGGATATAAATGGCTTTTTGGTTTCTGTCCTCTAGTTTTTATTATTAGTTGTTACAAATAATATTGCAGTAAACATCCCAGAATTTATGTCTTTTTCTATGACACACTAAATTCCTAGAAAGAGGGTTACAGTCAAAGGGAAGGATATTTTTAATTTTAAAAGATATTGTCATATTTCTCTCCAAAAGTGTTATAACCGTTTTTACATTCCCGCCAACACTGCAGACGAAAGGTGCTTAGCACATTTTCATGACAGTTATTTGGGTATGTGTCTCATTTCTGCAACCAGACAGAAAATGCCTTGAAGGAAGTGAGCATCACTTATCCATCTCTGTATTCCTGTCCTTGGCGTTTCATCTCACTCACAGGACATAGATGCTCAAGGAATATCTGCTGGATGAATGTCAGTAAGAAATCATTAGACATCACTCAAGTGCCTGGGATGAAACCATAATCCACAAGCAATAAACTAAGATTCAGTGTTATACAACATGACAAAGGCGTACAATTATCTGTAAGAATAACTGTCCTAAATGGGTTGGAGATCAATGACCAATTAATGGGCAATATAAGTTTCACAAAGGGATGTATTGCCTTTAACAAATCATGCATTTAGACAACCCCCAAGTGGCAGGGACCACCAGGCACACAGCCATGAATAGATCTGGATCCACTCACATGCCACGTTCAATTCTACACACACTAGTGTGGGTTCCTGAAATACTTGGAAAGGAGGCACCTGTCAATAACAACAATAAAATATTAATTCTTTGGTTACAGGATCTTAATTTACTGCTCAATTCCTCAGAGGAAATCTATGCAAGAGTACAAACAAAGACATAACAGGATTCAGGTCTCTTTCAGAGAAGAATCCTGGGCAAAGGTGACTCGGGTAGCCTAAGAGACCATATGGTTTCCATATGGAGGATGGACCTTGAAGTCAGAACTCAGGGGTGGGCACAGGAGCTGTGATGCTAACTTAGAGATACCCTGTGCTTCTTCCTTGAGAGTGATGACACAGGGCAGGCAGAGGACACAGCCTGGGAAAGTATCAAACAGGAAACAAACTATTCTTGACCTTCTAAGACTCTATGCTTTCTTAGTGTGATCATTGGATGGCCAGTTCTGCACCTAACTCATAGTGTTTGCTGTGCAAGGTTTTCTAAGGCACTCACTTTCTAACACCCAAATATACAGATTCTCAATTGTGATAAGCCACCATGCTCTACAAGAACCAATTTAGAAATAGAACCATTCCTGTCAAAGAGAGCACAGGAAGCTGCTTAAATCATGAAGGAAGTTGATTCCAACCGTGCCATGAAAGTGGACATCCACTTGACTGCTGAAAGCAGCAACTTGACTGCAACTGTGAAGATAAAATTGTTGGCCAGTCTGCAAATGGGCCACTTGGCCCTGTTCCAACACGAAGCAGTGTTTGGGACCACCTAAAATATGCAGGATCATTTCAGGACCCATGATGAGACTGGTCTCCCAGATTGTCTTCCATTTACCAGGTCTTTCTCAAACTTGAAGTTTCTGAGCAGGGTTATTTTTCCTGACTCTTGTCTTCTGGGATCATCCCAAGTGCCAATGACATCATGCTTTATCAGCTCTCCCAGAATCTCAAAGGCACCAAGAGTGGCTTAATCGGCAATTGCTGGACTAGAGTTCACCCAACCAGGGCTTGTTTGATCCGTATCTGTGATCTAAGCAGGAAGCAATCAGGCTGAAGAAGAGCCAGGACAAAATCTAGGCAAGAAGGACCCTAGACGAGAGAGAGAAGCTAAGAGCAGCATGAACTATAGTTTCAGGGTCCAGGGGGTGTACTTCTCCACCAGCTTGAGCTCTGATAGCCTCAAAGCAACACCAGCCTCCTGGACAAGGCTCTCCACCCTTGGGTGGCACCAGGCTGCTTCGAGCCAAGCTCCTGTCAGGCCTCACAGTCCCTGCTGAAGGAAGTTCATCCACAGAGGCTCTAGAGAACGGGAATGCACTCACATGTGAACACACATACACAACACAACATGCACACTTGAGCACTTCACTTAATGGAAAAGCTCACAGGAAAAACACCAATGTTGAAAACTTTCAACTAAAAAATTAGATTTTTTTTTTAAAAAAGATGTTACACTGTTCTGAAGGAGCTTGCCTGTGCTATATGCACAGCCTTACCCATACACTAAAAACCACATTAAAGAGTAAATTCTATGGCAAGTAATTTATCTCAACTTTCAGAAGACACTTTGACTTAGAAAAGATTCCCTTGCAAGGGTTGTGCAAGCTTTGGAGGATGAACAATATGATTAGATTTACAAAGACAGATTTGGGTTCTCAATCAACTGTCTTAAGATGTACCTGCAATTGGAACAGGCTAAGAGGACAGCCACCTTGCTCACTGTAATGATTACACACAGCTGCTGACCATTTAAATGTCACATGCTGCTGCTGGCAGGTGACCCCTGGTCTTCAGTGTGGGAAAGGCCATGTGCCCCACTCTTAATATCCTCAAGCCTGGATGAGGAAAATCAATGTAATGACCCATAAGAGGAGCCTGCTCATAAATAAGGTCACTAAACATCACTAGTTATTCTCCAGCTCTTTAGGAAAGAAAATACCATAAAAACCTATGAGTAGAACATAACCCCATGCTCCAGTAGCACATATATATTGGGGAGTAAAAATACGCATGGGCACTCATGCCAACATATTCTTCCTCATCTCTGTCCATACCAACAGCCCTTGTTTGGATCCATCTAGCACAAGCTTAGTACTCACACACCAGGCACTTGCTCAAGAAACACCAGAGGCCAAAGCACAGCCTCACACTGCAGACAGGCCTATTTGTTCTCAACAAATTGAAGACATTGTTGGAAAACAATTTATCCACAGATCCAGATTTCTAACATCACTCTGGTGCCTTCAAGGACCATTTCATCTTGGGTTGTCAGTTGCTAAGTGCAAACTCCAAGCCAAGCCACATCTTGAAACTCATGCGAATTCATGAATAAATACAATTTGCTAGTTGGAAACATGCCTTTGTCTTTCCCAAAAGGTCTCCTTCCTCCTGCCCCAGGCTGTGCTGCCCCACTCTTTCAGCATCGGATAGCCTGATGCAAATCCACAGAACCCAGAGCATATGGCCTCCACATGGATGCCCCGGTTCCTTCAGCATCCCTCTTCAAGGTGGAAATACACAGGGTAACTTGAAGTGGTTGTGGAGGGAGAGAATCCAAATGAGCTCTGGTATCACAGTCTTCTCAGTTGCTGGCCAAGACTTACTTCCTCCATGTTGGCCTACTTACTCAGAGTTTCTAACAGTGATCCCACCACCACCAGGGTCTGTATCCCCAATTTTAATCTGTCTCTCCCAGCACCAGGATGATGACAGATGTGGAATAACACCAGACGTTATGCAATGTCACCAAGTCCTTGTTGTGGATGCTACTACTGAGCGCCTTGGTGCTTCTTTTGAGCTGATACCATTTCTATTCCTTAACAGGCCTACAGCAGCAGTAGGTCAGGAGATCCCGGAGGAACCACCAAGGGTAGCTCCTCAGTCCTTCTCCATGTCACATTGGTCCTGATGCCACAGACTGCTGGCTAATTCAGGTTGACAAGCCCAAAGATTAGACCCCACCAGACGACCGCCATATCCCAAGCCCTCATTTACAGGGTGACTGAATGTGCAGTGTCAATTAAGAGCGAGACACAACCTAGGGGGCTCCATCCTATTCCCTGGGTTTAAAAAAAAAGCAGCACAATCTGAGTTTGCATTTTCTTTAAAAAAAAAAAAAAAAAAGAATTCAATGCTGACCCTAAAAATCACAGCTTATTTTGTTTTTCAGTAGTTTTTGTGTAACCAATTAGTCTCTTTTGTGCTTTTGGTCCTGCTTTGGTTTGGGTAAGAGTGAACAGCATTTAAAATGAAGGCATTGTTTATTCACAAATCAAATAAGCTCCCGACAGCTGCCCCAGTGGCTTCCTCATTCAGCTAAATTAATGCCCAAGGCCTCAGGGTGAATGGTCTTCTGGGGAGAATGCGGGCATTTATTTTCAGATTTTCATTTGGTGTCGGGTCTTTTAATGCCAGATCCTACTTAATGTACTTGTTATGTTAAACTGTGTGCAAATCTATTCTGTGCACTACTTGACAGAATTCATACTCTTAAAGTCACATGTGATTTGCACTTGAGAAATAAGGTCTCAGCTTCACTTTCAAACAGCAGCAAGCCAGTGTTGCCAAGAGTGGAGTTGAAGCCTGTTCACATGCCCTGTCATCCCCCGGAAACCAGTCTTCCCTCTTCCCGACAACCAGTGCTAGAAGAGGCATGGAAAAGTACTGCAGCCATTTTGCTCCACACTCATGAAACCACTTATATAAATTATTTCACAAGTTTCTCATTAGAAAAAAAATATATATTTTGTTCTTTTTAAGTATATAGCCAGCCCTCCTTTCCGGTATTTGCTTTCTCTGTCTGCATGGGATGGACAGTTCTTGATAACACTGAGTTTTATACCTATCCTTCAAGGTGTGTTCTCTGGAAACACTGAGCTGCTTCTGAGAACCTTTGGTCCTGAAATCTCTGACTCTGAGATGTGGTTGAACCAAACCAGAGCCTCGGTTTCTCCAGTGGCTTTACCTCTCATCTCTCATCCTGCCTTCAACACCTCTCCGTCCCCAAACACAGCTTAGGAATGCTCAGAAGAGCAGACCCAGGAGAAGTGGAGCTGCGACATTTTGTTTCTGTCTCTCAACTATCCTTCACCCACTGTGGATACGAAGTCCCTTTAATATACTTGAAATGGCTGGTCCATTTCTTTCCTTGTAACCTGGAGGATGTCCCAAGAGGAAAACTCATAGTCAGTGACAGGGCCTAGCTATGCGTCACATGAAATTGAACTTCCTGCTCTTTGACATAGTAAACTTAGATCAGCTATTTAACTTTGGCTGTGAACAGCATTTTCTTCTGTTGCCAAAATCACTTTTAACCAGGATAAATCTGGTAGATTGTTTTTGGTGTCCAGACCACAAAATCAAAATTTTGTGTGCACTTATGAGGTGCCTAATTACTGCTTTCATGTCTCTCTCCCTCTCTTTCTTTCATCCTCTTCAGAGCATAAACACATTTATGTCCCCTCCTCCTAAAAAACCCCTTCCCTCAGCATCTCCAGCCATCACCCTACCACTGGTTCTACTATGCCCTGCTGGGGACAGACAGAGAGGTACCTACACTACAGTTCCTTTCGTCGACTGCAGTTCCTCCCAATCCTTCAACTCTAATTTTGGCCAAAACTTGCCATTTCTTTTTTTCCTTTGAAGGATCCTAACAATCTATCCTGAACCTCAAATCTAATTGTGTCTCCTCAAACCATGTTTTATTTAACCTTTAAGTGGAAGAATATTGTCATCCACCTGCATATGCATGGATGTTTCCTCCTGACATCGGATGCTTGAGGTTTTGCTAACTTGCTATAGCTTCTCCTAAGTCTTTCCCATATCAGTACTTTGGGGTAAAGAATTCCCAGGACTTGAACTTGACCCCTCCACCATCACTGACTGCTTAATCCTACCCAGCATTGGGAGTCCAGTTTCACTGGGCATCTCCTGCACCTTGTACCATTCATCCTTTCTTCATGGAATGGCCATAATGCATGGTCTTGATGTTACTTATACTCCCACCTTCTCTCCCTGGCCAGATTGTAGGCTCATGGTGGGCAAAGGCTGTCTGCCTCAATCCTCTTAAAATCCTGTGGATTCAGTCCAATGCCTGGTACATAATGTGGAATGCTCAATAAATTCATTTTCAAAATTATTCATAACCAAAGTCATTTTCTGTCCTTTCCTGTTTCTTCATGAGAGTCTCATTTGGCACAACCATAAAACTAAAGCTCTCAGTCTTTATTGGGCAGAACAGTCCAAAGAACCTGAGTTTAAAATGAAGATTCCTAGCCAGGTGTGGTGGTGCATGCCTGCAATCCCAGCACTTTGGGAGGCTAAGACAGGAGAATCATGGGTTCAAAGCCAGCCTCAGCAACTGTGAAGTGCTAAGCAACTCAGTGAGACCCTGTCTCTAAATAAAACACAAAATAGTGCTGGGGATGTGACTCAAGTACCCCTGAGTTCAATCCCTGGTACCAAAAATAAAATAAAATAAAATAAGAGATTCCTAGGCTCCTTCCTCAGATAACCTGAAGCAATGGGTCCAGGACAGACCCAAGAACTGGATTCTTATCAAGCAACCAGTGACCACATGTGACCTGAGGAACATGCTTTCTATCCATCATCCCTGTTAAATCACTGCTGTGAAATGCTAGGAGAGCTAATCCTCTGGCACAGAATTCATTTCTGATTGTAAATTCTTAAATTAAGAGTCTATGGTCCAGTCAGGCATGGTGGTGGGCACCTGTCGTCCTTGCTACAGGGGAGGCTGAGGTTGGAGGGTCACTTGAGTGCACAAGTTCAAGACCAGCCTACACACATGGTGAGACTCCCATCTCAATATAAATAAATAAATAATCGAATAAATAAATAAATAAGTTTCAGTGGTCCAAAACCTTGTGGCTATTTTGTTTGTTTGCTTTAGGTGAGACAAGCCAGTGTGACTGTCATCCCACATTTATTAAAGGCCCACTAAGCCCAAGGCACTGCTCTGGACACCAGAACACAGCAGTGAGTCAAACCACCAGAGCAGCACCCCCTGCCCTCCTGGGGTTTGCTTCTTCTGAAGGAGCCCAGCCAGTGTGTCCTCCACCACGGTGCCACTTTCACAGGTTCCAAGGAAGGAATGAGGGCAAGGCAGGGAAAACCCAGCCCTTGAGCTTTCAAAGTGGTCAAAACACATGTGACGTATTGGCACAGCATATGTGACCTCTTCCCGCACTGGGTGGCCCTGGCCCAGTGTCCTTCTGGATCAGCTATTTCCTATTACAAATGTCTACCTGCTGTTGTGTCATCCTGTGTCCCTCCACTTGCTTGCCAGGCTTCAGAAGGAAGGGCATCCAAGTTGGCCTGTTGACGTAAATGCTCGAAGTCCCTTCAAGTCAACTATGGACAGCAGGGAGTGAGGAAGGGCCAGCCTGAGGGAGCAGGGCAATTCCTTTAAGGTCCCCAGAGAGCTCCCACTCCTGCTGTCTGCCAAGCAGAGGCTAGTGTTGAATCTTTCATGTGTATTGGCTGCTTCTAGGGTTGTTTTATTCATCATTACTTTTATTTGATCCAACTGTTTCTTGATGCCATCCACATCCAGCATGTAGATTACATGCATACCAGATTTTCTTGCAAATATAAAACCCACAATGACTTTGCTATGTAAACAATCTCTCAGTATTTTGGATCACTTCAATAGCTCCCCTTTGAAAACAAAACCCTCGGTGCTATTTAGACACAAGTTCCAGATGGGGCGGTTAAGTGCGCCTCGCCCCTGGGAAGTGAGCACAGTTTCCGTGCAGCAAGCGTGGTGGGCTGGGCCCCATTCCCCAGCTGTGCCTCCTCGCCTCTGTCATCTCCCACTGGTTTCCCCAGCCACCATTGTGTCCTGCCTCCAGCTCCAGAAAAGGACTAACTCCACGTCCATTTCCCAAGGGCACCATGGTCCCAACAGGCCTGACAACATCATCCAGTGTCCCCACGATCATCAAGATTCTCCTGGATTTGACTCTTATAGTTCATTCTTTACCTTTCAAAAGAAAAACCCCTGGATACTAAACTTGCAAACATGAACTAAAAAGCTCCTTTCCCTAAAGCCAATTCTGATCACCCATAATCAAAGACCTCCAAAGAGCTCTAAATAAGGTTAGAACCAGAGAAAAAGTCACCAGTGTTTTCCATAAGGTGACACTGAGACTTGCTAAAGAACAAATCCAAGGAGGATCCTTAATTTTTATTTTATAACATCTACTAGGTATGTGGCACTGGAAAGAAACAGGGAAGGTCAGCCTCATCCTCTCTCTGGATTACACTGCTCACAACTGTCACACTCTTGGCTTTTACATTCTCTATTGAGATAATTCATGTAAAATGCCTGGACCTGGGCTTTTGCACCTACTCCACAAATGGTGGGTCCATTTGTTCTTCTAAATTCCTGTCCTTTGGACCAAATCAAAGGAAAGCTATACTCCAATGATTATAAAGTAGCAGAAGTCACTTTGCGCCCTCCTGTCTTTAAAGCCCTTAAAATGCAAGCTCCCTACCCTGTGACTTTTGGTGTTTAACAAATGTTTGATGGAAACTTCTTCAAGTTCATCAAAGCTTTAAGGATCTGGAGTTAAAGATTTAAAGAGGCTCAGAATGCTCTTCTCCAACAGGCCTCTGCTCTTATTCAACCTGATCTCAAAACAAACCACACTGTTTATGTAAATTTAAACCTAATGGTTCACAAAAGTGGGCTCAGATAAGCAGGAAAAGCCCATGAGTTTAGACGAAAAGGCACCAAAGAGCTTCCCCTGAAAGCTCATCTGTTCTCTGGGGGCCTCAAATTCAACAGCTGCTGTAGCTTTATGTCTAAAAATCCTGGAAAAGGAATTCATTGGAAATTTTCAATATTCACAGGACACTTCCTTCTGCAACCATATCCCACCAGGACTCCAAAGTCATCTCTATAGCATTTATAGGCTAATCTTTCTATGTTTACTTGCAAACGCTGTCAATTAGGAAACCCTCTCCCTCTGACAGTCAGGAACTGCATCCTATTTTCATGTACATAGACCCACAATGAATCGCAGGCTCCACTAATCCTTTAAGAGTGTCAGAGGGCCCATGGGACTATCAGAATCAAAGCAAACCCTGCCCTGTATTATGCTATTTCCTACTAATCCTAGGAAAATGAATGTTAATTTATCATGAAAAAGGGTTAATTATGCATTTATTTCCGACGTAGGTACATGAGATCAGGCTCAGAAATAATGCTGAGTATAATTCTCTTTTAAATGAGGATTCCATTTTAAGCATTTTTATCAAACAGACGCTAAACTCGGGGCAACTGTGCAGAAGAAAGAGAGTGGCTGGGTAACAACA
Source organism: Geosciurus inauris (assembly GCA_004024805.1). Taxonomy (NCBI): domain Eukaryota; kingdom Metazoa; phylum Chordata; class Mammalia; order Rodentia; family Sciuridae; genus Geosciurus; species Geosciurus inauris. Next base: position 148,532 of record PVHX01000248.1, on the reverse strand, counting down.
AGCCCCAACTATAATTTTAATTAACCTTCTGATCCTGCTTAAATATATTTTGCCTTGTAAAAATCTGTAATAACATCTATTTCAATCTCCTCTGCTATTAGTTATTAAATTGAAAATGGATGCCTAGACTGATTTGGCAAAGATATTCAAGAAATTTTTCTTTATTCTCTCTGGTTTATTAAAGTAATAATTTGTAGCATAAAAATTTCTCTGATTAAGTAATTTAGTGTAATTAAATCACCAGATTTATTAGGCTTCCTGGAACTGCACACACACAGCTGGAGTGATGGTGACTGTTAGCAGATGCTGATCCATAAGCACATCTTGGCGGTGCCTTTCTGTGAATCTCCCTGCTGCTCAGACCAGGCAGTCTCGGTTTTGCATGCTCTCTCACGCAGTCACTGAGGTTCTGAGGCTTCTACCTACTGATACACTCCTGCTTACAGTTAAAAGAGAAGCCTCAAGACGCTCTGCAGGTGCCAGTGTGGGGTCAGCAGAGGAAGGCAGTTTGGTAAATTCTTCTCTTCCCTTCTCCTAGATCCACTTGGATTCCCAACAGCTCCATTCTGGAAACTTCCCTTGTCCTGAGGACACATGACTTGTCTCCCCTCAGCTCTGAGAATTCCTTGGAAGACAGGACCAGGTTGAAAGTTCCTGAGCCAGACTGTCACCTTTACAAAGGCTTTGGAGGTCTGCTGGAAGAGGAACAGGATTGGATCTTGACAGAATGTGCATCTTCCTCCTTAACCTTGACAGAATATACATCCCCTAAGTCTCTTGCCATGTTGTTCACTCATGACAATTGGCACACCAGAAGGGCAAGGGTAAGACACAAAAGTTTAAATGTCTTCTCATCTGTCCACCCATCTACCCTGCATGTGGGCACTGACAGCCTGAGAGCCCCACTGAAGTGGTATGGGGGAGTTAAGAAGCCCCAGAAAGCTGCTCACAATATGTGAGGTCTCCATGGAGAAAAGAGACCGCAGGTGAAAGTACAAAGTGAGGAGGCACTGCCTCCATGGGAAGAGGACACACAAAGGCTTCCCATAGGAAATGTACTTGAGTTTTTTCTTGAAGAAGGAAGGGTTTGGGGAGCAGAGGGTTCTCAGAGGACACACCAGGTGGAAGGACAGGCAGGTGTGAACACAGGAGGCTGCAGAAGGAAATTCAATGAAGGCCTGGAGGGAAGGGCGAATGCAAGGAGAAGGCTAGAGAGTAGGCAGGAGTCCAAAGATGCAGGGCCATGGAGTGGGGACCTTCTCCTGAAGGGGCTTGGGCAGCTGGTGCAGACATCCAGGGATGAGAGGAAAGAAAGCTGATAGGAAACACCCTCACGCGCACTGAGCAGCACTTCTCAGGGTCACCTTTGAAGGAGACGCTGTGCATTCAGATATATAAATTCTTCACTCACATAATATATATTTGTGGAACACAGTCTGTGTCTGGTATTGAAGACAAAGATATTTATATTTAGAGTTGGAAATTGCTATGTTTTGAGTGTCTTGTATCTGTACACATTTAAAAGCACCTCCATGGGAACGGTCTTATCTTGTCCTCACGCACGCAGCCCTGGTCTGTGCGAACACTCAGTTCTGCAGCCATGCTGGGGACAAGTACCTTTCCTGGTTGCTGAGCTCATCCTCTGTGCAATCTGATCCCTTGTGTGGCAGAGGTGGGATCACAGTCCTGGGATGCATCTCATGGAGGAATAATGGGTGTTATGGCTTTCATTAGGCAGATGAAGGAAAGGAGGCTCGAGGGATCCACTGTCACACTGGCTGAGTGACAGAGCTGAGATGGGATGCCCCCCCTCTTGTCTTCTTTGTCAGGTGGCTTACCTGAACTATACTGCCTCTGGCATGAGGCACACTTCCTATTTTCACCCACACATGATGAAGCATGGACCTACAGCTTTAACGGAAGCACCTTTCTAATAGCTCCACTTTTTCCTTCAAAGGACACGAGATAGAGGGCAACTCCCAAGGGACTCGGGGAGGCTTCCCTATTCTAAACAGAGGCACAGAGCCTAATTTATGACACACAAAAAAACCACAAAGCATTGCACTGAATACTAGAGAGAGAGCTTTCTGCATTATGACTAGTTTGGGCTGAACAAGTCTGTATTTTTGGTTTTGTCCCAGGAGGAAAAAAACCCAGTCTGTGACCCAATCTGCCAACCCTGGACTTTTCAATAAGTTAAACTTCTCAAAAAAAGGTGCTGTGCCCTTTCTCTGCAAACTTCCAAAAAGTGATTGTGTCCCTGTGAGCTAAAATATGATTCCACTATTTTTCTGATCTATATAAATTTACCATGGAACCAAGAAAGCACTTTTCAGGTTCAGATATATCTATATTTCAAAAAAGAGTACTAAGTGGATTCTAACAAATGAAATGAGCTAATTCTGTGAATCTTCCAACTAGTCTTTCCTGCATTCTTCTCCTTAATAACCTATAAATTTTAGTCATGAGAATCATTCCTCAGTGTCTGGGGCAGTAAAACTCTTGCTAAAAATCAATAGTCTGCCTACTTTTAAGACTTCGATGTGTTGTTAGGCGGCAGAGGCTTTCTTTATAAAACTCCATAATGACCTAAAACAGATTTGATTCTAGAAATCAGAATTCTCACACTAATAGACTTTCATTTAAGAAGGCTCTCCTAGCTGAGAACAGACTACCAAATGGGTTAGATTTTTCAATTTTATACCTTAGTCCATAAGTGCTAATTTCTCAGTGGAACAGTCAGATAATATAGTACCAGAGATTACTGAAACCTCTAGTCACAGTTCTGAATTATTAATTTAAAAGGTTATGCACCAGTGCTAATATAAATTATCTTTAAAAACTATCTTGATGGGTAACATTTTAATAAGCTTTAAAACATGATTTTCCTCTCTCAACACTGAAAGCAAAATATAATATATAATGGCTCTGAGTGAGCTATGGATTTATTGTATTTTTTCCAAAAGATTTGTGCGGCATTCCCCATAACCAATGATAAAGACCTAGCTGCGTATCCTGCCTGCAAATTCCCTGTCCTAATCAATTTAAGGCAGCAGGTGCATAGCCCTATCCCAGGACTCGAAATGAAATCTCACTCAGGCACCCCGCCGTGTAGGGGGCTCTTTCTTCCACAACCTGTTAGAAAACCTGTACACGGCATTCAGGCGTCACCTGAGCACATCATGGGGAAGAGGCAGGATGCGGTCAGGCCCCAAGGGAAGCAAATAAAATACCAACGCTGCGGCAGCCTGCAGAAATGTCAGCTCTCCCCCAGGTTAATAGCGTTTGTTCTGTGCCTGGTGTGGAACGCTTCCTGGGCTTTATCCTCAACATGGAGCCATATCCTTGGAAAAAAGGACGACTTGGAGGAAATATGTGACTTCTTAGCTGTCTAACTACGTGCCAGCTCCAAAAGATGGCTTGACATTTATCAGGAAGCCTGAGCAAGCGGGAGCTCAGCGGGCTGCCTTCCGCCAAGGACAGAAGAAGAAGAAAAAAATGCAATGTTAGATTACCATGCATAGATCATTAAAGGGCGAGATTAATGCTGGTTGATGTTATGCTCCTTATAATCCTCGCCTGGGAACCGCATCCAGATTTTTCTTGCTAGCTCTGCTTTTTGAGTTTAATTTGAAGCTTCAAAAAAAAAAAAAAAACAGTGAAAGTAGCTCATCCAGACCTCCCTAGTCCTCAGGGTCCAGGTCCTTAGGGTCCCTTTGTTTGGCATTGCCCTACCATGGGGAACCCTTTACTTCCCATCTCTCACTGGGAGGCTGCTTCATTACCATAGTTACAAGATGTAAACGTCAGTCTGGTAATAAAAGAAAACAATTCAATGGCTTCAGTTGCACTGCTTTTCACATTGAGGAGGAAATGAAAGTCTTCTTGGTTTTTCTCTTTTTATGTGTATTGCCTTATTTTCCAAAGGGACCTGGCCATTTCAACTTTGCAGGGCCTGAGCATTAAGTCAAAAAGCAGGCCTGCATGTAAAATGGAGTTCCCAGCTGGTTACCAAATGGCCTTCCTTTAGCTTTTTTCTAGGTAGATGTTGTTCTGTTTTGTTAAAAAGGGGCGGGGGTGCTCATGTCTGATGTAGGCAGACCGTTTCTATCACAAATAACACAGCAAGTATGTGATGCTTTTTTCAAAAATGACAAACAAAATATTAATTTGTAAGCAGAAAGAAAGACTATCAATCTAAATTTTACAGCCAGGGAATTTTAAAACATTTTTCACAAACATATTTCCATCTGCAAATATTTACTAAAAACCTACTGATTCCCAGTGCTCAAAAAAGTTTGTGATATCTTTAGAAGATGGAGCAGAAGTGCCTCCCCGTATGGATAATACTTGAGGACTCTGAAAGGATTTCATTCATCCCTTTCTTCCATGTTTCACCTGTTTTCCCATCCCTCCTTTCCTTTCTTCCTTCCATCCATCCAGCCATTCTCATGACCAGTCATTTAGGGTCTCTCATGGACCAGGCACTGGAGTTATAAAGACCAGACTGAGTGACAGGCCTCAGAGAGTTAACTTCTAGGAACATACAGTGTGAGCGTGGCTGGGATGGGTGCTGCTGTGGAGCTGTGGTCACAGTACATGGCTTCAGCGAGAAAGGACTTTTGAGCTGGATCTTGAGGGGCAAAGTGGCCTCTGCCAGAAACACTGGAGGTGAAGACCACTGGACAGCAGGAACAAAAACACAGAGTCAGGTACCTACATGGCTTGTTTGGGGACAGGTAAAAAGTCAGGTGTGTCCAAAACATAAAGAATGGGACAGAAGACTGGAAAGAAGGTGAAGACCTAACTATGAGGAGCTCTGATAGGAAATGCAGGCTTCCTGCATTAATGCACCTTCATCTAGACAATTATACAGCACATCTAGCAGTCAGAAGGTGACCCTGGTGACAGTATGGAGGACAGGAGGCAGGAGACAGAGACCCATTAGAATATTTTGCATAATGGTCCAGCAAACTAATGAGGTTCTGGACTAAGAAAGAAGACAGGAATGGCAGATGAGCTCAGATCAAGGTGACACTGTCATCTGCAATGGGGAACAGCAAGAAGGCAGGCCTTGGCTGATGGCAGTGGTGAGCAGGGAGGCCTGGGGAGAAGAAAATAAGGATCTGGAGCATGGGAAGAGGGTCTGGGGCAGACCTGGCAATGGGCAGAGCACAGGCAGGACACTAAAACCAGGTGAGCAGATGAGAGGCACTGAGCACCTACTCTCATTCTCCAAAGGACCAAAAAGCACCACAGAGATGGCAATTCACTGGGAAAATAAGGGACATGCAGAAAATGCAGTAAAATCACATCCCAAATATCTCAGTAGCATCGCTAGAATGATTAAGGACACCTCTGCCCACCACCTCTCCCTACACATCTGCATGTCTAGGTGCACTGAGGACAAAGTCTCAGGTCCCAACTTGTGAGCTGGAAAAGGAACATGCATGAAACTCTGTACACCAACAAGCCCAGGTTCAGGAAGAAGCTCAAGGCCAAAAGCAGGGACTTCACAAACCCAAGCTCCGTATCCATTAATAATAGGATCCATCAGTTACTGCCATGATTGCCTTTTCAAAATCTGACTTTGGTCTCTCTCTATAAGTATGTACATTAGACACACACAATTAGATATATAAAATTCACAATTTCAAAAGCATGGGACAATTCTGTCTGTACTATACCTGAGACTGAATTGCACATAGATCTTATTTGGGCCTGGCTTCTTCCCATCTGGTAAACCTTGAAGTTTTCAAATAAAGTAGGATTATGAACTATTTTTCTGAATCCCCTATACCTAGGGATCTTAGCCAGGCCAGGAGACTTTCCCTGGAGTTCTCCCTGGTTTGTGCACAAGGGAAACCCACCTCACAAATTCCCACATTATCTACTGTCTGTACTGTCTTGTACTGTTAATTAACTCCATCTTGAGTTTAATATTATCTGTCACTTGGACAGATGTCAAGCTTCTCGAGAACAGGCAGAGTAACACTTTTCTGTGTGTTACAAAGTAGGTACTTAAGTGAGTACACCACTTCAAGAATCTAATTCAGGAGTTTAGGGAAGGCATCCAAGGTTTCAAAATTGGATGCAAGAGACAGACTTAGATCCAATGAGCAATTGCATTAAGTATCAGAAGAAGGGATTGACATGGTGTGCACTGGACACCCAGGAGAGGGTAGAGATGAAGTCCCACCTTGGGTCAGTTTGGTGTATGTCTTTACCAACACCAGTGAACATACTGGTCTCAAGGGAGGCCCGAGGGGGACAGAAGAAACAGCAGAGAAGTGTGTAAGCAGAAAACACTGTCTTGTCTCCTCCACAGATTGAGGGGTTTTTTCCCATTCTTTCTAGGGTTCTTCCATGACAGGAGTCAACCTCTCTGAAATGCTGTGAAGACAGACTCCATCAGTCCTTTGTAGCCCCGTGTGCACTGGAGCACTCTGACCTGGGGTGGACAGTGTCTGTCTGTAGGAGCTGGAGCTCCCCACCTCCGCAGGGCCAGGCATCTGCCCCCACCTCCTCTCTCCCTTACTGCCCAATGGTATACCACATCCAGAGTTCCATGCAGAGGGAGCTGCACTGAAGTGAGGCTGGCCATTCCCCAAGCAGTGCCCAGTCCAGCTGAGAAGACCAAACACAACCTGACAGTTAGCAAGTTACATCCTCTGTACCCAAGGGCAGTTCTCCAGATCTGATTTCACACAGCAAGCCTCTGTCTGGCTGCACACCCTGAAGTACTTTAGTAACTCACAACTCCTTCTGAAAACCTTCTGTGGTTCAGTCTTCCCATCACCATTTTATCAAGGAGGAAACTGAGGCATAGAGATGAAGTGGCTAACCCAAGGTCACACGGCTCGGTCATCAGTGGTGGAGCCAGGATTTGAGCCTGGGTGGGCTGCTCCCAGAACTCATGTTCCACAACATGCTGCCTTTTACTCATACAAAAGCCTGAGCTGTTCCCTGGGGACAGAGGATATGATGGCCTTTTGGGTTGAGTGATCTGAGACCAAAAGATGTTCCTTGGGCCTAGAATGATGAACAAGATCTAGACAAAGAGAGAGGGCTCGGAAAGGCCACTCATTCCATGCAGAATACCAGAAAGAGAACCCAGTAAGCCTCTAAGTGGTGGCCAGAGACAAACGGTCCCACTCCTGAAGGCTCTGAAGAGTCAGTGAGGGCTCAGAAGGGCACAGACACTGTGCATAGAGTGCCTATGGAAAGGAAAGGTGCAGGTTCCTAGAGTCCCCAGGGTCCTCAGCCTGGAGAGGCTGTGTTGGGTACCGCTCCCTAGATATGAATCCAGGATGCCAAGTGTTACCCACCAAGCTGACTGTGCAATGGCCATGTTTTGTTTCCTGCGCTGAGGGTCTTCTAACACTGGCAACTCAGTTTGTCAAACAAATTAGATTCCTTAATAATCATCATTCCAATTCACGCCAGTCAGCAAATATTTCTTTCCAAACAAATACATAATTAATTCAGACAATATTTTTTTGACTCAAAGGTTTTAAAGTGCCTGGCTGAGGTGAACATTCAGGAAAAATAATGGTATTTCCGAAGGAAAATTCATACATAGTTCAATTTAGAATATTGTAATAAGACTCTGCAGCATAAATTCCAGCACACTGGACAGAAAACCTATTTGTGTAGCATGTGAGGACATAAATAAAAGCCAAATACTTATACTGTCCTCACAAATATGAAATTTTCTTTTGTGAATCTATGCTCCCTGACACATATTCTGAGAAAGTTGGGTCCCCTGATAAATATTGTGACTCAAAGGTCTTCATCAATATCAACTCTTTCTCATTATTCAGTTACTAAATAAAAAGGGTGATAATAATGGAGTAACAAATAACAGAATGATATAATTCAAGTTATGTATCACCTTCATTCAATATTCAATCACTGCAAATTTTGTCACCAACTTCTTAATTTTTCTGACAACAGAACTTATTATCTCATTTTACAGCTTCTACTCCTGCCAATGGCCAATTTTTGGTCTCCCTTTACCTGTTTTTAAGCTCCTTCTAACCCTTTTTTATGGTTTCTTTGAGTGTTCTGTTTGGGTTATGATTTTGGGGTAGGACCTTCCTTTTTGGTTCCAGCTAGAAGTTCCCTCCCTATGGGCTTCCCCAGTCCCACCATTGCACCCCTCCAAATAATGTTCTTTCTAGACCCTTCTGTAAACTGCAAAAGGAAAGAATTTTCTTTTCTTTTTTTCTAGAAAGCATCCCTTTTCTGAGATCTTTGTTCCATTTCTGACTGGTCTTTATGGGTCCACAGTTTGAGCAAGGAAGGGCCCTGGGTTCAGAAACCTAATATTTCTCTTCCTTCTAAATCATTGCACGAAGTTATGCTCATTCATAAATAATGTGTTTCCTGGTAGAGAGTCGATTTTGATGAAGCTCTTGAGGTAGATGATGATAATGAACTGAAATAAGCCTATTGGACTCCATTTGTGAGAACCTAGGAACAAAGATGCTATTATCCTTATGCCTCTAAGAATTTATTCTTATGTCTGTAAGAGTAATAGCATGCTGGCAATACTACTCTTTGCTCTGGTAGGTGGGAGGTACTGCTATCTGTTGTCAAGTAGTAGTAGAGAGCAGAACACCTGGTAGGAAAGGTGTGTGAGCAGAGTCGTTTCTAGGAGACAGGTGGGCCAGGACAGGCAGCCCCAGGTGCTTGGCCTCCACCCTGAGGAGTTGATACACATGCACTCTTTGAGACCATCAAGCTCAGACTCCTATAGGCCCAGGTCACACTGGGGCTTAACAAAACCAAGGTCACTGGTCTACTAAGGGAAAAGGCGTCAAGCCAGGGATCAGGAGTAAGATCTAGTTCTGCCATCCATCTCAACACATATCCTCTGCTGAAGGTCTTAGTTATTTGTAAAATGGCCATAATAAGTCCTCACTGAGCTAGCCACCCACTTGTCCAAGAATGTATCAAAAGCTCCTGAAGCAGAAGCTATAAATTAGCTACATGCATGCAAAAACATGGGTTGGATTTTAAGTTTGGAGTAAAAATGGTAAGAAGTTGACCAACCTCTGTACTGCAATCTCATCTGTCCTTTTTTGTTTAAAATAAGCACAAGAAGACTATATTGCTCAGGAACAAGAACACCGATTACACAAGAACACCGATTAAACACATGTGAGCAGGGGTCAGGTACAATAGGAAAGGCAGAGATGGAGGACAGAGTTGCGGGAGGGAGGTCTTGATAAGCCAGAGATGCACTTCCTCTCGCACAGTGTAGGGATGATTGTATAACATGAAGCCCCCTTATGAAGAATGTGACCTGATGATGACGATGGCAATCCAAGTCTGGGTTGAACACTGCTCTGTCTGTAATCATTGTCACCCCTTCTCTCGAAACCCCCAAAGTCAAAGGCTCAATAAACACACACCTTAGAAAGTTGCCTGGTGGCGATCTGGAGAGCTCTTGATTCTGTGGCCAGAAGCAGTCACTGAGCTACATTCAGGAACCCCCTAGATGCTAAGGCTGGTTCCAAAACAATCCAGCTCCTCCCCTTCTTCCCAGTCAGAGATGACCTAGAAGCTGCTTAGTAACTCAGGAGTCCACAAATTGCCATGTGCCTTAGGCCAGAAGTGCTTCTCCAGAAGTGCTAGAAACCCAGCTCATCTCACCCCCAAGTTTCACAAAAGGAAAGACACGTGAAGAGCCTGTCATTCCTCTGCTATTCGGAGATGCCCAGACCTGTGCTTAGATGGGCAGCAGGAAGGGGACAAAGCCCCAGTATGCTGGCTACTGTCCCCGCATATCAGACTCACATCCACCTTCCAGTCCCACCAGAGCTGAGCTGCAGGAAGACCCTGCTCAAGAACCCCAGAGTCCTGGTTCCCCTACATCCAGCTGCCAGCAGCCCAGGCTTCTATGCTGAGCCAATACTGTGCAGCTTACCTTTTGGAAACAGGAGCCCTCCTTCAAGTCTGGCTGGCATATTTTGCTCTCTTGATTTTCCTTTGCTTTCCAATTTTTCCCAAAGTCTTGAATATCAAAGGTCAAAATGCATTCCTCTCCTTCCTTGGAAAAAACGAGTATGGGATCTGTTGATCAAGTTCCTCTTCTTTCATCATTTCAAAACCATTTCATCAGTGCCCTCTGGAAAAATGAGGAAAGGACCTTTGCTCACTGGGCCTGGAGCTCCAAGCTGATCCTCTTATTGCGCTGGCTAGAGTTTCAAGGACTATGTTGAATAGACATGGTGAAAAAGGGCATCTCTTTCTTGTTCCCATTTTTAGAGGGAGTGCTTCCAATTTTTCTCCCTTTAGGATGATGTTGGCCTTGGGTTTAGCACAGATAGATTTTACAATGTTGAGGTATGTTCCTAATACCCCTAGTTTTTCTGGTGTTTTGAACATAAAAAGCTGCTGTATTTTATCAAATGCTTTCTCTGCATCAACTGATAAAATCATATGATTCTTATCTTTATTGATGTGATGGGTTACATTTGTTGATTGATTTCTATATGTTGAACCAACCTTGCATCCCTGGAATGAACCCCACTTGATCATAGAGCACTATTTTTTAAATAAGTTTTTGTATGTGATTTGCCAAAATTTTATGGAGAATTTTTACATCGACGTTCATCAAGGATATTGGTCTGAAATTTCCTTTCTTTGACGTGTCTCTATCTGGTTTTGGTATCACAGTGATACTAGCCTCATAGTATCAGTTTGGAAGGGTTCCCTCCTTTTCTATTTCATGGAATAATTTGAGGACTTTTGGAGTTAGTTCTTTGTAGAAGAAGAAGTTCTATAAGAACTCAGCTGAGAATCCATCTGGTCCCAGGCTTTTCTTGGTTGGTAGGCTTTTGATGGCATCTTCTATTTCCTTGCTTGAAACTGATGTTTAAGTTCAGTCAGATAAGGCCTGGAGGGCAAGGTGAGCACCTCATACCTCATTCAGGGAGCTAAGGCACTGGGTCCAACCCAATTTTAACAGCACACACACGCAGAGCACTGTGAGGAACACAGGCCCACATCTATGAAGCACCTAAATGCATTATGTCGTGTAGTCAGCTCAACAGCTCCCTGAGCAGCCCTTTGGGATAAGATGTCAACCATTTTGTCCTCTCTTCTTTTGCTGCCCTCTCTCTTCCTCACTTACTCTTCCTCTACGCCTACCAGTCCTACTCAGAGAGGGCCACAGAGGCTGGCGCTGCTGGCCCAGCAATTTGCCCCCAAGCTCCTTGTGTCAACAACACACTGGGACCAAGATCTGAGCATCCCTGCCTGCTTATGGGTTCTAGTTTCTGTTCATGCTCCCAGAAGGTCAGAAGAGCATTTGCTCCCTTTCCACATCCCAGGACATGTTCCAATCTCATCATCAGGACCTGGGACAGGTCTCCAGTTGCCTAGATGAATGCTGTCCACACTGCCTTGCGGCTTCCCCTCAGAGATGTACTGGAGTGAAGGTCACAGCTCGACACTTGTGCTTGGAAGCATCTAGGTGCTCCGTGCTGCAACTATCCAGACATTTCAGGGAATATTTAGCACAATGCACTGCCTACCCCACCAGAAGTCCAAGAAAGCCATTTACTTTTGTGTGGGTCCAACTATTCATGAAATGCAAAGCACCCAGATGGATAGCTTTCCTGAGGGTGATTGGTTCATGGAGTCTCCAGGCATATGGAGGAGCTGCCCTTCAAAGGCCCCAGAAGGCTTGGGGAAACCTTTGAAAATTGCAGGCCACCAGGCCTAGTCACCACCCTGGCCAACTGTCAGTGCAGAGGTCCATACAGTGTAGAGAGGATGGCCCACATGCCAGCCTGCACAGTGCTTAGGAAGGCCCTCCCTCACCAAGCTGAAGACAAATGACTGTATTTCCCCAGATATGCACTGTGTCTCCTGTTACTAGGGCTGGCAAGGACCTGCAGCCCCTGAGTATAGCCCTGCCAGACCACCGTCTCCAGCCCTCTGTACCACCCCCCAACTTGCTGAGAGTGGCATCTGGCCACACAGAAAGCTGCCTCTCTCTCTAGGCTCTGGCCTTGAGAGGTGGCACTACAGCTGGGTTTCCTGGCCAGTTGCTCTAGTTCTAATTGAAATGTATCCTCAGAGGGTCATAGCAGAGGCCTGAGGTCCCTTCAATGCATCTGCCCTACCCTAACAGGAAGTTGGTGCCAGTTCTCAAAGCAGGAGGCGCAGGGAAATTTTGCAGCATCAGTCATTGGTGCTTCTGACACAGAGACACCACAGCATCTTGCCCGCTGGACTAGGAAGACAGCAGAGTCTCTTCAGTGGGACAACTCTTTCACCAAGAGCCTGCATGTCCCCAGTAGACACTGTCCATCTACAGGGCAATGTCTCACCACCCCTCCTCATAGGCCCTTCTGCAGCTCTGGAGGTGCGATCATCAACCCAGCCCCTCTGTGCATCAGACAAGATTTTTTCACAAGTTTTTCTCATTGAGGTATTTTTTTTCTTTGAGGCTTTTAAACTCAACATTTAGCTGTTCTGACTATAAGGAAAGAAACTTTAGCGAAGGGTGAAAATTAATGAAATGTAACACAACACAGTGGCCTGAGATTGAGTGGGTAAGGGGGCGGGGGCAGGGAGGAGCAGGGTTCAAATCCCAGCTCTGCCACTTTCTAGCTTTGTGATCTTGGACACCTGACCTAACCTGCCACAGCCTCAGCTTCCCCATCTGTAAGAAAGACTGCTCACAGCACCACGTCACTTGTGATAATACATAAGGCCATTCACACGTCCTGCCAGACCACCATCTCCAGCCCTCTGTACCACTGCCCCTGCCATGCTGTGCATGTCCTGCTGGCCTTAGCCAGCACCTGTGGCCTTAGAGGGACCACCTGGGCACTAGCACTACCTATCCTATAGGGTTGCTGGAGGTACCTCTGGGTTTACATGCCACTCCCTACCAAGACCAGGTCCCCAAACCAAAGACTGGCTAGCATGGGGATACAAAAGCCCAGCTCTTCACTCACTGGCAGGACAAGCTGCAGGCTCCCATCTGTCCTCCAGAGCCCCTCTCATATCACACTGAGCCACATCTCAACCTGCACCTTGCTTGGCCTCTCCGCTTCCCTGCTGCCTCCCCTGCACCCTTACCAGTTTCTTCAAGGAGCCCTTCCAGAATAATCTTTTGCCTGGTGATCATCTCAGGCTCCTTGATAGCAGCAGAGCAATAAAGGCTAGATGTCATTACTATTTTTACTATTTAAATTGTTATTATGGGGCCTGGGGTTGTGGCTCAGTGGTTGAGAGCTTGCCGCACATGTGTGGGGCACTGGGTTCAAACCTCAGCACCACATAAAATAAATAAAGGTATTATGTTCATCCACAACTAAAAAATACATATTTAAAAACAAATCAATTGTTATTATGCCCCTTGCAATGTCTCACGGCACTGAATCAACTGATGGGTATCTAGACAGGGGCCCTGGCATACCTCTAGAGAAGCTGCTGTTTTTTTATTTTTATTTTATTTAACTTTGAAAAAAATTTTGTTTATTATTATTTTATTTATGTATTTATGTATGTATGTACATATGTATGTATTTATATTTGCAGGGATGCTACCAAATGGATGTTTCTTCCCAGGGCTTTGAAGCACAGGATCAGCTTGCAGCAGCTGTTCTGAGTTGACCGGACCCAGCACAGGACCCAGAAACAGCGGCACAGGCAGGAGAGGCCCCTCTGCCAAGCAGCGATGCTGGCAGGTGTTACAGTGCCAGTGACAGTCCCTGGGAGACAATGGGACTTCTGGTAGTTAACACACAGCCCCAGACAACCTTGCCACTTCTAAGCAGGTTTGTATTTCACCAGTGATGAAATGTGACTCCCCGCAACCCCCCAAGGAACTAAGTGACAAGAGAAAAAAGCCACATTACTTCACGCAGAGGTGGTGGCAGCTCCTAATTACTGATGCACCACTAAGCAAGGTTTTGCCAACAGCCAAATGAGCATGTGCACTTACAAAATAAGGGCATGTGGCACAACTGATTGGTTTGCACATATGTCTGTGACATTACACAATTTGGAAAGGCCAATCTCTCTTTATCTATAGAAGTCAAAGGAGAATGGCTCTTTAAAAAGAATCCACATTTAAATGTCACACTGTTTCCCATCCGATTATCTCTGTACTCTGTATACAGAAGGGGAGGGGGAAGCTGGATGTTCATTTTCAGTGCCATCTATCATCTTAATTAATAGTAAGTAAAATCCTATTTGCATTTCAGGTGAACAGCACATAAAAGAAATGAGATTTTCTTGACAAATGAGAGTACCATGTTTGGAAGGGATATGACTATCCTCCCAAGGAAATGTAATAGCTTTCACTGCAATTTGTATCTCAGCCCCTGCGAGCTATGGGCAAACTTCAAGTGCTTCTTCTCACTCTTGGCTCAAGCAAATTTCACTTCGAGCTATTACACCAAGAGATGACCTATTGCACAGGGTCCCATCTCCATCCCTTTCCCAGGACCCACTAATGTTTATGGGAACCTTAATGTTAAAACTCAATGAAAGAGTAACTCGAGGATTTTCACAGGTGCTCCCAGATAACGGTGCTATTGAAATGATCAGAACATTGTATGTGAATGGAAGATGGGTTTTAAAGGCCAAGAGATATTAAAAACTGATGATTGTAGTACTTAACATTAGTCAATAAATGCACCAAGGTTTCTAGAAAAAGACTGAACTCTTCCTAAATACAAATATTCTATAAATATTTAGGATTTATATGTTATTATTTCCTTTTAAAATAGAGACTGTGAGGCTGGAGCTCTATTCCAGTCTGCTATCCTAGCATCTCTGGAGGACCCTGGGTGGCCCCTGTTTTCACTTGCTTACAATTATGTTCTTCATACAATGAGTGAATTGGATGAAGTGCTCAGTGAGGCTCTTTCTAGAATTAACAGGCTAAGACATTCACTTTATTCAAGGAGTTATGTTCTAATTCCCCGGGCCGGAAAACTGCTCACTTATTTTCAATATTAATAAAGTCTAATTAACATAATAATCTAGGAGTTAGTGGTGTGGATAATCCAATGAAGGAGCTCATCCAAAAGCCATTTTATCTAGCATAAGAACCCTAGGATTGACTTTTCTATGGTAAGTTTTAGCTTTTAATTGTGTTTTATTTAGGATGATATTAAAATGTGTTTACTCCCACCAAGCACATACCCGTGCAGAGACATGAACAAACCAGTCCAGAACCTCATTTGGCTATGAGAGGGGAGAAGCTTTGTATCCAAACATTTGCCAGGGAAAATTCTATACAAAGGCAGTGAAGTCTAAGAATGGCAGCGATAATTTTGCATTGATCTCTGAGGTGCCCAAAGCACAGCCATGCGTATAGTCTCCTGAATGGTCATCAGCCAGGGCTAGAGACAGTGACACGTTCTTCAGCCCTCCCAGCTCCCCATAAGAATTTACAGAGGGCTCAGGGATTTAGCTTAGCGGCACAGTGCTTGCCTAGCAAGCGCAGGCCCTGAGTTTGATCCTTGGCCCTTATAAAAAAAAAAAAAAGAATTTACTGAACACTTGCTATGTGCCGGGCACTGAGTTACACCTCAGAAATAAATGTCCACAGCAGACATCCCAGAGCCCCTGGATCTTATAATCTGATGGACAGTCAGCCAATGAGGAGAAACCACACGCCTGTATGTGATACACACTAAGAAGAAGAGATGAATAGACACAGCAGGATGCAGGGACCAGGAGAAGGGAAGGAGTCCTCTTCAGACAAGATGACTGGGTGGGGGTCTCTTTGATGCAGTGTCACATAAACTGAGACCTGCAGAGTGCAGGGTCCATCCCCCCACAGAGATGCTCATGGGAGCTGAGGTTCAGAGGAAGGGATGCCTACATCCGGGACGCAGAGACTGAGTCTGCGATACACCTGTCTTCAGCAAGGCAAGCAGCAATGAAATAAGTCAGACACACAAAGGCAAATATAGCATGATGCCTCTTACAAGAGATATCTAGAACAGTCCAGTTCATGGAAACAGTAAACAGAACAGGGGTTGCCAGAGACTAGAGCAAAGGGAAAAGGGGAGCTACTAGTTAATGGGTACAGAGATTCTGTTTGAGAAGATGAAAACCTTCTGGAGATGGATGGTGGGGATGGTTGCATGACAAAGTGAATGTGCTCTGTGCTACTGAATGACACACTCACAAATGGTTAAGATGTCGAATTTTATGTTATGTGTATATCACTACCATTAGAAAAAAGGTGGGCAAGAAATTGGGCATTCTTAATACATCTGAGCATGTTCCCTAGGTCAGTTAACGATCCTACCTGCAGTTAGAGAAGTGGCCCTGCCTCTTCACAGACTTAAAAATGGAGCAAAGTCATTCTCTCACAAAGGGAAACTGTTGGAGGAGGTGAATCTTATCAGGAGGGCACGTGACACAGTGTCTCTGTCTGTCCAAATCACAGCTCAAAAAATACTACCCCTGAGGAATTTCCCAGATTAGCACATCTTGTTTACCAAAGAAATAGCATCCCCTGAGCCCCAGCCCGCTTTCTGGTGTGTTCATTTATGTCCTGTCTCCCCATCTGTCTTAGAGGGCAGCACTCATCTCTCATTCCCTCCTCTTGAAACCCCTCCCCTCCACTCCAGCTACATTCCAAGCAGGCTTTGGTGTAACGTTTACTTTGTGGGCAGACCACATAAACAGATTGTGAAATCCACTCACTCATTCATTCATTCATCCATCCATTCATTCATACTTACTGAATGAAACATCTCTCAGCAATGGAAATAAAGGAAGTAAGTTGAAAACCATTGACTTCCATAATTTTATTCAACACTTTGAGTTTGATTTTCTATTACAGTTTACATTTCCAATTTTACCCAGTTCAATGCCTTTTTTTCCAAGCCGAAGACAGAATTTTCTGTGAACCATGGTTGTGTAATAGTTATCTATTTCTCCATTTATAGCACTCATCATTTTAGAAGGTCAAGGCAAATGTATTAGGCCAGAGGTTTTTTTAAGGTCTCCTTTCTTGATGAAGGTGAAGATGGACAAAGCTCTCTGAGAAGACAAATGCACCCCAGGGGGGCATTTTAAACCTAACATGAGCCCTAGGCAAGGCAGAGAGGGAGACCAGAGCTCAGAGAGGAAAGCAAAGCCCGGCAACTGGGATGCAGCTGGGGGAAGCTGCTATGAGGTCAGCCTGGGGCCTATGTGGCTCGGACAGGCAACAGCATTCTGCCACCAAACAGGGAAAGATTGTCAGTCAACATGTTGAATGGGCTTCTCTGTGCTGAGCACAGTGCCAGCTGCTGCACCCACAAAGCCAAATCTTTCAAAGGTACAGTGCCCCACATGACACAGAGCAGGTGTACACAGATTTGATGGGTGTTTGACATCAAACTTCTAGAACCCATTAGTCACCAGACTGCTCCTCCCTCTACCTGTCCACAAGAGCAGATCAGTGCATTCCTCATACTGGAACCAAAAAGAACCACTGGGTCCCAGGAAGTCAGCTTCCATCCCAGCCCTTGGCCCCACAAACAGGAGATGGGAGGAAGCCTGGATGCCCACCCTTCTCCAGAGCTCCCATAACATGTGATTCCTATAGAGGCCGGAAGAGTACTGCCTGGATCCTAGGCTCAATGCCACTTTCTATGCAGGGAAACTGCAGGAACATGGCTTCGTTCAGTCCCTTCCCAAAAGTCTGAACAAATCCTTCCCTGAACCACAGAATCATGATCTACCAATCACCAAAAGCCCTTTACAAGATGTTCTGAAAGTGAAAGAAAGATGATGAGGGAGGAGGAAAGAAGAAAGAGGGAAGAAAGCTGGGTCTGTCTTTGCCTGAGGGCGGAAAACAACCCAAGCCTTCCCTTCTCCCTCTGTGCTACCAATGTTCGGCATTTATTTGGTGACAAAGCTTCAAATGCTAATTGAATGCATTAAAGGCAATAACACAATCCAGAGAATTGTTTTGTTGTATTTTTAAACTTCCAGTGTGCTCAGCTACCTACAGCTGAACAAGAACAGGTAAAAGATCTCCCTGAAATAAAAACAAGGCAGGGCGAGGAGGGGAGCAGGCACCTACTTGGGAGTACACCGGGTTCCCATGGAGAAAAGGGCAACTGCCTGGTGCAAGGCAGTTTGGTATCAATGCAGTAATTTCTGGATAGCTGCCAATGCTAAGGTTAAAAAGCAATATTACAAGGCTTCTATGATGACAGCCTACTGGGAGACATTTGTTGGAAATTGCTTTGCCTATCATTTAGTCAGCAAAAAAAGCCCACAATACTAGTTATGCTCGAACTCTGTTGAGTGTGCATCTATAAATGATTCAAATTGTAAGTGCATAAAGCCCCCATACAGGTAGATGTAATCACCGTAAAAGCCTGGAGCCTCAGCCCTGTTCTTTTCCATTGATAGGCCATATAAATTTTCACCATATGTTGCCAAATAAGAAGCATAATTATAAAGAAAGTATATTCTGAGTTTTGAATTCAACTTTTGAAAATGAAATCAGAATGATTTTTTGGCACCAGGCAATAAACTTTTCCGGCAGCTCCATTGTGGAGACCAGATGCCCTAAAGTGTAGGACATCAAAGTGTAGGACATCGTACGGCCCAAATGAATTTTAACTGTGCCTTTTTAGTCTACGAGAATGGGCAACTTGAGCATTGCCAGGGGGATATTACAAGTTTTAACTAGACTGCCTCCTCAAGTCTCCAAATGACTAAAAACATTTTAAAGTGAGTTAAAGTATGTAAAAGAAAAATAAAGATCTGGTATTTCAGTGATCAGAGCGGTGTGAACTAATCTGTTAGTTTTCAATTACCAGAAGGTGGTTAGGAGTTGCCAGTTACACTACAGAGTCCAAATGGAGCCTTCCCCTTGGGCTTCACCATGATTTAAGAAGTAATTTAATTTCTTAGTGGTTTGGGGCTTTTTGACTACACTGATATACATGGCCCTGCTTTGTACTGGCAGCCTGTCCCTTGTCCTCAGGGGCCAAGAGTATCTATCTTAATGCAGACAAATGAGTGTTCATTCCATGGAGACCAGGCATTGGGTTTACAGGTTGGGCAGCTGCAAGGTGAGACTCGGGCCTGCAGGAAGGGGGCTGGGCAGCCTTCTGGACTCTTGCCCCAGGTCCTAGATGTCACTGGCATTGCATGAACCTGCCCACATCATCACCACCAGCCCCTGAAAACCCAGCTGAGGTGGCTCTCCCTGAGGGCCCCGGTGTTCAGGGTCATTTCAAATCCTATCAATATCGTTCACAGTCTGGTGAAGGGCAAGGGAATCATCCAAAGCAAACAGTTAGCTTTGTCTAGAGGCTGAATCTACAGAGAGAGAATGGCGGCAGCATCCTTCTTTCAAAGCTGACTGGCTCCCACCCATATGCCCAGCCATACTCTGAGCATAGCCTCTTAGAAGCATGTTTCAGAAATTCCTGCATGAATGTGAGGCTGGCCCTCCACAGACATGAAGATCCAAATGATCAGCACAGTGGCATCTGTGGGTTCCAAGAAGAGACAAGTAATAAGGGATACTTCTGCTTCAGTCTCAACAAAACCTGGGGACACCAAGGCAGTCCCAGGGAAAGGCTGGCAAGTGCATGTTCTCTATTTAAACTTCCTTTTAAGTGGTCAAGAGAAGGTGGACACAGCCGCCATTTAGGAGTCAAATCCCCACGGCCTTCATATGTCTGTCTCCCTCACTCTCTGTCTGTCCCCAGGCCCCTCCACTCACACAACACCTCCCTGACAAAGAGCTGTTCATTGGTCAGGCAGGGAAACCATATTTGCGAAGCTAATTTTCAGAAGTTATTAAAGTGGGCTGGAAAAAAATGGAAGCCAAGAAGACTCAAGATTACAAAACAAAAATAGATTTTTTTTTTATTATTGAGGCATTTTAAGAGCAATTATGTTGCTGCAGTCATAACAGCCACTTGAGCAAACAGCAGGCTGGTAAAGTACAAAAGACTCCTGCCACCTCCACACCCACTCCAGGGGCTGTTATAGTTTGGGGAGGGGAAGGAAATGGAAAGGATTTTTAAAACTTTGGGGTTTTCTGAGTTGATTCCTAAAAATCTGTTAACATATTCTTTACCATTCAAAGGAAAATAAAAGCAAACACACTTTGGGGAAATGAAGTTACAAAAAAATTACACATTGGGGATAAAAGATAAAGAGTTTCATTAAATCCCAAGTTCACAGAAATGTCACCAGTCCCTTGCCTTAATCTCATCTGTTTTGTATTTTCTGCTATAACCAGCAGAGAAGGAACAGTTTCCTAAGAAACACAAATCCTCCTTTTATTGGGAAAATTCTGTGTCGTGTTACCTGAAAGACAGGCAGAAGAATGCAGGCGAGCGTAGACCACCTGTGGTGTGGGCATTCTTGTGTGTGGACCTAGTTGAGATCACCCTGCCTCTTCCATTTTCCTGGGCCAACCTTGTTCCAAAGCCAACTTAAGAGTCAACATTCTATAAAAAGAAGGCTCATTATAAAGCCTTAAATGGGGAGCTGTAGGATGACTGGTGAGTTACTAATAATTTGCTGTCTCTCAACCTGCTGTAAATGCAGAAAGTAGTTTCTAAATATGCCAGTGGATTTGTTTTACTATTTACAAACTGGGTCTGTTAGGTAAATCGATGTTGCCAAAGTTGACTGATACATGAGAATAGAATATCTAAAAATAACCCCAAGAGAACTTTCCCACCAGACAGTCAAGCAAACAAAGCCATCTCCTGTAAATCATTCCTGACCCAGCTCACCTTTCTGGATCAACTATAAACTACCCCTCACTGCAGATGAACCTGATAGATACTCCATGTTTCCTAATTTATCCTGAAGAAATCGAAAGGGAATTTGAAAGGTTAATTAAAATTTCTGGTATGGTTCTGGTCGATAAATAACTAAGTACACAAAATTTAGCTGGATCAAGAGTTGTGTTTCTGAAAAATTAAGTGTTCTTGTTGATATAAAATTACCCTAGATCCATGGATTATCAATGCTCACAGTAAATAGAACAGAAACAAGACCACTGAGCAATATAATTTTTTTGAAGATTCAACTCTTAGCCTTCTGATTCACATATAACAGAGCATCAATAATTGTTTGCTATATGCCTGAATTAAGAAGATACTTGAGTACTTGGGAGCTTCTCTGAGCCACTCACTGGTAGGTAAACTTTTTGTCACTTTATCAATAGCTTCATCTTAATTCCTTACAGAACCTGAGAACCATTTCTGAAATTTCTCATCCAGTATAGCTTCTGATCAAGATCTGCCATGGGGCCAGAGGAAGGCAGGGCTCAGACAAGGAATTAGGGACATTTTCCCTGGCTCAATCTGAAGAGAGCCAGATAATAAGTCATTTCACTTTGCAAGCCATTCAGTCTTGTTCGAAACAATTCAACTTTGCCACTAAAATGCAAAAGCAGCCGCAAGCTATATGTAAATGAATGGACATGGATGTGTCCCAACAAAACTTTATTTAAAAAAATAAAGAACACACACTTTGCAGGCCATAATTTGCCATCCTCCATGAACTAATGTTTGCTTTTCCTTCATGGTCCTCCACTCGGTCTTCTTGAGTGCCTTCCCAATGAACTCTTTCTCTACTTCAAATCACCTTACTAATTTGGTTCTATTTTTTTGTTTTGTTTTGTTACAGTTTCACAGCCAGACTGAGTAGTACAACAAGTGAGGAAGATAGCTAGTTTGGCACCCTTCAAATTGATACTCTTTAAATAAATGCTTAACATTCTTGCAGCAGGCAAACTGAGTGCAGTGTCAAGGAAGGACAGGAGGAATTCACAGTGGGACACTCAGATTCCCTTGTTTGAATCCCAACAATTCAGCTCGGGGGCCCAAATTTGCAAACTCTCTTCAGTGAAACCTAAGCTACCCTCAGTTAACCATGCCATCAATAGTTAAGTGCTCTACTAAGTAGGAGGCAGCATAGGGGACACAGTGTTTGGGAAGAGGATTCAAATCTAGTTAAGAAGGCAAAATACAAATAGGGACAAAGACACATAGAACAGTTTAGTGTGCCAATACAAATGTGGCCGGAAGTCATCTCCCAGAACACTAGCCTGTGCAGAAAGAATGAGTCTTCAAGGAGATGTTCCATCATCCCTTACACAGATAAGAACATTCAAATATCGAAAGTGACTCTTTCTAATATCACACAGTGGTTAGTTAGGCCTTCTGAATGCCAGTCTACTGTGGCATGAATTTTCCACTTTGATTCTAAACTCCTTCTAGATTTTAGGACAACTACATTTTAGTACCTATGCAAAACAGAAAAGTCAAGGCTCTGGCATCAAGGATTTAATATACTGCTGCTGCACACAAACAGAAGCCATGACCACAGAGCAGGAGGCCTCCTTTAACAGAACAGAACACTGATATGTACCTTCAAAGTGGTAATCATTTTTCTATATCCTGTCAGAAATTCTTTATCAGAATTGCCCTCAGTGTCAGTCCATAAGCCATCCATCTACAGATCCATAAATCCACCCACTCACACATCCATTCACTGTCTAGTCACTCAAACATCCATTAAATACCTACCATGTTCCAGGCCTCAGACATAAAAGATGAGTGAGATGGGTCTTACCCATGAGAAGCTTTTAGTCTAAGTGAGGTTAACACAGGACACCCCAGTCTGCTCACCCTAAAGCTAAACCCTTTTTCTGATCTGAACTGCTGCTACCATGCCTAATGATTTACTTGCTTACTTTAGTAAAATGAGCTTCGAATGATCTTTCGGTTGTTTGCAAAAGCCTTATATAACCAAGATGTGCACTAGGTTACTACAAAACCTGAACTGAAGACATCAAGCATAATTTTTTTTAAAAAAGGTGCATAAGGCAGTGAAGTAGACCTGAACTTGATGAACAGAAGGACTCAATTTGAATCCTGACTCTGCCAAGTGTGTGACTTGAGCAAATTAATAAACTTCTCTGAGTGTCTTTTTCATCAACCAGAGATGAAGACAATTCCTATTTCACAGAGTTCATTATTTTGACAAATACTTAAGCACTTAACATGTACCTGGCCTTCTTTTGTACATGGGGCTGTGAATGAATAACACAGCCAGGCCTTTGTACTTCTTTCTGTAGCTTATATCCTAACTGGAGAGAGAGGAAGGAAATGAGCAAATGAAAAAATGGAAAGTAATTTCCTTGGGTTGCTACATTTAATCACCACAACATTTCATGGTTTAGAGAAAATAAAAATACTTATTCTTTCACTGTTCTGGGGGTCAGATGATCAAAATCTAGGTATTGGCAAAGCCCAGCTCCCTTTCAAGGTTCTAGGGAAGTCTTTGCTTCTTTTAGCAGCAAAACTTTAATCCCTACCTATGTCTTCTTATGACTTTCTCTGTGTGTCCTCTCCTCTTCTAGGGACAAGTCATTGGATTTAGGGCCTACTCAAAATTCAGCACGTCATCTCAAGATCCTTAACTGCTCTTGTTTGAACGTTTGTGTCCTCAACATCCATATGTTGAAACCTAATTCCCAGCATGGTGTTATGAGGAGGTGAGAGTCTCTGAAAGGAGATGCAGTCATGGAGACAGAGCCCTCTGGCAGTCCCAGAGAGCTGCCTTGCCCTTTCACCTTGCAAAGACCCAGCTAGAAGGTACCATCTATGAACCAGAAATCAAGCTTCACCAGATACCAAATCTTCATCTGTTAGCACTTTGATCTTGAACTTCCCAGCCTCCAAGATTGTCTAATGTACATTTCCTTTTCCTCCTTCTTCTTTTTTTGTTTTTGATTTTAGTCTGGGGATTGAACCCAGGGACTGTTTACCGCTGAGCTACATCTCCAGCCCTTTTAATTTTTTATTTAGTGACAGAGTCTTGCTAAGTTGCTCAAGGCCTCACTAAGTTGCTGAGGCTAGCTTCAAACTTGCAGCCCTCCTGCCTATCTCCCAAGATGCTGGCATTACAAGTGTGTCCAGCCTTAAGTTTCTATTTTTTATAACTCCCCTGATTTATGGTATTTTATGACAGCAGCCCAAATAAACTAAGATGACTCTATTTCCAAATGAGGTCACATTTTGAGCTTCCAGATAGACTACTTGGGGTGCAGATAGGTAAAACTTTAGCCAAGAAGGCCAGAGAAGACATTTTTGAGGAGTTTAACAGTCTAAGCTTATCCAGCTATAGAGGAATGTCCTGGGGCCCTGAGGCATGAGTGAACTTAGACAACAGGTCCAAGGCACTAAATGGAGTTGTTATGGTTTAGATATGAGGTGCCCCCCAAAAGTTCATGTGTGAGACAATGCAAGAAAGTTCAGAGGTAAAATGATTGGGTTAAGAGAGCCTTAACCTAATTAGTGCATTAATCCATTTGAATGGATTAACTGGGTGGTAACTGTAGGCAGGTAGAGTGTGGCTGGAAGAAGTTGGTCACTGAGCCTTTAGGGTTTTTAGTTTGTCCCTGGTGAGTGGGGCTCTCTCTGCTTCCTGATTCCTTCTTTTGAGCTACCTTTCTCCTCCATACACTTCCACCATGATGTTCTGCCTCATTTCAGGCCCAGAGCAATGGAGTCAGTCATCCATGGACTGAGACCTCTGAAACCATGCACCAAATAAACTTTTCTTCCTCTAAAATTGTTCTTTTGGTCCCAGCAGCTAAAAAGCTGACTAACACAGGAGGCCTGAGGAAATGACTGAACAAGCGGGGGATGCTAGAAGACAGGGGGCTAGCACAGCAGGTGGCTAGCACCACATCCTGGTGTGAGAATTAATGTGGAAGAAGATCCCAGGAACTAGCACACATGAAACTCTTCTCCATGAGGGCTGAGAGGCTGCACTTGTGATCCATCTGACAAAAAGCGGGTGGTCCAGGCTCAGGAAGCCCCAAACCACAGAAGGCCTCTGATCAGAGTGCGTTACTTTATAGGCCTCCCTCCCCCACTCCACCACACCATACAGGTGGTTTCCTGCAGCAGGATATTAACTTTCAGCTGCTGGAGGTCCCTAGCCTACAGGCTGGCCTAAAAGGCTTCCTCAGGTTTGGATAAGCTGCAGATAAGGAGCTGAACTTTTGTGGGCTTATGAGAACCGCACCTGCGAACCTTCAGAGATTCGTTCATCATGAGCCTTAATCCATCTCAAATAAAACCAGTGCGTGCAGACGTGGCTTCCCACCCATGGCTGTTTAACAAGGAAGGACAACAGCTTTGTCTGCTCTGCAAAAGCCTCTTCTGTTTACCCTGTGCCCGTGGATTTAATTTCTGAGATTCACATTTTAATTCTTTAAGATATTCAGGAGATAAATGGATAGAGAGACCTAAAGTAGAGACAGGGCCCCTTCCTAAAAATCCACTTGCTTTTTCTTCTTCTTTTGCTTATTTAATTTAATTCGATTTCCTTCTCCATCCTCCTCGGGGTTTCCTCCTTATTTTCTTTCTTCTCTCTTTTCTGCCCTAGTTCTCCCTGAATGTGCTCCCCTCATTTTGGATCACTCAGGGTGATCATCTATAATGGTTGAATAGTATCCCCCCCAAATTTGCATCCACCTTACTTGGAAATAGCATCTTCACAAGTGTGATTAAAATTCTGTCACAGTGCAATGCAGTGGGCTCTAAATCCAAAATGAGTGGAGTCTTCATAAAATGAAGAGGACGCACAGAGGCATAAAGAGAACAAGGCCTTGTGAACATGAAGAGGGAGATGGGCGCCACGCAGCTAAGATTGCTGAGAACCACCAGAACTGGAAAAGAATAAATTGCACTTGTTTTTGAACATTTGCTGTAACATCCTAAGTGACTTCGGCATCCAAAGCCAGGGCCTGCTCTGCAGCCATCTCTCACACATTTTGGCCCCTAAGCCGCCTCCTCGCCTGAAACTCTGTAGACCCTGCCTTCTCCAGGGCTGTCCACCATGACTCATGGCCTCTATGGCTACAGAGGCTACATGCTCTCTGTTTAGATCCCATTTGGAATCTTCTTTTTTTCTTAACATTTTATGATGAAGTTTTCAAATATGTAGCAAAGTTGGATGAATTTCACAATGAACATTCATATACCTCCCACCTAGATTCCACTATAATTAACGTGGTATGGTACTTGCTTTATCATGTGTCTATCCATCTATCAAACACTCTATCCATCCAGCAGCAAATGCATCATTTATTTTTTGTAAGTATCTCAGATGTAGCCATCACAGCACCTGCCCCTATATCATTCACCACCCTTAATTACCTTACAAAGGACCCACTCCTAACACACAGAGGGGTTAGGATTTCAACATATGAATTTTGGAGGACCATAAACATCCAGTCCATAGCAGAGTTATTTTGAGAGTGTGAATGTAGGTGGAGCATTTGTGCCCAGTACATGCTATGGAAGGAAGGGAAGGCAACCTTTACCTTCTGCCACCCAATATATGACGTGGACCATTTCATAGTGTAGACAACATAGGCTCTTTCTCTGCTCAAAAAGCTACAATGGCATTTGGGGCTTCCCAAAGCAAGTCTAAACTCTGCTGTCCAGATTTTAAAATAACCCAGAAAATCATTGCTTATCTATAACATCAAGTATTATTTTAATGGACTGGAATTGCTTCAGCTCAGTAGCATAGCCCTCAGTCTGCTGATCAGGATCACCAAAGATATAACTGGTAGTTCTTGAGTAACAAAAGGAGTAGTAAAATAAGCAATAAAAATAGGAAAACTCAGTAGCCGACACAACTAATTTGGTAGACAAAATCTATACAACTATACTGGGAATTTTTAGGGTATGAGGGGAAAAAAGCTTTTTGGCAATAAACAGGTTGTGAAGACTCCATAACCAGTCCCATCTGATCCCAGCCTAGAGCCTGTCAGGTCCACTGCCTTCTCAACATCCCATAAGCACACCACAATACATGTCTTTGTCTCTACCTCCATTCAGACTATCCTCCCCTGCCTGCCCTCAACTTACGCCTGGGTTAGGTCTGCCTTTGTCATGCTCACTCAGACCCTCCCCTTCCTTCAAAACCATCTCCAAAACTACAGGGCAGCCTTCCCCAAGCTCCAGAGGCCCACCCTCCATGACTTCATGCATCACCCACCGGGAGCAGCCAGCACCACTGGCCCACAGAATGACTAGCCTAGGATCTGGGGTGACATCATCAGCTCCTGGAAGGCAGAGGCAGTGTCTGCTCAGTCTCTAAAGCCCCTGTTTGTACCTTGTACAAACCTTAGAAGATAAATAATTGATGATCCATTCTAGGTTCAATATAATCCCACCATCACCATCAGGAAAAAACAAACAGAAATCAGTGGAGAAAGAGAATGCAGAAAGACTTTTGGACTGAAGGACAGGAGAGGATTGACCTGTATGACCATCTGTTACATTTCCAGCACCTCTGAGCCTTGTTACCTTTTCCACTCTCATCAAACACCTCCTGAGTACCTACTGTGTGCTCAGCACTGTTTGATGCTAGTGGTTTAATATAAAAGATCCTTTCTTTCTAGGAGGCCACTTGGTTGGATAGCCAGAAGCTTAAATAGATCATGACGAGAGTTTGAGGCCAGTGCTGGTGGAACATGGGGAGGCACCTAGCAAGGCCCGAGCTCATGACTGGGGTGGGTGAGTCAGGACAACCTAGCAGAGAGGATGCAGGCTGAGTTCTGAAAGCAAGCAGGAGCAGCACCTCTAGAACCGGAGCCAAGTGGCCCCTTCTCAATGATCTCAAGTAAGTCACCACAATAGCCATGAATACAGGAGAGGACCATGTAGAAGTGAAAGGGCCTCTCCCAAACACCCTGGAAGGCAAGCACCCGTGGCTGGGCTGGGCTGTGCTGGGAAGAGAGGAGAAAAGATTCCACATGGAATCAAGCACTCCGAAATCACAGAGGTGTGATCAAGCACATGGAAGAATAGGGATCCATCTGGTACGTCATCTTGAGGCCAAATGAAGTGAGATGTGGAAGGGGCACTAGAAACGAAGGCAGGGCTGTAGTGTAGGGGGGTCTGGCCAAGCACCCCCAGGAGAAATGAAGCAACTTGTCAATGAGGTCCCACATCCACCCCTGATCAGGGAAGCACGTCACTGAATCCATCTTCAAATATGAAGAACACATTCCAATCAACTCACCAATGATTCCCAAAAGAGTATGTCAGCTACCTTCCTTTGGAATGTGCTGTGGCTTCTGGCAAGTCAAGTTCCAAAAACGACAGGAGAAGGGCTCCCTGACATCAAGGGGTTCAAGCAGCTCGCACTTTCTCCTGCTGGGCTAAGGGAAGCAGGTGCAGCAGCTGTAGCAGAAGGAAGTGGAAAGCAGGAACTCCCTGTCTCCACAGGTGCCCCATGTGCCAGCTCATGAATGCTCTATCAGGGCTGGTCTCCAAGTCAGGAGCCGCCTCCGCCTGGAAGGCGCTAAGTGCTAGAACAGGCATCTGGGAGAGGAAGCTGGGGAACTAGACAGGTGAGTGCCAGCCCAGATAAACAGCCCAGCCATGCAGGCACATGACCAAAGCCTCAATCCGCACAGAGGACAAATCTGGAGATTTTAAGAATGGCTCTATTTTGATCCCCCAAGAAGCACCAATCACTGTAAGGAAGGTATGGGGGTTTCGTCGCTTAGTAGGGAATACTATAAACAGACCAGTTGTTTTATCCTGGCTTTTCCGGGCTGTGAGAGGAAGTACAAATGCCTATGTAACCGGCCTCTGCTCTAGATGAGGCAGATGCCTGAGGAGACTGCAAAGCTATGCCTGGTTGAGGGGACATGAGAACAAGCCAGGGTCTGGCAGGGAAGCAGCATCCAATAAACTTGCCCTTCCATCCCAATGGGAGTAGATGAAAGCCCTTCTGTAGGAGCCAGGACAATAGACTGCAGGATTTGAAGTCAGACTACCTGGGTTCAAATCCCAGCCCAGATGTCTCACTGTGGAATGGAAATTTCAGATAAGCAATGAGAGGAAGCTGGAATGATCCACGTGGTAGTGGAGTAGGACTGGAGACATTACTAAGAATATGTGCTTAAACTTAATACTGATAACACCTGGGCACATACAGAAACATTTGCTCATGTGTACATATACGGAGAGGTATACACACATATTATTTCTTTGCTCTGTCGGCTAAAAGGGTCTAAGAAATGACTACCCAGTAGCAACAAGCACAACTAGCACCCAGATTTTGGTTTCTAGTATCATTCTTCAATGAAAGTAACCAGGACTCCTTAGAGAAAGAACTAATTGTAGTATTAGAGAGGGAAATATGCCTGGAGCATCCTATAGAGGCAAAATATATTCCAGGAAGGCTCAAAAATAATTTTTATGGGAATATGTCAAAGGGCATAGGTGCCAAATGAAAGCACTCCCAATGGCCAAAGCTGGAATAATTTGAGCAAGAAAATAAACAAACAGTATTGGTTATAACCCAGGCATGTAAAATTAATAGCCATGTTGCCATATTGATATAAATGATTGAATGCATTGTTAAATAAGGGATAACAGCAAATCTTCAGTGCAGAAGAATAATTTATGTAGATATTTTACCCTTCATGAGATGGAGCATAATCCTTAAGGGTGGACTGTGCTCAGTTTCCTTCCAAAGATTATATATAGTATGGAAAGGAGGAAGAAAAGTAACTTTACAGAGGAGAAATTTGACCAATACTATTTCAGCCAAATGATCAAGATCAATATCAATAGTCATAAATCATGCTGATAGTAAATGCCTTTGATATAATGTGATGAAAATGGCACTTGACCTCTGTGATCTTCCTGCATCTGACAATGTACTTGACCAGTATTCCTCAAAACTTTCAAGGTCATTCATAAACAAGGAAAGCCTCAGCAACTACCTACTGTAATTTGAATATATGTCCCCTCGAAATTCATATGCTGAAACTCAATCCCCAGCATGGCAGTATCAAGAGGGGGGAAGTCAAAGATCAAGGTGCCATCAGAGTTGAGGCCAGGAGAGCTTGTTCTTTGCTTCATGGATGGTGCCATCTGTGTCCTCATACAGCAGAAGGGAAAATGCCTCCCTCAAACCTCTTCTATAAGGGCGCTAATCTCATTTAGGATGGCTGAGCCCTCATAAGCTGGTCACTCCTCAAGTTCCCACCTCTTAATATTACCACAATGTTAACAGTAGGAGAAACTGGATACAAGGTATACTGTACTATTTTCATAATTCTTTAAAATGATTCTACAAAATAAAATCTATCAATTAAAAAAATCACCCTCGCTACTCCACTCACTAGTTATGCAAAAAATGGCTAGGTCAATTCTACTCTATACCTCAGTTTTCTCCTCTGCAAAATGGGATTATTGGTTTTGCTATTTCATAAAGTTTTAGGGTGGATTCAATAAGAAAACATGTGTAAAGTACCCAGCCTGTGCTTGGAATACAGGAGATAACAGAGAGTGGCATTATTATTATCCCAATAAAATATTTTAAAAAGACAAACCACTCTCAGTAGCAACGTCTCCCTTTTAGTGGTCTGGCAATTTTAAAGCACAAGTTAGTGGGTGAAAACTAAAGCCTCGCCCCAAACTCATCCCCCCAGAATGCAGTAAGCACATAACGTACCTTCTATGAAGAAAAATCCACCCCTAGGTCACCTGACAGGGAACAGGCAGCCTTGCACAGTCCATAGAGTGTGATAAAGCATCCCAGAGAATGTGATTATTTAAATCTGGTTATGATTTTCCTCATACATCACATACCACAAAGTGACTCTATGTGAAATTAAGTGGTAATGTTGTTCGGTTTGGGCTGGAAGGATGGATGCATTTCCCACACGACTCAGGATACTCTGATTCTGGACAGGATAAGAAACTGGGATGCACGTACAGGAAGCATTGTCATGTAGGAAGTGTGACCAGGAGACCAACCACATTCCAGCAGGTAAGTGTTCCTGCACTTTCCTCATTTACTAGTTGACTCTCACATAACAGCTTGAAAGGTTTACCTGAAAATGGTAACAACAGATTTAATTCATTCACCCAAATACCACTCTCATAACAAAAACAATATTTCATAACATAAACCATTCAGGGACCATAATTCCTGGCTAAGAGGTCATAGCTTTCTTTATGATAGATGGGTTTTCGGAAGTGTGTGGCTGGAAAAACCCAAGATGCTGCCCAAGCAGTTTGACCAATAAGTCTGAAATATGCAAAGGAGCTCAAGTCAAGCTCATTATAAACAGCAGTGGTCCCCTGGCACCTCAAGCCCACCCCAACAATTAACAAGCTTGGCTCAGCTGAGGGAAACCAAACTATGATTTATTGTTCTCTTCAAATTAATAAAAGCATTGCTATCCGTTATGCATTCCAGGATCCATTCATGTGAGAAAGAGCTGATGTTTCAAAACAGCCATGAGAGCAAGCTTCACTTCTGAAATCACATTCTTTAACCCCAATTCTCAGTCACTACAGAGCCCCTCCTTTCACCCAAGTTCTCTAGAGAATAGCCAAAACCTGCACAAGGAATATGTCTCCACTCTTTCAGTGCAAGTCCATGTAAAACTTCTCAAAATAGAACATCAGCAGGAATGGATGAGGGCTCTCTCCAACTCTCTCATTTTACAGATGAGAAAACTCAGGCCAGAGGGCAGGAGAAAATGGTCCAAGCTCCCCCACAAAGACCAACTCTGTTGGTAGCAAAACTGAGGATTACTGATCCCTGGCCACCGATCCGAGATCAGAGGCTATTCTGGTCACAGGTAGTTTAATTTGTTTATCCTTTAATTAAAAACTTTTAAAATCATAAAGTTTTGCATATGTTCTCAGATTCCTGGCTTCTCTTGAAAATCTGAGGCATCTGTTGATTGTGGATCCAAATTCCTGCCTCCTGAGCCTCCTGCCTGGCCTTACTCTGTGACACTGGGGAGTAGCTGCCTATGGCCATGAGCATGTGGTCTTCAGGGATCACAGTCCCAGGAACAACCCTCCTTCCTTTTTGCCAAGGGCCCTGGAGACCTTGGAATTTGCCACTTCTCCTTTCTGTCATACCCAGCTAAGGTTAAAATATGTATGTGAGATATATGTTTACTTCAGATACAGCCATTCCTTGATATACCTGGGGGACTGGTTCCAGGACCCCAAAGAAACCAAAATCTGTGGATGCCTTTTACCCAAGTCCCCTGGGTAAAATTGTGTAGCATTTGCACATAACCTATGCACCTTCTCCTGTCCACTTCAAATCATCTCTAGATGACTTAAAACATCTAATACAACATGATCACTATGTAAATTGTTGTTATGCTGTATTATTTAGGGAATAATGACAAGAAAAATAAGTCTACACACATTAGGTAGAGATGCAACCAATGCAGACCTGAGAACACTTTCAATCTGTGGTTGGCTGAATCCATGGACATGGAACGCATGGACACAAAAGGTCCCCTGTAATACTTATGTATATATTGAAGAAGAGTATATTATGTAATATGCAACACAACTGGTGCACATATGTATGTATGTATTGGCATGATAGTGGCTTTTTTTTTAATCTGAAGACACATAGGCATATTTCACTGATGTCCTTGAGGAGCATAACTTGGCAGCCACAAGGACAGGAGGTGTAAGTCATGGGCATGAGATCTTCCCAGTCACCGGCAGAGGCAAACATGGGCAGCAAGCAGGGCCAGCCGCTTGGCACTTAGCCCCGGTC
Source organism: Geosciurus inauris (assembly GCA_004024805.1). Lineage (NCBI taxonomy): Eukaryota > Metazoa > Chordata > Mammalia > Rodentia > Sciuridae > Geosciurus > Geosciurus inauris. The sequence goes on along the minus strand of PVHX01000248.1, from coordinate 115,910 downwards.
CTGGTTTTCATGTATGGTTCACTGTTCTTATGCAGTTTCTGAAAAGCTAGAAGGACATCAGTGAGACCACACCATTCTAATGACTTCCTTCCTCTGACCCCAGATCCAGCGCCCCGCCTTCTCCTTGCTCCTTCCACATGATTCCCTCCTGTGCTCACCAGCTCCCGCCACACCTGTCTCCTCCTGAGCCTCGTGCTCCTGCCTACCAGGCTTTGCCCTTGCATGTCCCTCTGCCGTTCTTCCAGATCTTCCAATAAGTGACCCACCCTCTGGTCATTTCCTGGCCATACCATCTAAGGCAGCCTCCATGCCAGTAACACATAAGCCTGGTACAGTTCCTACATTTATCCTTCTCTGAATTTACCTGATTTCTCTGCATGCTTGGCTGCCAAATGCCTCACTCAGGATTGTATGTTCTGTGAGAATAGTGGCCTTTGCACCTTGTTCACAACACTATCCTCAAGGCCCAGAAATGCCTGGCACCTAATTACTGACTGCAAAATAGACATGTCATGTACTATGTTTAAGACGTATCTCAGATCACCTGAGCTGGAGGAAAAATCTCCCCATAAGCAAGATCCTAGTTCCAAGTAAGCACTGGAGAGGGAGTAAGCCTATGCCTCTTCGATCTCAGGGACTTCAGCTGACGTGCGAAGAGAATTAATGCAATGGTGAGATCTTTAGGCTGCACGCACTTATGCTTTAATGCACCCTGCTGAGTGATATTACTCTGATTTCTAAAACACTTGCTCAGTTGCTGTTCAATTTCAGAATCACGGTTGAGGGTATGAATAAGCATTTAAAAGGTGTGTCAGTAACTTCAAATGAGGATTACATGCATGTGCCTGCACCTGTGCATGGCATTTCCACTGCATGTGATGTTGAGGAAGAGCAACTGTATGGTACTTTGGAAATTTTGAGAATCACCCAATGGCTCATGAGCTCTGTAGACAACAGGGCATATGGGTCAATTAAGTCTCCTTAAAAATGTGGCCCCATGGCCTGGGAGCTCTTATTTAGAAAGGCCCAGAGACAGGACCACTGGTCCTGGACCATTCTCACACCCTGCGGTTGGAGCACCAAAGCAAGTGGCATTTATAAATAAAAGAACTAAATCAAGCAATAAGGGGCCACGGAGCAGGTTAGAAATACACTCCCAATTGCACGTGCTATAGACACAACAGAGAAAAACCCAGCACTGGCAGTTATGCTGTCACCTTCTGTAGCAAGATTGATCTGTAGTGAAATAAAAGATACCGCAATCCAGAGGAAATAACTTGTTTCCTCCAAGAATGTCTGATGCTGTCAACTGCAAGCCCGCAGCCCTCTTCTGCCTGCCATGGTGCACAGCAGCGCAGATGTGCAGGAGCTCCTCTGGGCAGACAGAGCACACATCTGCAAAGCAGCATCTCCCCCACCTGCCCAACTCCTCGGCCAAGCCAAAACAAGCAGGGCCCAGATGCCCAAGGCATACTCAGGAGGACAGAGACGCTCCAAGTTGCCACTGTGTGGATGGGCTCCAGAAGATGATCCGGTGGCATCTGTTCATTTGAAGCCACAATAGTTCTCTGCTTCTTTATTTCTAGCACAATTAACAGTCCCTGTGTTTCAGGTTAATAGCACAATTCTGCGTACAGTTTCAATCCCAGAAGACGCTACAGAGATAGCAGATTAGATTCTGTCTGAAATACACAGAATATTTTGTCTTGGTCTCATGTGACTGTCACCAGCTGAATATCATATGGGACATTATTTTCCTTGGCAGAATGGCCAGCAACAAAGGTAAGGAGGAGTACCAGCTGGTGAGCTCCTGGCCATCATTTCTGAGGATGTGTCTCTCTATGAAATGGTCCTTCAAGGCCAGAGTCATGTAAATAATTCACAAAGGCGAGTTCAGTTCTCTCCATCTGAAATTCTGGTAATAACTTAAAAGGGAAGTGCCGCCCACCGTCACACAGGCAACGGGTAGCTGTTGGCTTCCGTCTCTGGCAGATGCTATTAAGTCTCAATAGCCAGTGATTTGTAGATGATTATAACTTTTGCTCTGCATATCATTGCGACTGACAGGCAAATCCCATCCATCGAATGGTATGACTGATGAAAAAGGAGGAAAACTTGACATAGACAGTCTGATAAGCCATTTTTTATACCAACTACAACACCCATGAATGCTCACCATGGTGTGCTGGGAAGTCAGATCTGATACAAAGCTTTTCTCTTCCCCTTCACTGGGAACCTCAGAACACATGTTCCAGAAAGACTCCCCCAACTCTAGCATTTTGTGTTTCAGGGAGAGAACTGCGACTTGGCACTGGGTGGTGTTTGCATTCCAGTTCGTAGAAAAAAGAAATTCTCCTTCCAGAGCGGCTCACTGAACCCCCAATTTGTCAGGGAGGAAAAACTCTCTGCAGCAACAGGGCCCTGACAGCAGCACTTTCATTACCGAACAGTCACGGCACCTTTTCAATTTTGCTCATCTCTTAGTCTCTAGCCAAATGGAACTTATTACTTATAGCTTGTTGGGATTTATGAATTATTTATAAAAGTAGGTCTATGACTCCAGACTCTTAAAAGACAACACAACAGAACCCTCGTTGTTACCCACAACTGTGCTTCCGTCAGAGAGCGGATATTCTCTAGAACACGTGCTGCATGTTTGGGGTGAAACAACAGTTGTGAAAATATCAAGCCTGTAAGAGTATTTGGAAGCTATTTATGGAATGCCTGGATGTATTTTTAAACTAGATTCTTTTATTCTAAGCCAGCCTTGGGTTCCAGAAAGATGCAGCAGATGTGTGCTACAAATACGTTTTCCAGCTTAAATACAAACAGTGAAGCCCGGCAGCTTTTACCCAGTAGTTCAAGCTGGGATGAAAGGCAGTTCCTCCTAATGTATGTCTACAAGGGTCCAGGAGGCCATGACCCATGAGTCTCATTCTGCATCCAGGAGCACAGTGGCTGTACATCCTAAGCAGGCACCAAACTATGACCCAGAGACATGGTGGGGAGTTAGGCTTTGGTTTCCAGCTCCCCTCAGAACACATGACCTTGGCCCATAAAACAGATGACACCACACACCCTCACCTATCTCTGCTTCAAAGAGGTTGTCAGGCATGCTGCATTAAAGGGCACCAAGGAGCCAGTCAGCCATGTTTTTGCCACTCCTCCATGAGAATAATATGTGTGCTCAACAAACACATCTCCACCCGCACTGGTAGAGGAAACCCTGACCAAACCACAGATGGATCTGATGCAGGAGCTCTGGGAGACATGATTCTTGCATCTGAGGGTCCCCCCAGGGACACGTGATCCTCACCATTCTCACCAGTCCTACAGCATCCCTGACCTCTGCTGGAGAGGCACAGACCCCTCCCCCTTTCGTCCCTGTCCTGACTGTCCAGTTCTCCCCCTCCCCATAAGCATGGTTCAGAAGCAGCAGCACAGGCCAGACAGCAGAGGCCCAGGCAGGCCAATGGCACTTCAGGCCATTGATCTCATAGCATCCTCTAAAATTCATGTGACATATCCACAGAGAAGGTAAAGCCCCATAACTCAAAGAGCACAGCCAATGGACAAGCAGCCAGGTAGCAGTGAAACTTACCTTGCTGAAAAACATCTGGCAGCAGGGGAGCAAAACCAGGGGAGAGAGAAAAGAAAAAGTATTAGTGATGTTTAAAAAAGGCAACATGATAATCAGCTAACATGGACTCATGGCTAAGTACTCTTCTGTAGTCTTTCCTTTGGTTTGGGAGTCAGTGATTAAGAGCCCAGGCTGGGGAAGGAGACTGCCTGAGTCTAACTCCTGGATCAACACTTCTAACTCTATTACTTAAGTTCCCTAAACCACAAAGTAGGCAGGCATATCAGAGAGATTATAGACATGTTATTTCACATGTCTTGAGGGTTTAGAAACATGTCCAGCACATAGAAACACAGAAAAACTGGTGATTATCATTAACATTAATATGAGCATTTTCACAAAAATAAATTTATAAAGGAGGTTCTATTATCATTCTCAATTTATAGATAGGGAAATTTAGGCTCCAGAATGTAAATGACTCATCCACAGAGGAGCAAGCAGAACTCAGATTGAATCCAAGCCTGCCTGATTCCAAAACCATCTTCTCGCCCTCTTCAAGGCTGCCTACTTCATTTACAAATAACAACAGACAATAACCCCACATAAGAGAATAAATGGAGAACAAGCCTACAAACACGGTTTTGTATTTAAAACATATAAACAAAGCGGGAACGAATTCCCTCCAATACAACCCATTACTAACAACACCATGTCTACATAGTAAATACCAGGCCAAAGTATGTTAGAAAGGTGAAAAAATATTAATGTATTTTTTCAAAAAGTATGTCTGAAGTTAGTTCAAGCAAAGTACTTTGGCAGTTATAAACCACATCTAGCAAAAAAAAAAAAAAAAACCCTACAAACATGTAGTCATGAAAATTTCCCTAGTCATGTATTAGCATGACTTCTAATACCATAAGTATAATTGCCTGTCTTTGAATTTTGTATAAATGGGCTGATAAAATATAAACTCTCTCTATACCTGGCCTCTTTGTTCAACATGACTATGGGAGTCATTAATTTCCAGTCTATCACATAGTAGGTCGTTCATTCTGACATATAGAATTCTCCTATGTGATTATACTATGATTTATTTCTCCATTCTAATGTTGGTGGTTATTTGGATTATTTTCACGTTTGACAATCAGGAATCATGACGAACATTTTCTACACATCTTTTGGTGAACATCTGAACATATGACAAGTACTTTTTGACATCTCCAATGTGAACTTGAGCTTGCCCTGGTTCTGTTGCCTCCCAGTCAATCCAAAGCTACTCTCATCTGCTCATACTTTATCAATTACAAGCTTCAAGAAGGAGAGAGCTCTGGCAGGGACATGCATAGCAGAACAGACAGGAGACAGTTCCTGCTTTGCAGGTTGGGGTTATACAAAGGTAAGAAAATTCCAGAAGATAGTTTGGCAACATGAGTAGAAGTGTTAAATATGCATTACCTTGACCCAACAATGCTACTTCTAGGACTTTAATCAAATCAAATAACTAAAGGTATATAAGACGTCTGTGAGGATGTTTATCATGGTATTATAACTAGCAAAACACTGGATATTATCAGTATAATTGTCAATGGAAAATCAAACTAAAAATAATGTAGCCCATACAATGGATTATCATGCAGTCGTTTAAATGGTTACCTAACAATTTTTATTGTTTTCAAATTAAAATATCAGGCAGCAAAATGAAACATATAACCCTGAGTCCTATGTACCTGTGTAGAGCTACATGAAGAGAGATTTCTGATGATGGTCAAAGAAATGTGTTTATCTTCAAGAGAGAGAATTTGAGGTCTTTTTGAATCTTACGTAAGATTTCTTTTTACTTTTTTTTTCAAATATTTTTTTAGTTGTCAATGGACCTTTGTTTTTTTATTTATTTATATGTGGCACTGAGAATCGAACCCAGTGCCTCACGCATGCTAGGCAAGCACTCTACCACTGAGCCAAACCCCAGCCCCAGATTTCTATGTTACTTTAATATTTTTTAAAAAAACAAACATAACAAATATGCCTTTTTTTTTATTTTTTGAGGAGGGTATTTTACCACTGAGCTAAATCCCCAGTTCTTTTTATTTTTCATTTGGGGACAAGGTCTTGGCTAAGTTCCTGAGGCTGGTCTCAAACTTGTGATTCTCCTACCTAAGCCCCCTAAATTTCTGGGATTACAGGTATGTGCCACTGAGCCTGTACATTTATAATCTGAACTTAAAACTAAAATCATTTGAATTTTAAAAACTAAGTAAGAACTATATTATCATCATCTAATTTTGCCATCAGTCATCACCTGAAACATCAGTTCCCACAAGGTCACAAAGAACCACGCATCCATGAGTGTGCAGATGAAGCATGCACCTAGTGAGTCAGCAGACTGCGAGAAGGGAAGACCTGTGGCTGCAGAGTCATCAGTACACAAGATCCCAAGGTGCCCAAGCCAGTGGCTGTGGCACAGGTGGAAGAGACTGCAAGTTCACAATTCCCATGGAGTTCACCGGAACACCACCCTTTCTCCCACACTCAAGAAAGCCAGTTGGGACATAAATGGGCCACATCAGTGCTGCTACAGGATAACCTTGACTCTTCTCTAATTTTTATAGCCAGCTGTTGTATCAGCGGGTTCTGCATCTTCAAACTCACTCAACTGCAGATTAACCCAACTATGGATCAAAAATATTTCCCCCTAAAAACTGCATCTGTATTGAATATGTACAGATATTTTTCTTGTTGCAATTCCCTAAGCAATACAGTATAACAATTATTTACACAGCACTTACATTGCATTAGGTATTATAAGCAATCTAGAGATGATTTAAAGTACACAGGAAGATGTGCATAAGCTATATGCAAATGCTAGGCCATTTGATATAAGAGACTTAGGTATGCACAGGGGATCCTAGAACCAATCCCTCAGATACCAAGGGCTAATCATAAATGCTACACAGCATTCTCGAACCTCAGTAATTCATCATTAGTACAAATTCTGACCTAGAAGTGAGATGCCATTGCCCAAAGGCTAAGAACAGAAATGTTCAACTCCCTAAATATACCAGTTTCACCTGTGAGCGCTGCCTGGACCCCACAGTCTGAACCACCCACCCTCTGCCCAGCCTGCACACCTGGAGGAGCCCTCCCATGTAGCCTTCAAATGTCACAGCTACAGTGAAGTCTATCCCCACAGAGAGGGAATTCACTGTTTCCGCCTCTGTGCTCCTAGAGTAATTTGTGCATGTTGCAATTATAGCTCATATTATAATTAGTTATTTATGTAGACCATGAGTTCCTGAGGACAAGAGCAACCTGCTTTAATCACCTTCTTGGGTTCCAACTGCCTGGTATCTGCACTTCCACCCAGAAAGGAGGGAAAGAGGCCTGATCTAAGCCCTCATCTGACCCAATCTCCTTATTTTTCAGATGAGGAAACTGAGTCCTAGATAAATGAGAAAATTTTCCCAAGGTCACACATGGAGTTAAGGCTGAGCCAGGACTACATGAGATTCACTTAACCTTAATGAAGCACAAAAGCTCATCACTATTATTAGCAAAGTACAAATTAGCAATTTATCATTTCCCTCTAATGAATACAGACAAAAATTTCCAACCTTGAAAACATCAGTGAAATAAGATTAGTGTCTTTCAAATACGGATCCAGTCTCGACATCTGTCCAGAATCCTCAAACCTCCTCTCCATGGTTTTTGACAAGGAGCACTGCCCTCAAAATTCGGTACTGATTTGAATCACTGTAAAGTATCAGTGGATAGGAAGGAGGGAAATTCAGGCAGGGATTTAGTGACCTTATTCCTTCCAATTCTATTGTATATTTCACATTTTAGCAAATTTGCATATAGTTCTATCCATACCTTCTATTCCAAAATCTCTTGATTTTGGTATAAGCTATTTCAGAATTTTTTAAAAACCTCTTTTTGAGCCTTATTTACATGTTGCACCTTTTATTTAAATGGAAATTTTAATAAACTCTAGTATAAATGTTGCAATAATTTTGCACATGAGTTGTCCTGTAATTTACAGTCTAAATTCATGTCTTTTGTAGTCTGTGGTGTAAATTCCATTCTTAGCATCACTGCAGCTTTTTGCTCGGTATAATAATGACTTGGATGCCTCCTTTAAAACTTCACTTTTCCAGATTGAAACAGCTATCTAGCATCAGGCTCAAATGATACACGGACAGAATGGGAAATAAGTGAGAAAAAGGTAGTTTCTGTGCTATCTGGCTACATTTTACTTCCCTCAAAAATTGTGGACATCAGAGGATATTTGCCATAGAAGTCCTCATGCTATCCTCTACGCTGGTTCATCTCCATCTTCCGATCTCCCAAAGCATCAGAAGTAGTCACTTAGAAAATCAAAGGAGCTCAAATTTCAGTGGGGTATTCCACTTTCAGTCTTACCAACACAAAGAATTATTTAGGGGTCGATCACTGGACATCCTCTGAGCTGGCACGTCCTTGTGGAGGACCTTAGGCATATTCCAATACACAGCCCCTGGAGATGATGGGAAGGTTTGATTTATACCAACATTTTCCCATCTGCTGCTAGGGAGACACTCTGAGAATAAGTGCCATCCTTTCGGCCCTCACAGGAATTGGGAATCGCACAAGTACAGAGCTGGGAGTCGCCAGTGACCACTATAGCCACAATCAGGTTGAGCCCAGAGGACGCCAGGGACACTCGTGCAGAGGAAATGAGCTCCTTCAGACAAAGCTCTGCTCATACCCACTTCCCAAGGGAGGAAACCTCAGCCCCCATCATTCACGTGCACAAAGAAAGCCTGTTCCCCAGCCCCTGCCCCCACCCCCTGGAGCCCTTCTGGCCCTAGAGATAGATGAAAGGCCATGTGTAAGTCAGTGATTCAGATGTGGGAAGAAGAAAACGGGAAAGAAGGAGCTCAGATTTGCCTTTCTTAGCCCCCAAGTCCAATTTCTTCAGTTAGGAATGAGCAGCAATGACACCTGCCCCTCCCCCCACAGCTACCTAGAGGTTCACACCCTAGAGAACTTTAATGCACTGAGTCCTCCAGAGACAGGGGCCATAAAAAGACTAGATTATTTATTATTATTAATAAGTTATGGCAATTAGGCTGTGTGATTTCTAAACGTTGCTGATTAAAAACTTTCTTGAGTGCTATTCGGCCACACGGCTAGTGTTTACCTCGATTAAAAATGACTTAACTACACCCTGGGTGAACCCCTCTCTTGCACGGGGGTTAATAATTAGCAGAGCACAGAGCCATGTGGGTTAAGTGGGCTGGCTCTCTTTATTTATCTATTGCTGTGTTTTATGAGGAGAAGTGGATGGTAGTCTTATTGCACATTCAGTCTGCTAAGAATAATTTACTATTTCAATCCACAGTCCACAGCTATGGTTAGAGAAGTCCTCACTGTTATTACAATATCACACTTAGTCTACACCCCACAGTATTCAAGAAATGCCAACCAGAGAAAATACGCATGACTTCCGTAAGACTGGGGGAGGTAAAGTTACCAGTTCTCAAACAATGTAATCATACTACTCTCTCAATTTTGCTTTCTTTTCTAGGTTAAATTATATATGAGGGGAGTTTAGTTTCTTGAAAATGCATGCACTTAACTCCCATTTAAGAAGTCTCACCTAGGGAGACAGCTGTCTTACAAGTCCTCCTGTGGTTTGAGCCACAGAAGGAAAATTCTTTTTCAAGTACAAGTGCTTTTACAGTAAAGCACTGTAAATTTTACTGGGACCCAACTAACCAAGGCTAAGGGAGGGATCTAGGGGACAGCTGAAATGAACACTGCTTTCTTGAAAAGAGTCAGGTTTGCCATTAACCAAAGTCAATTTCAAGATCAACTGAGCTGTCCCTCTCTGCAGATTTCAAAACCCACCAAGCACTGCACATAGGTACAAAGAGTAACCAGAGTTTGGTCTGTATATTTCTCCTGTCAATCTCTATAAATAGAGTGAATTCTTCGTTGTTGAAAAGTGGGGCTCACCAAGGCCCTGCTTCTTATTAAGTACCAGCACTCCAGAGTAGCTTTGTTAAATGGACAAAGCCCAGGTACAAATGTGCAAGTGGGCTTCCCAAAGAAGTCAGGGTTGATCCCTCCTCTCCCAAAAATACAATACAGTGCCATGTTACCACATGGTTATGGCCACTGCCATCCAATAACCTGGGATTGGGCCTCAGCCCCTTACCAAGTAGAAACTCAAGATAATCACTCAACCTCTTGTATCCTGTGTTTTCATCCTTAAAATGGGGAGGCAGAGATGAGCTTCCTTCCCCAGATATCATGAGGACCCAGCTAGACAACACCATCAGCACAGAGCACATGGACTTTGTAGTCAAATACTCATCAGTTCAATCCTGGGAAGCCACCTTCATAGCCACGTTGTGTAGCTATTAAACTGAGACACAGTTTCCTCATGTATAAAATGAGGATAAAACTTATCTTGCAAAATTCCTCTGAGGACAACCAGGATCATAGATGTAAAGCACTTGGCACGTGGTGGGAGGTTTATAAGTCAAAGTCAATACTATTATAATAAGCAACAGAACTGGGAAGCAAAAAGCTTAGGGCCTACATTGGGCCCAGTGGCACATGTCTATAATCCTAGTGACTCGAGAGGCTGAAGCAAAAGGATCACAAGTTCAAGGCCAGCCTCAGTGACTTAGCAAAACATTGTCTCAAAATAATTGAATGTATGTAGCATAGTGGTAAAGCACTCCTGGACCCAATGCCTAGTAACAAAATACAACAACAACTTAGGGTCTAAAGTTAGAGCTGGCTCCCTGTCTGGTTGTGTGATCTTAGGCAAATCACCCAACTTCCCCAGGCCTGGGTTTTTTCATCAGCCTCATGCCAGTACCAATAGCTAATTGTTGTGCTACCTCATACACTGCCATAGAGACTACATGGGGTGGTCCGTATAAAAGTCCACATGATTGGTAGGAAGGTCCTCTATACCCTGTAGTACTATTATTGGAACTGTTGCATAATTTATTAATCATCTACTGTTCAAAAAATCTCTGTGACTTGTATAGGACTATAAAAGTATCATAAGAGGAAAATTAATTAAAATAAAATAATCATTTAAATTCCTTCTTATCCTGTAGCTACATGCCATTAAGAAACCCCAAAGAAATTCTAAAATATTACCTTACAAATGAATTATTCTTAAGCTATAAAATCAGAGATCCAGTGATATCCTACCTTCAAACACCAACAATGCAAATATCATGATTAGGACCCAGACATTTCAGAAAACCAGGGCCTGGCCTTTGCTTTCCCTACCACTCACCCTTCTGGCAATGCCCACTTCCTTTGGCCTTGTCATTGTTTCTCAAGGCCACCATTTAAGGGGCTCCCCCTCTAGCCACACTCCATGAGGACTAAGGGTCCTAAAAGGTCAGCACTGGGTGGAGGCACCTCTTCAAAGAGAACCACTCTGCTCCCTAGAAGTGGGGAGCTAGCAGGAAAAGGGTTCCTTTGCTGCAGTGAATCAATCAAATGTGAGCACACGGAACCACTTGAGCAGAGCCCCTTCCTGTCCGGGTACAGGTCTGTCACTGCTGGAGCATGGCCAGGGTCACTACGCCTCCAGAGCTATCTCAGCTCCCGCCCTGGCCTCAGTGGCACCATACAGGGCTGTGATTAGTTTTAAGTGTCTCCAAACACAGACAGCTCAGGCAGCCATGTAGCCACACAACCAACCCCTATGACCCTCCCACTTCCTTCAGGCACGCACAGGCAGCATAGAACCAGCTGAGCCTGGTGAGTTTTGGTGAAATATTTAAGGATAACCCTGAAGCCCTCTCTCCATGCCAAATGCTGACCCACTCTTGATGCTGAGAGGCCTTTTATCTCACTCTCCTTTCCCCCCTGTCTTGTTTTGGATGCAGGCTGAGGGAGGTTCTATTATTTTTCTTGCCCCCAGCCTCCACTCACCTTTTATCATGTTAGAAATGAAGACCAATACTTTGCCTGTCACTGTTGTACCTCTGAAGACACTCGGTGCTCAGTATATGTCTTTTATTTGTGGATAAGACCAAAAAAAATTCTGAAGTATATTCCTGCTACATTTTTTAGTGAATGTGCCACTAACATCAATTTTGGCCCTTGTGCTTGGAACCTATCAGCCTCCACTGACTTGGGTAGAGCAAGGGACAGGAGCTAGTAAAAGTCCTAACATTTTTATGACATTCTATCCCTAGTATATCTCATTTCTAGTACTGAGGGATAAAGCTCTTAACTACTGAAAGAACATAAAAAAATAGATTTAGGAATAATACTTTTTATGATTGCATTCTGTATACTGTGAAAGTTATGTTCAAGTCTGCTAGTACTTTATGGAGCTGATAAAGTAGAATGGTATGGCTTCCCAGCTAACAGTGTATTTTATATCTGTTTAAAATGTTTTCTCTTAAATTGAATTACTTTTTGAGTAATTATAATAAGACTAATCTGGGCTTAATGAATTCATGTACAAATACTTTAGACTGCATTATTAAAATCTCTATGATATGAAACTATATTAAACTCAATCTCTCTAGCAACCAATGTTTCTCTTTGAAAAGGACACCACATACATGACTTTCTCTGAATTCATTTGAATCAGCTGAGAAATCATAAGAAGCCTCATTAATAACCCAAGTAAAAAAAGAAGGTAGCAAATAACATTGCTCTAATTTTCCTAAACTTACAAAATGAGTATTAACTAGGAGTCACAGATATTCTTATTAAGTATACATATATGCAAAGAGCTGAATAGAGGCTCACCTTCCAGAAGAAGCTCCATTATAGCGCTGAAAAACACTATTGGTAAAATACTAAAAGTGATCCCATGGATATCAAGCCCTATATTCTAAAAAGCCCCCAAACACACTAGTCTACATATCTGCATTCTAGTTCATACTGTAGGCAAAGCCACTCACATTGTCTGGAATTCAGTTCCTCCATCTGCAGAATAATTTGTACTAGATGATCTCTAAGGTCCCTTCCAGTTCTAAAACATGGTGGTTTTAAGTTTAAAATTACACACATTATATCAAATGGGCTCTTATGGCATATAGCTTACTTATCATCTTATCTATGCTAAATTACATTCACAGAAAAAAAAATCCATTCCCTGCAATTCACATGCATCCACAACACATCCATAACACAGCCTGTGATTTCAAATTTATCCCAAGATATTATCTCAGTGGTAAAGTATTTTTCCCATTACAGATAAATTATAAGCCACCCAAAACCCTTAAGGTTATGGTGCCTTCTTGAATCAATCTCTAATCCCTCTCCCACCCATCTGCCCAACATATACTTCCTAAAACATGCTCTTCATCTCCATTTTCAAGCCAACTGATGAATTTTATCATAGATGTATTCCTCAGCCAGGTCTGTGAGATCCAGGTTTTAATCAGCTTGGTTACCCAATCTCTTAAATTCAAACTGGATATTTACAAATGTCCAGCAGAATAAATCTCTCTCTTTGCCAGGTGATCATTATCAGGATGGACAACTTTAAAGTAAATATAAGGCAATGGCCATCATCATTATTCTGATGGCTTGGCACAAATTACTATCAAGAGAGCTCCTAGGAGCCAGAGCCAATTAAAGCCCCCAACCCTGAGCATTGCTGATCATCAGGAAACAGGCCCAAGTCTTGCAGGAGGAAGTTTGGTGATGTGACATACTCCTCGTTCAGGAGGTACAGGTTCTGGTGTGGCTCTACTATAAATGACCTGAATGAATTTGGACAAATCAGTTAAGCTTACTGGGTTTCAAAGGTGATTCCACAAGAAAGAGTTGCAATCTCTTCCGGTTCCCAAGTTCTACAATGAACTTTACCAGGGTCTTTCCATTACGACCTTCTGCTGTACGCTTCCAAGTGACCTGCACATCTCTTTGGTGCACTAATATAAACTTGCTATTTTCTCTCTCTTTCTTTCCCACTAAGCTGATAATACCATGATCTATGCCCACTGTAGTCCCAAAGCCTGTGATAAAATATTAGGGTGCAGCAGGTACATATTAATATTAATATGAATGAATATGCTTTCAGAGCTTTCCACATATTTGGTGTGATTTTGAGCACTTTACATAGCCTACCTTAGTACTCTCAATCACCCTAAAAAGATAGCTATTATTATCATTCTTGTTTTAAAGATATGGAAACATAAGCCCAGAGAGGTTAACAAAGATTATCAAAGGTCACTGGGAAGCAAGTGAGCTGAGATCCAACCCACACCATCTGGTTCAGAGCCCAAACTCATCCACTGTGCCACACTGCCTCAGTAACACTGGACCCATAGATACCCTGAAGACAGAAGGAGCGAGCACATGCACCTCGCCCATTCTAAAATATCTCATAAGCCAGGTGAGGTGGCTCAAGCCTGTAATCCCAGCACTTATGGAGGCTAAGACAGGAGAATCGCGAGTTCAAAGCCAGCCTCAGCAAGGGCGAGGGGCTAAGCCCTCAGTGAGACCCTGTCTCTACATAAAACACAAAATAGGGCTGGGGATGTGGCTCAGTAGTCGAATACCCCTGAGTTCAATCCCCAGTACCAAAAAAAAAAAAAAAAAAAAAAATCTCATAGAGAAAAGCCACGTCCATAATACTTATGGTGTCATAATCCCCATGTTTCTAGACCTCTCAACACACTTTTCCTGTAGTTTTACTCTCTGTGAAGTTTGGGTCCAATTGCAGAAACCATCTACTTTAAAAAAAAAACTCTACAAATTTCCTTTTTTAAAAAAAAATGTAACTTTTTTAGCAGGTTAACAGCAGTGGCTCAGGTTAGATAATGACATGGGGAGAGGTCGTTGAGCCAGAAGAAAAGATGACAATTCCAAGAATGAGTAAGGAAAAGGAGAACAATACAAAACAAAGATGACAGAGCTGTGGGGATCTGAGCAGCTGCGTGGCCAGCTGCCATCCTGCAAGGCTCATGAACAAGCAGGGGTGGGGGCAGGGAAGGGAAAGGGCCAGGTAAGAGGCAATGCCTGCAGGCTACACACAGGCGGGCTCTGAAGTCAGAGCTTGCTTTGGATCCTCTGCCACTGGGAAGATTAAATATCCTTTCTGAGTCTCAGCATCTTCACTCTACACTGGGACAACAGAGTCATGGGGCTGAGGTGAAGATGACAGAACATCAAGCTCCTAGACTAACATGGCCCCTGGCACACAGGTGCAGATAATGCGGACATACATTTAATTAACAAATTTCAGGCCAGGTGTGGTGGCACATGCCTATAATCCCAGTGGCTCCCGAGGCTGAGGCAGGAGGATCGAGAATTCAAAGCCAGCCTCAGCAACAAGGCACTAAGCAACTCAGTGAGACCCTGTCTCTAAATAAAACACAAAATAAGGCTGGGGATGTGGCTTAGTGGTCTAGTGCCCCTGAATTCAATCCCCAGTACCAAAAAGTAAAGGAAGGAAGGAAGAAGGAAGGAAGGAAGGAAGGAAGGGAGGGAGGGAGGGAGGGAGGGAGGGAAACTTCATTAAGATCAACAAAATTCTTTGGTGCCCTGAAAATGGTACTTATTCTGATGAATAAGTTGCACATGCATAGATGTTAAAACACAAAAATCAAAGGTGTCCAACAAAAATAAAAATCCCAGAATCTACTCCCATGCCCCCAGCTCTCAGCATAGAATAATGCAGCCCCAGAAAAAGAGATGAGGAAACATCTCCAGCAACAGAGCATTCATTTTCTCCAAGTCCTATGTGTTTCTTTGGAAGCAGGATCAATGTTTGCCCCATGAACAGCTTTAACACTTAGAAGCACTACCCCACACTCCATATCACAGGAGCACTGGTGTTTTTCAGAGGTAGTTGGAAGCAAGCAATCAAAAACGTGAACAACAGGTACTGCATGAATTTTTTAGAGCACAGGTCTTTCTTCTGGAAGGCAGTACATTTTCTGCATCATCAGTTCACAGATCCAGGTAGATAACACGGCTCCCCACTCCCCATCATCTCACGTCACAACTATGCCTGGCAGGAGTGCACACTGGTGGGGCTCATCTGCAAAGAAGTAGGCATTCTGAAGAGGAAAGCCACCAAAGATCGTAAGATACCTCACCAACCACCCTGCAGCTGTGAACGGACCATAAGCTGAAATGTGTCATCCCTGTGAAGAAGAGTCAGCAAGCCATAAATGCAGTTACTTCAGTAGTTACACCACTAAGGGTCCTTTCAAAAAAAAGGGGGAAGTTCATTTGGCCGTGTGATTCTTCTAAACCTGTATGATACTTTTCACTGGCTCAACACAAATCATGAAACCTAACTGTCATTTTCATGAAGGATTTGTGCAGCTGGCTTGCCAGGAGTTCCCTGAAAAGAGAAATTTCAGCCTATTACAGAGCTTGAAAATTTCAATCATCCTTTATATGTATGTTTTTTTCAAGCACCATGGATGATACAGAGGTCCTCCCTTCCAGAGCATGCAGCAATAAGGCACCATCTTGAAAACAGAGCAGCCCTCACCATAAGGTCAAGCCTGGTGACACCCTGATCTTGAACTTCTCAGCCTCCATAACTATGAGAAAGGAAATTTCTCTTCTTTTAAATTACCCAGTCTTGGGTATTTTTTTATAATAGCATAAACTGACTGAGACAGATGGCTATAATAAAAAAGATAATAATAAGTGTTGGCAATTTCGTGGAGAAATTATCATCTTCATGTACTGTTGATGGGAATGTAAAATGTTGGAATCACTTCACAAAACAGTCTGGCAAGTTCTCAAATGGTTAAACATAAAATTTACCATATGATATAACAATTCTGCTCCTAGGTACATGCCCAAAAGAAATGAAAATATGCCCATATGTAAACTTTATACACAAATGTGTACAGCAGCATTTATTCAGAATAGTCAAAAAGTAGAAATAATCTCAATGTCTATAAACTGATGAATGGATAAATATTGCATATCAATGTAATGGAGTAGTATTTGGCAATAAAAAGAAATGAAGTACTAATACGCGCTCCAATATAGATAAACTTTGAAAACATTATGCTAAGTGAAAGAAGCCAGTCATGAAGAACCACATATTATATGATTCCATTCACATTAAATGTCCACAATAGGCACATATAAAGACAGAAAACAGATCAATGGGTACTTTGGGTTAGAGAAAATAAGAGAATCAGAGAGAAAATGGCAACTAAAGAGATGGGTTACTTTTGGGGATAATGAAAACATTCTAGTGTTTCATGATGGATGCACAACTTTGTGAACATATTAAAAGCCACTGAACTGTACACTTCAAGTGGGTGAATTGTAATGTATGCGAATTATATCACAATAAAGCTGTTCAAAGCAATGAATACTTTTCTTAGGACTAGCAGTGATAAACTCTGTCCCTCTGAGCCATAACCAGGCATACCAGTCTCCCCCAACTGCATCCCCACACCCCATCCTATGAACCATACATCCAAAGAACCACATGTAGGAGCTAGACACCATGCTGGGCCCAGAAAAAGTTCCACCCAGAGGAAAGACCACATCCCTCTCTTCAAGAACCATAGTCCAAATTACAATGTGCTCTCAGTGGAAAGAGACACCAGATCTCAAAAGATTTGTTCAGCAAAAAAGGTAAAGTAGCTCATTAACAATTCGTTATAATGAACTGCATTCTGAAATATTCTGGATGAACTAGGTAAAATTAAAGGTTATAAATAAAATTGATTTCACCTGTGCTTTTTAAACATTTTAAATGTGGTATTAGAAAGTTTTAAATTACATACTTGGTTCACATTATATTTTACTGGATAGTACTGACCTACCACTAATCTTTAAAAGGACTTTAAAGATCTAGTACTGATCTTTGAAAATAAATAAATCATTGAAACTTGTCCTGATCCTCAGTGTTTTGGAGGATTACATTATTCAGACTTCTAAATGGTAATTAACTTTGAAGTCCACTCAGCAGTTATAAAATGCCTGCTGCTCTGGAATTATGGAATCACAAATAGTTCCTTGTTTACTGCACTCTGCCAGCTGGTTCCCTGGACTAGGGTAGAAGATGCTCGGCATGGCCTTTAAAACATTGGCATGCCCGAGGCTCTACAAAACACAAATGTTTCCCAAATAAGGCAGGCCCAGAAAACTTCGCCTGAACTCAACCTTCGTGATCAAAAGCTTTTTTTTTTTTTTTTTTTTGAAAATGATTAAAGATCAGACTGAGATGACAGATCACTATTCACAGAAAGGAAACGTCTTCTCAAAAGGCTTCATCCAGAAGGGGCTCTGCATGTCATCTACGAGGATCCCTCACCCCACACTGTTGAACCCTGTACTATTTAGGGGACTTCTTGCTTCTCATTCCTTAAGGTCCTTTGATTCACATGTCCAGGGAAATAAGATCAGGGACTACAATTCATAAGCAAGCTCTAAACTCTTGGCTCTGCTTAAACTTTACAAAAAAGTCCAAAGAGGCATGGTGGGTTCTGATGATCAAGATTATCATGAAGCAGAAGAGCCATGACCCCCACCAACTCATCTGGTTGCTTCTTTATTCATCCAGGGCCCAAGGTGCTGTGTCAAGTGACCCTTTCCTTCTTGCATTTGGAGTTAAGAAAGAATATGTGGAGATGACGCAACTTGGCCAGAGTCACAGAGCTGGTAAGACACCCAGCATGATTCCAACTTGGATCCACCTGACCCCAAAGCTAATGCCCTTAAATAGACTGTCACCCTTTCATTTCTCCAGCATCAATCCCTGCTGTGTGCTAGGAGACTAGAAGGTTAGAGTGATTTTTCTGAAAAAAACATGCATGAACTATAATCCTGCCCTTTTAGACAGGAGGAGTTAAATCATGCATGTACTTTTGTTCAGAATCTCCAGTGCATGGAAATAGAAGAGTTTCACTCACCTAATTGTCTCCATTCTGTGCATTATGAAAGCAGAGACAAAATATCCCAGGATCTTGAATCTCTTCTAGGGATGCAACAGGTCCAGGAGGGAAATACAGTGCTTGATTCCATATCCTATTCCATCAGACTCATTTTCTCTTATGTGCTGGGAAATGCGAGTACGTGGTATACTAGGCTTGTTACTCTACTGGGCATAAGCAGAGATGAACACTCCCCAGTCTCTGCCCTCCAGGATGTTCCTAAGTTAGGGCCCATCAACTTATTTTAAAGGGCCTGTGTGATGGGCAAAGTGTGCTGTAAAGAACAAAGCTCATTTTGGGAGCCAGTTTGTAGCTTCATACATCTTCAAATTATAGTAGTTGTTACAAAATGTACCTGACTTAGAGTTTCAAAAGAACTGGCTGTAACGTGGCTATGTCTAGATGGACTTCTTCAGGCCTGGGTGACCATAGCCCTCATTTTCCACTCTCCTCCCACCACTCCATTATCTCCCAGGCTGGGTGGTGTGATTTGGAAAGTAAAGGGGATTATGATGGCAATGTCTTTGCAGGCCACCAAAAGTCTAGAGGCTTCTGACAGAGGTTTAAAGGTGCTTCATCATCTCTTAGCTGGGGATGCCTAGAGAACCAACCAGGATGGCTCCAAAGGATGGCCAGGGGCTCCAAGCCCTTCTTTGTCTCTGGTGAGCAGAATAACAGCCCTCCCCAAATGCCCATGTTCTAATTCCTGGAACCTCTAAATACAGCAAATGGGAGTACACACTGAGTCTCAGATGGCAAATGAGACTTTGCCAGTGGGAATAAATTAAGGATCGAGAGACTGGGGGATTATCCTGGATCAGCCAGGTGGATCCAACCTAATCCCATGAATCCCTTTGAAAGTAAAGGATCTTTCCCTAGAGAATGGAAATGGAGAAAGAAGGGTTGAAAGCTGCTGTTTCTGACTTTGAAGATATGGAAAGGAGGCCAGGAGCCAAAAAATGCAGGTGGCTTCTAGAAGCTGAAAAAAGCCAGGAAGTAGATTCTCCCTTAGGGGCTTCAGAAGGAGTCAGCCCTGCTGATCCCAGCGAGCACATCGGACTTCTAACCTCAGGCCTGTGAGCTAATATTTTCATATTGGTTAAGTCACTGTAATTTGCTACAGCAGCAATAGAAAATCAGTACACTAGCTATAGACAAATAGTAGGATGGTCAGAAAATGAGGCCAAATGACCAGGGCAGTGTCATTTCAGTAAAAAGCATGAAATATGAACCAAAAATAAATACTTGGACTCATGAATATTTGGAGGTAGGTTTCCTCCTAGGTTAAAATATAAACCTACACTTCTGTGGACAATCAGTTCTTCCCCTAATAAATTTGTTTTAAGCAAATATCTCACAGTGTTCAAACTCAATGGGCTGGGTAGTTGGAGGTATGAATGGAGGTCCTTCTTCTTCTTCTGTACATGAGATAATAGTTTCTCTTATCTGAGGTCAATAACTACACTGAAGAGAAGGCTGATCCACAGGGCTTGGCATCCCCACCTGGCCCCAGTCTTAGGAGTGTACCCTATCCCTAGGTTTCCTGGATTGTTTCCTGAGCAAGTCCCTAATATATCTTTGAATCTATATTTCCAAGGAATTTCCTTTGGCTTTTATGAATTAAATGAAACCATTCATCAAAGACAGAAATGACCTACCCATCTTCCAACTTTCTGGAGGTCTCAGCCAATGCTTACTCTCATCAACCCAAAGGGCATCATCAAATAACAACTAAGGTAATTCAGAACTTACAAATCTGTCTAAATACCTCTTCCTAATTAGAGTAATCTCTGACACCTTGAGCTGAGTCTTAGCTACCACCATCTTCTGAATGCACTTCACATGTATTTTTTTATTCAATTCTCAAAGCATCCCTGAAAAACTGAGAACTATTATCTTATTTTAGAGTTGAAGAAACTGAGACTGACAACTTGCTCAAGGTCACAATGAAGAAGATGTTTTCAAAATCAGGTCTTTCATACCCAAATCTAAGCTCTTCTCACTCTGCTGAGTGGCCTTCCAACAGGGTGACCACCCACTCTTCAGAAGTTCCTGAGTGTTCCAATGAAGACTCATGTATAAAGGCTGCCTTGTCAATCCTCAGTTGAAATCTAGCTTCTCTAACAGGTGCAGGGAAGAGTTCTTGTGTAACAAGACTTGTTTCAACTCATGAAGTATTTACTGAGCAACCATTAGACAGAGGTCATGCAGGTAAACAGAACAGAGCTCACCCTCTACTAGAAACTAGGTACCTGTGGACTTCTCCCTCTCTCATGCGCTTGTGTTCTCTCTCTCTCTCTCTCTCTCTCTCTCTCTCTCTCTCTCACACACACATACACACACATACACACACATTAATGTAAGAAAGAGAATAAGTACTTTATCAAAGCTATCAGCAAGCAAAGTGTTACAGAAATAAGCAGTAACTACAGCAATTCATTTAGTAAGCTTCAGAGGAGAGACACTCAGCAGAAGCAGGATGCAGAAGAACAAAAGATCTCTGGATGGATGGAAGGATGCTATGCTTTGGGTCAGAAATGCCCTCCAAAGGCTACTGCTAAAGGCTTGGGTGCCAGGCTGTGGTGCTATTAGGAGGCAGGGCCTATTTGGAGGAAGTAGGTCTAAGGTGATGCACCTTTAAAGTGTATTTTGTTCCCAGCCCCTTCCCCACTCGCTCTCTCCTTCCTGGCTGTCGTGAGGTGAGTGGCTTTACTCCACCATACACTCCCTGCCATACGTTCTCCCTCACCACAGGCCCAGAATCAACAAGGCCAGGTAACCATGGACTGAGACCTCTGAAACCAAAAGCCAAAACGAATCTTTCTCCCTTTACGTTGATTTTCTCAGGCATTTTATCACAGCAATGGAAACATGATTAACACAATGGACCATCTTTGTGCGCTCAAGAGAAAGGAAAATGGAGAGGAAGCCAGAAAGGTAAGACAGGGCTAGATTACACATTGACAAAGACTATGAGGACGGTGATCAGGGAAGTTTGAATTTAATTTTCTATTTGAAAAATATTTGCATATATGTTTTAAATTCATTTCATAAGGAGCCAGAAAGACTTCCTAACAGGCAAGTAAACACATTCCAACTGTGCTTTAAGGCAGTTCCTGAAAAAGATGTAGGATGGGCTCAGGTGGTACATCCCTGGGAAGCCAACAACCAGGTCTAAGACCTTCCTCGGGACTTGTTCCAAGAGTTAATAAAGTCTGGCAGCCTAGATTTCAAGTTCCAGATTCCTCACTCATTGGGGTTCTGTGGCATGAATCAAGTTAAAGGATGTCCCTGAGCGACTTCCTGGCATCTTAATAAGGTTGAACTAAATAACGGCACAAGTCACATCTACCTCTAAAGTGCAATGATTCAAGGTCATGGACATATACATATAATAGAAAGTGTGCCTCTGTATCATTCCATGAATGGAGATTAATTATTTCTCAGATGATTTGTATCTCACTGTGGATTCAAATTATATAATTGATATAAAGCATGTTTTAAAGGTGTATATGTTGGGCAAATTCAGGAAAAGCTTCCTATTCTGACTGCTACGTTGATTAAATAATGCTTTCCTTTCACAGCAATCCCAAGGGTTCTCTTTTCCCTTTCCCAAATTCTAGACCTTTCTCTTTCATCTTAACTAAAATCAGCTGCCAACCTTTTCCCAACTTACCTGCTTAGTGAAGAAAAATAATCTGTTGTAATACAACCATAAATTTAAATTCTAACTACAATATAAAAGCTAATGCCCTGTGACAGGCATTACTTTATATTTCCACAACACCTAAATCAAGACCTCAGCACACAGGCTTATTTAAAATAAATCCAACCCGGTTCTGAATCAATAGCACTTCCTTCTGCACAGGCGACTATTCCAGAAGAATCTCCTTAAAATGTGGCCATGTCTACAATGGACAAGTGGATGTTATTACTGGAATCAAATTGGGGGCCCAGTGTGGAGAGGACAAAGAGGAGAGAAAGAGAGGAGACACAGTGACTCCTTCCTCAATGGCTCCTTTTCTCTTCACTCCATCAAAGAACCTGACAATTCAATCCAATGAGAGTTTCAGGGAACACAGTGTTCCCGTCATGTCAAACTATCCAACCCTGGATGGCTGGACTCTGGAACGTGCTAAAATAAATAAGTTAAAAACTAAATGTATCCCATACTGTTCACAAATAATGTGAGCAAAAATGCCATGATTTCATCCTCGTGGGGAATATACATTACAGAATGAAATCTGGCAGCCCTCCAGGAGCTTGTCTTAAATAGCTGTTGGGTGATTTAAAGAGATGAGTATTTTAGTGCCTTGACTTCTTTTTAAATATACACCATTTGAATGAATCCATTTATTGTAAATATCAAGGCATTGTGTTGAAAATTTCGTACCTGGGGGAAAAAAGGAGTTCTCTGCCATTTTTCTCCAAACCTTTTAAGACACTTAAGTGATTCCTTTAAAAAAAAAAATACTAATCCTGGTGTTTAATGATGATAAAGAACTTGTCTATTTTTGTAACGAATCACCAGAACAAAAAGCTATTATAGAGTAATTAAACACCACATTCGGCATAGATATAGAGAAAAGGAGGATTGCAAATTACTTTTTACAGCTTGTTCTTAAGTTTTCTGAAGTGGAACACATTTTAATCATTAAACTCCTCAAAGGTGTTAAAAAGTAATCAGGAGGGTTATATGACAACGGCCAATCCCAGGCTACCAAGGCTTCAGATCTTCCCAGGGTCTCCAGTTGAGTGTTGTCACAAGCCTGAGGTCCCATCTTTGATACACCCCTTCAAAAACAACTGCTGGGAAGCCCTTCAAGTGGTGTTCTACTTAGGGCACTCTTTGCGGGGGAGGAGGGGTGGGGGGAGTGGGGGGGTACCAAGATGTCTGACTTTAAAGATTGTTAGTTCAGGCCAAAGAACAAATTATTTTAAGTTCAGGACTAATTCAGGAATTGTAACAAGCCATCATTAGATCCCTCTTGTTATTTTAAAGTTACGATTGTTTCTAATTGAATTAGTCAACTTTCTGAGTCACACTTGGAAGTGTGCAAACATGTTAAAATAAAAGGCTTCCTCACCTGAGACAGTTCCATCATTAACCCCCCCGCATCTCAGAGCCGCCCAGTTAATGATTCCCTGCCGCAGATATCCTGGACAGACACTGCTCCAGGCCAGTTGCGAGTCCCCCCACTGGAAGCATCCACTGCGTGCTTACCTCTCTATGACACTGTCCCTTTTAGACCAGAAGTTCCCCAGAGGTGGAGCTGGCTCCTCCCCTTGTCACCTGTCCCTGTTCACCACCTCACCAAGGGCCAGACCCATCGGTTGCTCCCAATCTATCAGCATCTTCCCTTATCAAGGGCATTTGTTCTGCCCAACTGGCTTATTCTTTTAAAATCGAGTGATTTAAATACTTTGCTTGGTTGTTTCTTTTTTTTAACACACACACTTGATTTTCCATTTTCCCCCAACACAAATTATGTACAAAGGCCCATCTTACATAAAAAGGGAAAAAAGGAAATGTTTTCCTTAGACTCCGCTTTGGGGAAGACTCCTATCATTTACTATAATCAATGTTCTTTGCCGTGGACATCAGGAACAGGCAGCTGTGTATCGATTCATTTTTGGATATGGCTCCTCTCATCTCTTTCCTCTGCTCTTGGGTTGAACAAGTATTTTAAATCTCTTTTTCCTTTGGAGAAGGTAGACCATAGTTGTATTTACAATCCTGATAAATGCAGACTTGCTGTGCTAAGCCAGAGCTCAGACTACCTGACTGTCATTTTTCTCATTCCCTTTTGAGGAAAATACCTACAACCAGTTTGCCATTTTGTCCCCTCCAGTGAAACTTCTCAAGTCCCTGGAAGAGCTTCCAGTTATCAGAACCTGCTCAATTCTCAGCTGGCTCAGGTCAAACATACTCCTAACTGGACAGCATCTCAGGGACATAGTGAAATCAAGGGACCAGCATAAAAAATAATAATAATAATTCCAGAGAGTGTGGGAGACAGCGCCTGAATCCCAAGCAGCAGTCAGGCTGCCTCACTTGGGACAGGTATTTCTGATCCGCAGCACATAGCTTAATTCAGGCTACAGAGCAAAAAGGTGCTCGCTCTAGGGAAGTTCATTCATGGGTCCAATTTAGCCAACTCTTCATAGATGTGGGCCCATAAGCCCCATCACTGGACCCCAGATGACTCAGTGGCCCTGCATAGTATACATGTGGTCTCCTAATGTTCCTCTACTATAAACAAACACTGTGTAATGTAAGTTATATTACATACACACAAAAATACAATACTCAGGGCTATTGACTAGAGCCCAGGGGTGGAATTAGGGCCTATGCCACAGACTTGGGACAGAACTAGGAAACTCACTGTGAGCCCCAGATCCACCAAGTCAGGGTTGTTCCTACCTCTCTCAATAAGCAGACACCAAACTAAATGATTGCCAAGGCCCATCAAAGGGAAAATTATGTGTCACTAAAACAGCCACTGTGACTTGCCCAAAAACCTACAGTTAGCCAGAGGGTCCTCATCTGTTTAGGTTTCTTCTTGTGATCTACAAGTTTCTTTTCATAAGAAATCAATCTCAGGGTGCATATTTGCTCTTTCCCCAACATGAATAAAATGGTACTGACATCTAATTGGCTATCCAAACATCTTCTTGGAGTCCTAAACCAAGGGCCACCTGTACACCTGAGCACAGGGACACATTATCCCCCAGGAAAAACCTGCCTGTGGTTTTGCCACACTGCATGCAAATGGGAGACCACCATAATTCATCCTAACAGCTGCAGCCCTGCAGAGCTGACAAACATCCATCTCACCTGTTAGGGCTGGACATTCCTGTTCCCCACCACAAGTCACATGATGAAACCCCAACCTCCAATGTGAGGTATTTGGAAGTGGAACCTTTGGGAGATAATTAGGGTTATATGAGGTCATGAGGGTGAGGCCTTCACGATGGGATCAGTGCCCTCATAAGAAGAGCCAACAGAGAGCTTGTCTGCTCTTATTCCCCAAAGCCCACACAAAGAGGAAGTCACGTGGGCACACAGCAAGATTGCAGCCACCTTTGAGTCCAAATAAGAGGCTTCAAAATGATAGCTGCCGTGCCAGAACCTTGATCCTGGACTTCCCAGCCTCCACAACTGAGAAAAATACATTGCTGTTGTCTGACTACCCACCCAGTCTGCAGTACCTTCATGGTAGCCCTAGCAGGCTACAACACAGCCTACCTCTCTCTGTGAGATCTGTCACTCTGCTCTTCAGGTCAGGGACAAGGGAGGAGACCCAAGATGGGAACAGCAAAAGCCACATCTGTTATGATCAGAACCTGCCTCTGCTTGGGCATTTGTTAACCAGCTGGCTGTGAGCGTGGGCGCCCCCTAGTGCCCCCTGAGGATAACAACCCCAACCCATGGTACTCAAAGGGGACCCACACACAGAGCACCCTTGCCCCCACCCACCACCAACTCTGCTCTGACACAATCATTTATGAGAGGCCCTGAAGTCAAGGTCTTTGCCAGGAACCATGGAACAGGATACAAGGAGTCCCTTTCAGTAGAAAAGGTACTTGCGGTAGAAAATTTCCCCTCGATGTCACCAAAGGGGGTTGCCAGTACCTTCTCAGATACAAAAGGAGAAAAATGTATGTGGTCTCATACTTAGAAAAATTACCAAATCACGAAAGATCACTGTGAAGAAAATCTGAATTAATATGGCCCCTGCCTTCTAGGGGGCAGGCAACAGACCCAGAAACAAAAAAAGGCAGGCAACTGATTAAAAAATTCTGACTAAATCCTCAATATATATACAAATTGAACATGCTGTGTGTCTCCCACATGAAGGAAGGGACAACAGGATTAAAGGAGCTACTATCAGCATTAAAGAACACATTTAGTTAAGCAAGAAGGGAGGTAAAGAAGGAAAATAAGTCAGGAAGTGTAAAGTGGTTGTGTCTTTCCCCCAGAGAGCTGAACTACTGCCTCCTCTGCGATCTTGTGACAGTTTATACCTTCCTCTCTTCCCACATTGGTCATACCCAGCAATTTTCTGCCTTCTCCACTCAAAAGGAGAACTTCTATGCAACTTTGTTTCAAAGCCACCACCACAATAACATTAGTAAAAACAACTTGAGTACTTTCTTGGAGCCAAGTCTTAGAGTAAGAACTGCAGGTCCATTATCTCACTGAATCCTTTGCAAATCCAACAAGTTTTTTTTAATATATTTTTTTAGTTGTAGATGGACACAATATCTTTATTTTATTTATTTATTTTATGTGGTGCTGAGGATCGAACCCAGTGCCTCACACATGCAAGGCAAGCACTCTACCACTGAGCCACAATCCCAGCCCGCAAATCCAACAAGTTTTCAAAGCTATCCTATAATTATTTTATAACAGGTAACATATTTATAGGGTTCAAAAACAAAAAAGAGTGAAAAGTTTCTCTTCCACTTTTGTGTCTCAAGTCTCCACAACTCCTTCACCTATAACTATCTTTAATATTAGTGTCTTATGTATCTATCTAGAGTTTCTTTATGTATACATAAGCCTCCATATTATACAAACTGCTCTGCCCTTTGAAACGTAGTTTTGCTGGAGATCACATAAAGTGCTATCTCATCTTTTCACAGCTCTATAGTATTCCACTCCATTGGCTGAGCTATAAAAGATTTAACCATGTCTATAGATAGACATATGGACGTTTCTGTTATTATATTTTACAGTTGAGAAAACTAAGGCTCAAGTCTTTGGCTTGTCCAATGTCACACCACACATTTGTGGCAGAGGAAGGACTCAAGCTACAATTGGTTAGGTTCCAACCGAACCTCTTAAGCAAATGGTTCTGTTTACCATCTGGTACAAGGCCTGTTACATAGAGATACTCAATAGACACTTGAATAGATTAATGAACCAACAAACCAACAGATACAATATAAAACTAAAATAAATCAAGAAGAGAAACTTGCTCTTTCTTTCCATCTTTCCCTTGTTAATTATTCTTCTTTGTCCCTTTCTTGATATCTGCATCCTCATTCATCCACCTCTGTGTATTAGCAAAGTTGTAGAACAAGGACATTTTCAGCCATTCAACATTCTGCAAAACCTTGCCTGATCCCCAGGCATTCATTTAATACTAACCAACTCCTGGATAAGGGACATCCTAGAATAGATGCGAGCTTCCCCTTTGCTGGCCAAAAGCCCCAAAGCTCTGCACAACAAGGTCACAGAGGAGAAGGGAAAAGGGGCTCCTGGGGGTAAACAACACCTGTGCCTCTATCCCCAGGCATCACAGGCCACATCTGACAGTCAGTGCAGATTAGATGGCCAACTTTCTCTCCTCACTCCCAGGCTCAAGGCGCAGATTTTCCTCAACAAGGCACACATCCTGAAAACCTTCAACTCCTTCCAAATGTGCCGTAAAGCTGCCACATGGAGCCTCGTTTTCACACTGTGTTTTACATTAGGCTCAGCCTTCCAATAAATTTAACACCGGAATTATATACAACGTGAAGTGCACGCAAACCCAGCGGATTTCTTCACAGGCTCTTTTGTGAGCAGCTGCCTGAATGGAGCAGACAACAGGCAAGCCATGTCTCTCAACGTGGCAGGCTCTGGGGAAGGCAGCCTGCAAGCTAACCTCCGGGTGACCTCGCTAGGTATCTGAAACGTTTACTTCAACTGCCTTGTAAGTGTTGGAAGAACAAGGCAACGTCATCATCTGACCTCAGCCGTCAAGCCCTCCAAAGACACTGAACGCCTGCTGGCCAAAGTGCTCCAGAGTGCCTGTCATGGATATTTACACATGTGACAAAGACCATTCCTGTCCACACTCTCTGTGTATGTTCCATATACACGTGGAATTTCTGGCAAGCTGGTGACTGATCAGAAAATGCACACCTGCCTTTCCCCTGACACTTTGCTGTGATGATGGAGCTTAAGAGATATTTATTTAACAAGGGCTCAGAATTACGACTTAATTGGTTGTAATCTGCTCAATGAAGGAATGATGTTCTCTGCAATTATTCTAATCTGATTCATTTAACCTAAAAATCTATGGGATGTTACAGATTTTCTCAGACAGAATATTTCAATCTCTTTCTCCACATTTAAGTCTCAACTATTGACATACAAAACAAATGGCATTCTCTTTAAAGACTACAATATCAAATATATATATGTAATTTTTACCCATGCTGAAGGCTAACTGGCTTGCTACAAAATTAGGATTTGCAATTCCTCTCAAGTGAGAAGCTTCTAACGCTTACATATTTGTTTTTCAGTCCCTTCCTCTGGGCTCACACTGAAATACGTAGAATAGAATCCTCAAAGGAGGCACAACATGGTCTGTGTCATCTATATTAATAAATTAAATGCAAATTAGAAAATGCATTTTATCAAGGTACCCGGAGAGAAAAAGGGGAGAGAGATATCAGCTGGACAATCACCTAAAAAGCATGTCATTTGTGGGTTTTCCATTAAAAATGTTTATATTTGTGGTTGTTCCTACCACATCATTTTGATAAATTTTGTCCAAACAAACCTGTGTCTAAACACTGTTAGGCTTTCCAGGCCTTGCATTTCCCAGGTTTTATACACAGTCAAGATGCAGATCACGATGGAATAATTGCTTGGCATTTTTGTTTTATAATTATTATTACCATCGTGCAATTCTAGTGGGGCTTGGCAGATATATATCAGATGTGAAAATCTTTTTAAAGTAAATCATTATAAAATCCCTTTCCTTTCTACTAAGCTGCAAGTGCAGTGTCTAAAGGTCTTTGGGGAAAATAAATAATGGAAATTTTGTTATTGATCTCAGGCAGTGAATCTAATGAGTTATTGTTATTTTACCCACAGCAAATATTATGAGGTCCAAAATAATAACATTCAATTAAAGAAAGCAAGCATGATAGGGTAGAAGATAAAAATGTAACTTAACTATGAATTCCTTTCAGTACTTCCTAAATACTAATTTAGGCTGTCATACATTTAGAATGAAATTCTTTTTAAAAAGTAGTTTCCCATGCCACCAGAATAATTAAAGTTATTATTTATCTTGCAATAGACAAGTATCATCTTCAACAAAAGAAGGTTGCTGATCTTCATTAAAAGATAACTTATACTTGGGTTTTGGGAAAAAACAGAATCTAACAGTAACAACAAAAGCCTTAAACTGACAGCCAAGTCTCCTAGGATTTACCAAAGTTTTTGAAGAATTAAATTCTGAGCCATGACTATCAAAGCCATTTTGAACGTCTTGTACAATACAGCCCTGTTAAATGGCTCCTCATTACAGGAACTGAGGGTCATCGAACTGAAAGGTCACAACATGGTCCTCAGAGCTTAACTAGATCCAGAAAATCACAGCACTTCAGAGAGGGGGAACAGGACATTGGCAAGCAGGTGTTGTCTGATTCCCCTATGGTGTTTTATAAAAAATGGGAATCCATCGTAGGCTAAAATCTCGTATCTGGTTTGTCAGGCCACCATTAAAATCCAAGGGACTTTTGAGTTTTAGGAAGCAGCTGCTATAATCTTCAATCTTTAGGACAAAGCCCCCACTGTTTCTCCTCGGCTGACCCAAGGCACCCACCCCTTCCTCCCTTCGTGATCGAATTGCCCTTCTGCTGGGGCTCTTGCTGGGGGAGGAGACCCCCTACGCTCTGCCCTGTGGCTCCACTTCCCCCTCGCATCCCCCTTCTTGCAGTTCAGAGACTGCGCACCCACCTCCTCAAGTGGCAAAAGACCAGATGAAATCCTCTGGCACCCAACGACTCTTTTATTTCTCACACATGGTAACAATACCACATTTACAAAGAGGTGTTTTCTACAGATGAAGTTCATTCCTTCAAGGGTTTAAGTCCCATCATTTATTTAAAATTTTTTTAAAAAAATCTGAAGGGTAAATGAATCATTTTGAACTCATGTCCTTCAGGGCCATCTCATGCAACATGTAGACAGAGTGAAAAGAAGGCCTTCGAAAGTGTGGGGAACGCTAGAAAGGATCATGCCTCTAGAACCCCTGCACGATCCACTTCCCCTCATCACAGGGCACCGTGGTTAACCAGCACAAGCTTTCCTAAGCTGTTACTCCCCACCCACACTACTTGCTAAAAGAGGAACACTAGCCTTATGCCTCTCTGCAACCTGGCACCCCATATTCTGCTTGGCACCCAGCGGACTCTCAACAAATGTATGTAAGCTGAAAGGACCAATGAATGCCAGCTAGCCTTAGCAAGATCCCTGTATTCAGGGATAACAGTATGCGTTTTAATCATCCAGACAATAAGACTATCACAACTAAGATCTTCCCATTTGACAGATAATGAACCCAAGGCTTAGGGAGGTTACAATGACCATCTAAGACTTATGGAGCTGGGATCTGAAACCAGACCTTGAGCTCTCAATCACCGTGCTAAAGTGCTTAACAGACTGGTGAAATGGCATACAATCCTCAAAAATAAACGCTTAGTTAAGATATACCTATGTTCACACAGTGGATAATGTAAAATCTCTAAATTCGTGAGCTTTCTAAAAAGGAGTGTTTTTTGCAAAACAATACTCTCATATATCAAAGTGAAGGTGTCTTTTGCCAGAAGAACCTAAACAACTTTTCAAACCAACAACAGAAGGAGAAAACTACCTCGCACCTTTTCCAAGAACCTGTCACCAAGAGGTTCATGGTCCCAGTGCTTTCCTCCAACTACCCTGTGAGCATTTCAAATTGCCTGGAAGAGACTGAGAAAACAGAGGGGCCTTGGAGGACCAAATCCGTCAAAACAAATCTCAACCACACAATTTCACAGTTCTTCATTCTGGTGCAGAATGCAGGGCGTCCCAAGCCTCAGCTGAATGGCTCTGTGTTGTCTCCCTTCACCCCAGCTGATCCAAACTGCAGTTCAATAAGTATTAATACTTACTGCCACAGGATGCAGATGATTTTGAGAATGGAATTAAAATGCATTGGCTGAGATTCCAATTTGGCACTACACAGAGATTCATCAGGAACAGGTACCATCTGGAACTGATGGGATGGTCAAATTGGATATTCTTCTAAACATGGAAGTATTTGCCATGCTACTTGTGATTTTTAGGCACAGGTGGGAACTGTATCTGTTATGTCCAGGATTGGGTAATAATGGCTGGACTACTGCCCCATGTATTCTAGAGATGAGCTAGAAATATCACTAGATCCAGAAAGAAGTTTCTTCAACACTAAGAAAACAAGAAACAACTTGCTACCCAGCCATTCTCACTGGAAAGCAGTGAGTAATAATGGCCAAAAAGTGAGCTGAAGTCCACAATCCCTAAGCAAGAGTTGTGCTCTTACAAAATGGTTATTTCCAAAAGGGAGTTGTTGTTTTTTTTTTTTCTAAGTTGTCAATCATACAACAGCTGTGTTTATACCAACAGAGTGAAGTGGAAAACTCAAGCAATTACCCAGATGATTTTAATCAAAACATCCCCTCAACTGAAATATCCAGAAAATCGCAGATATAATATGGGGGATTCTTATTTTTTTGGCTCGAATTATCCAGATAATTGCTTCATCTCTCCACTATTCTGGTTGAGGCACAGCCTAAAACCCATCTTGTGCGTTGGCAACTGGAAGTACAATTATTTACAGATACACATTCTTAGGGACGCAAGTGTCTATGGTTACAATTATATGCAGATGTAGCCTAACATAGACCAGAGTCAAGTCTAAAGTTTTGCAAGCATATTTTGAAAATGGGGCAATAAACAGAGCTAATTCCCTTTAAACTCAACCCCCTATAAAAAGTCACTGAAGCAAGTAATGACAGTTATACCCCCCAAACTAAACCTTACACAGTAAAACATTTCCCTAAAACTACCCAACTTTGATTTTGAGAAAAGTTAACCCTGAAAACAGAATTATTTTTATTTTTTTAATTTTAATATCTACTTATTTACTTTCTTTGGTATTAGGGTTTGATCCCACGGGTGCTTTACAGAGTCTTTTAAAAACTGCCCCTTTTCAACTTCATAAATCACATTTACCTCAAATATCTTTTCTTCCTTTTTTATTATATGTATTTATGATATACACCATGGTGTGTTGCTAGACATAAACAAAGTGAAATGATTACTGCAATGAAGCAAATTAACATCCTCATCTAATATCTTCTTAAATCAGCTAGGAAAACTACCTCTCTTCTAAATACCACTTCTTTTCGCCTTGATTTTTGAATGACCTACTTTATCCCCCCAAAACATATATCTATCATTTCTCTTTTTTAATATTCTTTTTGTTGTCAATGGACCTTTATTTTATTTATTTATATGCGGTGCTTAGAATGGAACCCAGTGCCTCACACCTGCCAGGCAAGCAAGCTACCTACCACTGAGCCACAACCCCAGCCCCTATCATTTCTTATATGGCATTTAAAATCAGTGTATTTATGATTCCCAAAATTTCCCACATTTTTGGAATATGTTCTCCAGCTACAGAATATATTCAAATATTTGTATCACAAAGGAGCAGAGAATGCCACTAATTCAAATCCAGCCCCGCACTATAAATTCATTTTAATTAAAGATATTTGATAAGCAACCATGCTGAAAGGAATGACAGTGAGGAGGGCACAGGAAAAAAGAGTTATCTTTTGCAGAGAAATTAAAAAACCACTGAAGAATTCAATAACCCAGGGAGGCTGCTCTGCTAGAAAACTTCTGTTGAAATCATTTTATCTATGCATGCTGCTTAAAATTTGGTACTTCTCATTTCTGATGAGGATGATAACCTGAAATGATTCAGATAGATAGATAGATAGATAGATAGATAGATAGATAGATAGATAGACAGACACTCCTCCTTCCTTGAAAAAAAGAGAAAAAATAAACTGAAAAAGAAAATATTAAATGTAACATAACTAACAAAAAAGAATTTTGAAAGCAAATAAAAAATTAAAACTGGGGGAACTGGGTACCTGCCTATTAAGGCAATAATTTTTATCCCAGGATACACGTTCATAATCATCTGGGAGTTTTTAAAAAATCTCTAGTCCAGGTCTCAGGATACCAGAGCTCCCAGATGTTCCAATGTGCATCCCATCTTGAGACTAGCTCTGACAGGGCCATGCCAGAGCAGCTGCCAGTGACAGACTCTCATCCAGGAAACTCTCACCAAGCTTCCTACATGAAACCAGAGGCCCAGGAGATGTGCATCTTGAAAACAAGCCAAGAGTATCTCTGCTCATTGACCTGGGTCCAAGATCCAAAAAGAAGCATGAGTCATTGAGAGTGGAGTCCCAAGGACATTCCTCTGTGATGTGAAGAATAATTTAAAAATGGGCATGCACTCATGAAGCCTGAAAGACTCAGACAATAAAACACAGATTAACCTTTATGATTGCCTTTAAGACTCTGTGTAGGACTCCCAGGGAAAGTCACTGTTGCTAAAGATGAACTTACAGCTGAAATACCAAAACATACCACCAAATAGTCAAGACAGAGACCACAGGAGCAACAAATGGAAGAATTAGACAACAGCTCGATATGAAAGATGACTTTGAAATAATTCAATGTGATACAGAAGGAATAGAAACCAAAAGAACATATCTCATCAAAAAGAATAAGATTTTTTTTAAATATATAGGAATTCCAATATAAAATGTATAGTTGTTAAAATAAAAACTCTAAAGCCGGGCACAGTGGCACACATCTGTAATCCCAGCACTTTGGGAGGCTGAGACAGGAGAATCACAAGTTCAAAGCCAGCCTCAGCAATGGCGAGGCGCTAAGCAACTCAGTGAGACCCTGTCTCTACATAAAACACAAAATAGGGCTGGGGATGTGGCTCAGTGGTCGAGTGCCCCTGAATTCAATCCTTGGTACCAAAAAAAATAAAAAATAAATAAAAATAAAAACTCTATATGGTTTCAATGAAACACAGAAGAGAATTAATAACTATAAAAACAGAACTGGACACCTGTCCCAAAATGTACACCATAGAAATAAAGAAATAGAAAATGTGAATCTAAAGTTATGAGAAGTGAGGAAAGAATAAGTTTTGGCTGATAGAAGTTAGAAAGTAAGAGAATTATGAAACTAGAGAAGCATCAGAAGCAAAACCCAAAGAATTTTTCTAAACTTACCCAAAGCAGAAGTAGTCACATAGGAAAAAAAATTGTACCTAATGCCAAACAGGAAAAATTAAAAACAAAACTATGCCTAAATATATCAGTGAAGCCAGTGAATTAAAAACAGTAAGGAAACAAAATATTAGGAAGAAAGAAAAATAAGAAGATAGCACAAACAATAGTTAGACTGACAACAGACTTTGCATCTACTACAACAGATGCCAGCTGGCATTAGGATATTATAAAAATGCTGAAAGAAAATAACTACCAAATTAGAATACCATATCCAAATAAATTATTATTTAAGAATAAAGAGTAAATAAATACATTTTTAATCACCAAAGACACAGATTGGAATATCTGAAAAACTTAACCATAAGAAAACAACTCGGGGCTGAGGTTGTGGCTCAGTGATAGAGCACTTGCCTCGCATGTGGGAGGCACTGGGTTCGAGCCTCAGCACCACATATAAACAAATGAATAAATAAAGGTCAATCAACTAAAAAAAATTTAAAAAAAAAAAAGAAAGGAAACAACTCAGTTCTTAAAAGGGGTAAAACACGTGAAAAGACATCTCATCACAATAGAGATGGGACATAAACACATGAGAAGACATTCAGTACCATGCCATCAGGAAATTTCAAGGTAAAATACAGCAGCTGTGAGATGCCACTGTACATCTATGTGAATAGCTAAAATCCAAAAACCTGACAATACCAAATGCTGATGAGGATGCAGAACACCACGAACTCTCATTCATGGCTAGTACAAATGTAGTATGGTACAGCCAATTTGGAAGGCAGTTTGGCAGTTTTTCCATGCTAAACAGACTTACAATATAATCCAGCAATCACACTCTAGGTATTTACCCAACTGACTTGAAAATTTAGGTCTACTCACAAAACCTAAACACAATGTTGATAGCTACATTCATAATCTTTCAATACTGAAAACAGAACTGGAAGAAAGAAGTCCTTCAAAAGGAGAATAGATAAACTGTAGAACATTCATACAACATAATAGTTATTCAGCAATTGAAAGAAATGAACTATCAAGCAATAAAGAGAGAAATCTTAATGTGTATTGCTAAGTAAAAGAAACCAGTCTAGAAGACTATATGATTCCAACTACATCACATTCTGGAAATGGAAAAATCATGAAGACAGTGAAAAAATTAGACTGCCAGAGGCTCTGGGGAAGAGATGAGATTTTTAGGGCTGTGGCATTATTCTGCATGATAATGGTGGGGGTTTTGTCAAAACCCTTAGAACTATAGAACATAAAGCAGGAACATTAATGTAAGCAACAGATTTCACTTGCTAATGTATTAATATTGACTCATTAATTGTAACAAACCTAGCTCACTAAAGCAAGCCATTCATGATAACACAAGCAGAACAACACATACATGGAACTCTGTACTGTCTACGCAATTTTTCTGTAGACTTGAAACTTGCTAAAAAAAGCAGTCTAGTCATGAAGAAAAATGGAAACAAAAAAGATTACTGTGCATGGATACTTGAAATAACTATTAGAAAGTATGCATCAACAAAAAGAACACTCAATCCAGAGTGGTAAGCAAAGAAATTGGTTAATGTGTTAGTAAACTGAAAGATTTGATGACTACTTAAAACCCAGAACTAATTTTAAAGGATTTAAAACCAAGGTGAAAATGTGCATCACTTTATATATACGTGAACAATATCTCAATAAAGCTGTTACCAAAAACTATGCATAGGTCATAACCCATTTATCCCCCCACCACAGTCACACAGAGTCCGAAGTAAAAACATTACAACAGCATTGTCACTTCAAAAACAAGGAAATGTCATCAGAGCCCTATAAGAGTGAAATATTATTCATGGGAAATGGCCATGAATACAACTTTTTGGTAAATTATTCAACAAATGGCCCCATCAACTCTCCAGATAAAGGCCAACACCAGAGTTGCCTAGAAGTCTTCCCTGACTTCTCTCACTCCTGTCGCCAGTCCACCGGTACATCCTGAGATGCCTTGAGTTGACTTGCTGGTCATCACTAACCCAGGGGTGCGCTCCCATCAACTGGAGCTCAGGCTACAACAACCTCATTTTCTGCCTCTGCTCTTGTTCATCAACAATCCAGAGCTTCTTCTAAATCATAAATACAATCAGGACAAGATCCTCCTCAAAACTCTCCAGTTCTTCCAAGAGTTTCTCATCGCACTTGAACCCAAACCCAAAGTGCTCACCCTGGTCTCCACGGCCCTGCAACCATGAGATGGGCTCCCTGGCTGGCTCCCCCAGCCCTCTCTCACTCTCTCACACTTACCATCTTGATCTTCAGATCCACAGGGCCCTTTCCACCTTGGAGCCTGGGCCCTAGGTGTTTCCTCAATCTCAAAGGCCCTTTACCGGACTTCACAAGGCTTGTGACTCTCCTTTCACTGGGTAAGATACCTCTCAGAGAGGGCTTCCTCTACCCCAAACAGCACCAGCCCCCATCAATATCTATGCCCGCCCTCCTCTTTTTGGCTTCATTAAATGTTCATTTATTATCTGTCTCCTCCTAGTCAGATATAGGCTTCTTGAGGGCAAGGATGTTTTCTGGTTTATTCCTCACTACACCCCCAACATGCCTGGCCCAAAGAAGCTATGCAAAACAATATCTGTAGAATTAATCAATTATTCAGTGATAATTTAGGGAGTCTTCAACAATCTCTATAGTTGTTTCTTTTTGTAAGATGTGAGGCTCCACAGCTAGAGATCAGGAGGCTCCTTGGGCTTTAGACCTGAGCTTCACCTGCAACTGTACAGTTGCTCAGATTAGCAGAAGGCCACTATCCACTCCCTTAGACAGTTAGGGGTGTTTTAGTCAGCTTTATCACTACTGCGACTCAAAGACCCAACTAGAACAACTCTAGAGGAGAAAGGGTTTATTTAGGGGCTCGTGGTTTCAGAGGTCTCAGTCTATAAGTGGCTGGCTCCACTCCTCAGGGCTCAGGGTAAGGCAAGACATCATGGTGGAAGAGTGTGGCAGAGGGAAACCGCTCACATGATGATCAGAAAGCAAAGAGAGAGAGACTCCACTCTCCAGATACAAAATACATACCCCATAGCCATGCCCCCAGGGAACCACTTCCTCCAGCCATACCCTATCTGACTCCATTTACCACTCAGTTAATCCCACGAGGGATTAATTCACTGATTAGGTCAAGGCTATCACCCAGTCATTTCTCCTCCAAACCCTGCATTATCTCACATGTGAACTTTTGGGTAATCACACACCGACACCATAACAAGGAAGCACAAAAGGGATGCCCTGGGAAAGGGAGGTGGCCAACCCCAAACCTCCCACAGGTAGACAGCTGCAACAATTCACAGCGTACCTTGAGGAGTTTAACCAAAAACAGTTCCTCAGCACCTTGGGGTCCCAACGCACTAGAAATCATTGTTCCAACTTGTCTTGAATCTACTCCTTTCCCAAAGCTGAAGGGAAATCCAAACGACTGAAAGGGACTTGCTCTCAAACTTGGTGTGTGCCAAGCATTTTGCCCTGGGTTATCTGCCAGCCTGTCCACAGGTCTAGACAGTCCCTGGGCAGATGTGAAAATAACTGCAGCTGAGGAAACTGAGCCTGGAGGTTAAGGGATGAGGCTAAGAGAATGTGCTTCTCTGCTAAAAGCAACTGAATGAGATCCCTCATCTGCTAGCGCTTGTGCTTTTCCAGATGGTGGAATTGGTCCTTCTCAAATGTGACAATGACGACAGTGGCTGAGAAAACCATGCAGGCAGCACAGTTCCTGCCATGGTGCATCCCAGGGCTTAGGTGCCAGGCTGCATGTGCAGGCCTGCTCCATGGCTGCCCCTCGTCCTGCTTCCTCCCAGTGGCTGTCCTTAGCCAAGATGGCTTCTCCAGCCTCACCTCCCAGTGGCCTTTCTCTCCTGCTCCCTGACACCAGGTATTCTCTGCCCTTTTCTTCCTGAAACATTCTTCCCACCCCCAGCCAAGTCTGATCCCTGTTAGAGACTCCTCTGGCAACACCTACCTCTGCTTGGGAGCACTCTTTACATGTGGAACACTCTACACATTTGGGTCTCTCTGAGAGATGTCACTGTTGATTCTGACGATGACACCTCCAACACAAAGGCAGACCCAAGAGATAGAGTCAGGAGATCATGTTCTTGATGGTAGTATTGGCCAGAAAGCTGCCCTGCCTGTGGACTTCTTATAAATTCAAAGAACTAACAAGTTCTCAGCCAGGCATAATGGTGCACACCTGGAGTCTCAGTTACTTGGAGGGCCAAGGCAGGAGGATTGCTAGTTCAAGGTCAGGCTGAGCAATTCAGTGAGCATGAGATCCCATCTCAAAAAACAAAAAAAGTAAAGTTCTTTATCATGCAAGCCTGTGTGAGTAGAGCCACCTAATGGAAACTCCTCTCAGGGGAGTGCAAACCGCCTAACAGCGGGTACCCCATGTGCTGGGTACCAAATAGGTACTTAGTGACCTTCCTGGTCCCTACTCGCTGCATAGCATTCCATTCATTTATTTATTCAAGTATCTCCTGAGTGCCTATTATGAGGCTTTCTTGGATTAGGGACATAGAAGTGAACAAGCCAAATAAGGTCCTTGCTCTGATGCAATTTAGCATTCAAGTGAGGCAAACAGACCACGAATCAACACAACAATTTGGGACAGCAGTTGGTTCTAAGGAGGTCATGAAACTGGGAGATGCACTAAAGAGTGAACGAAGAGAAGAAAACATTCAGCTAGGTGATTATGGAAGACCAGACCTGCAAGTTAAAAATCACAGGAAGTCCACCAAGTGAAGATCATAGAAAAGAATATTCTAGATAAGTGGTGGAAGCAAGAACAAAGGCTTTGAGGCAGAGCAAGCTTGATGAATTTGAGAAGCAGCAGGAGAAGGGACAAGATGAGGCCAGAGGAGTGGGGAGACTTAAGAGTTGTCTGAGAAGGCAGATGCTTCCGGCCACAGAATCCTCATCTCCCGAGTGCCACTGTCTTTGGTCCTGTCTTACTGGGACATAATTACATGATGGGCTGAGGACAGAGGCACATGTGCAGAGAACCCACGGCAGGACCAGTCTTTCTCTCTGCAGGCATCCCTTAATCATTCCAGTCTTTAATTTCATCTTCCATCCATCAAGTCAGGATCTGGAGCTAGCCATCACAGTAGACTCTTTCAACATCAATATCCCATCATTATCTTTCTTTGAGTTACTTTTTTTTTAATGAGACAAATCCATAGGAAACATGAACCCAGTGCTAAAAGAGAACGATGGTTTAAGAAATACATTTTCAAGCACACACCTGAAGTGCAGCAGGGCAAAGCGGATCACTCAGAGCCACGCTCAAACACCATGTCTCCAATTCAGACTGAGGTTTTGCTTGTATCTCGATTCTAGAGTGCTGTAAGGCAACTACAGATGCTTTTTTGGTTAAAGTACATAAGCCCCTAGCCTAAAAGCAGGTGTCGTGACCCTGAAGCCTCCTAATACCCCACAACCCTCCTGAACCCTGGCAGTGGACTGGCCCCATCACTGGCCCTCTGATCAGGGTGCCAGAAGGAGGTCATCACTGGCCCACACAGACCACACTGACCTCTGCTTCACCTTGGGGATCTTTAAGCTTTGCCCACAGTGCTTTTTAGCTGATGATCAGAATGGCCAGTTCCTTTGTCATTCAGGTCTTAGTTCAAAGTCCCCTCCTCAGAAAGGCCCTATGACACCCGGGTATATCCCCCATTTGCCATCATACTGATCCTTCTTCAGAGCATCCAAAACCACTTCTTTTAACTCATTCCATGACCCTAACCAGATCATAAACTTCACAAGTTCAGAAGCATTGTTGAGCTCATCAGTGCCAATGTCCCCGGACCTAGGAAAACGCGCAGATCACAAAAAGTTGGCCTAGTAAATGTCTATTGCCGCATGCAGAAGTCATCTAAAGACCCTTGACAAAGCCCCAAAGAGAACACAGCAAGCCAGAACGAGAAACTTCCCAGGGAAATCATCATATAGCACAAAAATGTTCAACTAAGACGATACATGATGTGTGTGTGAAATGCATCAAGACATCACGAACCTCGCCCACGGGACAACAACTACAGGAAGTGTATGATGTTGCCAGGTGAGAACCACCACAATGGCCCAAACACCTCCTGCCAGAGAAGAACAGAAGGGAATAGCCAGAGAGTGACTTACTTAATGGGACCTTGAGAAACTTTAACTTAGGAGTCTGACACACACACCAAGAATTTCTCAAGTCCAACGCCAGCCCTCTAGGAGTTTAAACACCTCCGTCAACAGCACTCTTTCACTCCTGGAAGCTACTGGGAGGCCACAACCACAGACACTGGCATCTCTCACCAGGCAAGGAGCAACTCCTAAAGAGTGGCAGGTGAGGAGGTACCTGGCAGAGTCAGGGCTTACAGAACAAGAGTCAAGTCATTTGGGGAAGGTACAAGTCTGAGAAAGGGACAGGGATGAAGAAGTGAGGTTGACGGAGGGGGAAGGCGCTGGAATGGGCAGCACTTTTGTTGTGACTGCCATGTTTTAACAGGCTCCCCAGAGGATGTGGACAGGAAGTAGGCTTTCTGGGGTTTTTGTTGT
The DNA here is from genome assembly GCA_004024805.1 of Geosciurus inauris. Lineage (NCBI taxonomy): Eukaryota > Metazoa > Chordata > Mammalia > Rodentia > Sciuridae > Geosciurus > Geosciurus inauris. The sequence goes on along the minus strand of PVHX01000248.1, from coordinate 74,693 downwards.
TGTTGTTGCTGTTTTCAACTATGAAATACAGAACCCTGAGTGGTAATTTGTCTACTTTAGGGTTTTCTAAAGATTTAACTTTGTGAGTGTTTTACATGCACGGTAAATATTTGCAGGTCATTTAAGGCCCACCTTCGAATACTTTTCCAAAAAGCTGTTTGGTTCTGCTCTTAATAGGAAATGTCTCCATTCATTTCAGGCTACGAGCCCACAAGCACTTGTCCTCCTTCCTTGTACAAGGCTCACCACAGTTTGAGCAGCAAGCCCGATCTGCATTAAGAGCCTTTCTGAAAGGTAATTTCTAACTGCGTGGACTCACTTGTCTTAATCAAGGGTGAGGGTGTGGGGGTGCCACCTTATCAGCTCTGCCAGGCTGCCAGAAAGTCTGGGAAAAGTCAGTAACCAAGAGGCAGGGTTGCAGATTACAAGTGAGGTACACAGCTGGTACCTACTGCATGGTGGGCCACTCTGTTTTTCAGGCAAACCAGGCAATCTGAGGATATCGAGTCAAATGCAGAAGGGCCTCCAGATGCAGCCAAGAAGTACAAGATAACTGCACCCACCCTGGAGAACTGCAAGAAGGAGTCCACAGAACACCACCCTCCCTGGGTACAGGGAGACATCTTGAGGCTGATGAGCAAGTTCTTGATTTTTAGTAAGAATTTCTATCATTGTGTGATACACCTCAACTCATAGTCTCACAACAGATCCCGTCCTCACAATGACTCTGCCCAGTAGATATAATCCTCATTTTACAAATCATGAACAATTAAACGATTTGCCTACATTATGAAATAATGAAGTTACAATGTAAACACAAGTGTGACTCCAAGCCCACATTCTTTCCATTACAGCACTGCTCCCTCCAATAAATAAAAATATCTCTCTCAAATTATAACACACCTCTTCCTCATGACCTCGTCTTGAAAGAGAGGGGCAGTTCAATATGGAACACATCTGAGTTATGACCAGAATATCTTGGTGGAACCTTCCAGTAGGCTGCTGGATGGACATATTGCAAAGGAGGGCTCTTCAAATTTAAGAGTTCAGAGACTTCGGGAAATGTATCCATTGATTTCTGGATTCCTCTGAATCTCATTTAGGAAGTACTGGTTGAAGCAAGAGACTCCACAGAAACCAGAGTTGCAGGTCATCAGCACCTAGGTGGAAGCAAGACCCCAGGAGCTCCAAGGTCCTTGGAGGGTACTACAGTCAATATAGCCAGGCTGGATAGACCCTGGCCACTAAACCAAGACCAAGGACAGGGAAGCATCCAGGACAACTTCTGACCACATTCAGGGCATTCTTCCTAAGCCTTTCTAAAAGAAGAGAGAATTATTTTTCCATTCAAATATATTTCCATTCAGACCAGAGGTAGCTGAGAATCCACCTTGCTTTCAGCTGCTTTTGTTCTTAACCAAATAATCAAAAAGGCAGCCAGCAGGATGGCTTGTGAGGAGCTAAGCCTTTAGAGCTGGACAAACTTGGCTACAATTCAGGATCTGCCACCAACTAACTCTGTGGCCTTAAGCAGGTCACTGGACAACTCTGAGTTTGGGTTTCCTTTTATGCAAAGTGTCATTAATGGCCCCCCTCCAGCCTAACACTCAGGGCTTTTGTGAGGATTCAATGAAGCAGCCTATGAAAGCATCTCATACCCTATTTATGGGCACCCAGCAGACATTTCACAATTAAATCTTCTTTGTGGTTGCTCTTTGGCAACCACAGCCAGCTCTGACTCTGACCTCAGGGCCCGGACTTGAGTGGGAGGCATCCCAAAAATGTTCCTGGGGAACCACTACAGCTAAACTTTCAAGTCTGAAGATTTCCTTGGAAATCTGGATCCTTGCTAGCAATCCCTAACTTTCTAAGGAGGAACTTGTCACAGGAGGGATATTACAGAGACAAATCCTCAGAAAACGTCTCCATATGACCAGCCAGCCAGCATTCAAGGAGCAGTGGCCACCAAACCCAAAAGGAAGTACTATCCAGGCAATGCCCTTCTAAGAGAGGATTCTAGAGGGAACTCAAGCCCAGACAAACGGGACTGAGATAAATGGGCAGTGCTCAAGAATGCTGACCCTCTCCTGACCCCGTGCACAATATAGGCTCAGCAAGTTCACTTTCTCTGCAGAGTGACATAGCCACCAACAGCTGCAGAATGTCAAAAACAGGGCTGCTAGGGTCTAAAGTTACCCCTCTTCTACCAGGAGAGAAAGAAAACACACTTCTGCATCTCTGCCTCTTTATGTTTTGCTTCTGAGCAACAAATGTCGACAAGATATAGGATACACTGCTCTGTCTGCCACCAAAATGCACGGAACATAATTTTATAGGAAGCTACACCCGCTTAATTGTGATGCATTAAGTATTATGTTCATTGTTTCTGAAACTGGGTAGAAATGAATAATTTATTTCAGACAAAGGAAACTCTTGAATATGAAATGCCTCATCTTTTAAAATTACAATTTGGAAGACAAGAATGAAAAACTACCCAGCGCCAGTGAACCTTATACTGCTAATAGAAAACAATGCTTCGACTGTTTCTACTTTGTTTGCAAACATTACATTTTTTAAACATTCTTGAGAATAATCAGGGGGGGAAAAACACTAGGTTTTCAGCACGCTCACATCTGCTCAACACAGGGCTCGCATATCCAATATTAGTTTTCTGTGCTGGGTGAACACCCTTTCCTCTCCTACTCATGTGCATTGGCTCACCTAAAATCCACTGCCCACATCCTTACACCTCCTTCCAAAACTTTCTTTTCTGCATCCCAGTTCTCTCTCTCTCTCTCTCTCTCTCTCTCTCTGCTTTCCTCTTCTCTCCATGGCACTGTACTTTTCTTTCTAGATCACTAGGGTCTCCCCAGCCACTAGCACAGCGCCTTGGCATGTAGTAAATTCTCAAAGAATTGAGCTACTACTATTCTGAGAGCAGATAATTAATGTTTGGGAGCAAAGTGAATTGGTGATTGTCGTCTCAGGTATAGCTACTGGTATTTCCCTTGCTCTCTTTGTATTTTTCTTTCTTTCTTTCTTAGAGCAAAAGAGAACTAAATCTACTCCAAACATCTACCATTCCCATTCATGTTAATAAAAGGGAGGAGGAGGAAGGGAGTTAAAAAGCACATAAAAGGAACACACGGAGGGCACTCCCTCCCCATTTCCGGAGCAGTTTAGCAGTGCTGAAACACGCTGAATCCTCTCTAAGTGTGACCTCCAACAACCCTACAAACTGGATGTTGTTTTTTATCTCATTTACAGACAGAAGAACTAGAACATTCTAAGCAATTATTTACCCGTGTTCCCTCAGCCAGTGAGTACTGGAATGCAGAATTCAAACCCAGGCATGCTGAACTCCAAGACTTCTGCTCTTTACCACTGCGACTGGGCACTGCAGAATTTCCTAGGATCAGCAGAACCTCACTACTGTCCCGATGCTCCCCATTCCCGCCCCAGTCTCTGGGCTGCCTGCAGATGGTCCTCCTGGTGGCTCTTCATACTGGGGATTCATGCCAGGCTCTGAGTGATTTCCTCCCAGGGAGCACCAGCAACCCTCAGAGGGCCACCAAAGCAAAGTCATAAATACACCCTGAGCTCAAGTTAAGACACACAGAGGGGTCAGGAGCTTCTCAGGAGCCAACCTCTGTGCACTGCAGTAATAGCTGGCTGAAGTCCCTACAGTCCACCCTCCTCCTCCCGCCCTCACCAAGGGTGGGGGGCTGTGGTTAGCAGGCATCCCTTACAATTAAGACAACTCCCTGCATTGGGAACCTTTAAGTTTTCATTCAGACACTCCCAAAGTGTTCTGAATCAAGTTGACAATTTGGTGCAGAAACTAACCAAATGAGACAGAAGACTCAGGAGCCAAATGAAGAAAATGGTAAATAGAAAATAGATTTTTAAAAAGCCCGTACATGGAGTCCTCCAAAGAGGTCTCCCACTCATCAGAGTGCCAGAGATCCTCAGAGAGGCCAGGCAGTGCCATCCTTCCCAACCAGGAGGACAGCGCTGGAATAGGGAACCAAAGTCCATGTCTAAGCCCCTGTCCCCAAGTGAGAAAGCAGAAGCCCACCCCAAACAGAGGGCAGTGTAGGGTATAATTGGAGTGCCACAGAAAGGCAGATGGGAAGCCATTGTCCTCAGGGATCCAGATTATCCACTTTCCCAGGGTCCACTAGGAAAGTCCTCTTTTCTTTCTTTTTTATTTATTTTTGTGGTACCGGGGATTAAACCTAGGGCCTCACACATACTAGGCAAGTGCACAAGTACTCTACCCGTGAGCTGCAGCCCTGAGCTACATCCTCAACTCTCTTTTTTTTTTTTTTAAATCTTAAGACAGGGTCTCACTAAATTGCACAGACTAGACTATAATTTGTGATCCTCCTGCCTCAGCCTCCCAAGTATCTGGGATTTCAGGAGGGCCACTGTGCCTGCCAGGAAGCCTCTTTTTACCAGCCACATCACTCAATGCCTGTGGGGCCCCAGTGAACAACCCTCAGAGATCCCCCTTTCTCCTCCACAGCCAAATGGCTCCCAACATACCAGGCCCTTCATGGTCTGGCTCCAAGCTACTCAAAGTACTATGTTCATTTCTGCCTGCATCATCTGCCTGCTGTATTCTGTTCTACCTATGTCCCCACTTGTCATCCCAGGACCACCAGGGAGGCCCGGGCAGCCTCACTGACTCCTGCTCCTCTGCCTGCCCCTGGTAACTAAATGGCTGACTGTGTGCACTTGCCTTTTACCTGGAGACTTATGCACCTCTTACCCACAAGAGAAGGAAATTCCAGGAGAAAGAAGTTTGACCCTGACCCACACTTGCTGTGTCTTCAGCAGGGGCTGAAGCTAATACAGCGTTCCTGGCCTCATTTGTCACTACCCCAGAAGGTGCCTTCTATGACGAGGTGCTACTCCCCCATGGCAGGCCTATGTCATTCTCTAATCTAGAAGCATTCAGAGCCCCTGTGTGTGCTTGTCTGACATAAAACTATATCGTTAAACCTTGGGAATTCTGCTAACCTACCATCTTAAGCTACAAAAATGGCAATTTCACATGATTCTATCTAAAAGTCCCAGCAGTGCTGAGATAAATGAGCCATCAGCCTTCCTCGGTTTTACTCAAAGCCCAAACCCCTGAACCTGGCAAATCTGCTTCTCTGTCCAGCTCTTCTCCTACCGCTCCTCATATCTAGGGCTCTGCCACAGCAGATGGCCCGCTGTTAGCACCCCACCCTCTGCCCTGCCCATGCTGTTGCCCTGCCTGGAATGCTCTCCCTAGCCATCTCTATTTACCAAACTCTTCCCCATTCCACAAAACCCAGCTCAAAAGTCCCCTTGAGCAAGCCTTCTGCAACTACAACTCCATCTAGTCAGATGGCCCCTCCTTAGGGCTACGTATGAGCTGTACAGAGTTCCACTCATTCATCTTAACTTATTTTGTTTATATCTATCCATAAAACAAAGAAAAGAATTCCTAGAAGGCAATGAAAGAGTCCCATTTACCTCTGAGTCACTGAGGCCAACGACTAGGCTCATAGTAAGTTCCCAAGTATCTGATGAATGAATTTGGTGAGAAGGAAATTCTAGAAGACTGAAAAGCTGAAAACTGATTGATATCATAGAAACGTACTAATTCTTCTCTTCATCCTAAATGTACATAACCTGTATTTTATATATAACATATGAATGTGTATTACATATGTTACAAATACAATATACATACATACATATTACTCAGTAAATATTGTCCACTAATTCCTCATACAGTTTGTGCACTTTACTGTCCTGGGGTTTTCTCCTGCTCTGTGTATGCAGATGGGTGCTCCAGCATGGAATCTGGAGCCAGACTTCCTGGATAAGAATGCTGACTTGGTGTTCCTTAGGAGTGTATCCTCAGATGAGCTTCTGAGGATACATTCAGTTTCCTTATCCACCAAATGAGGTTAAGAATGCTTACTTCTGAGCAAGGATTAAACAAGTTATTACATGTCAAACATCCATGGCACTCCCTCTCAGAGCTGTTGTAATTATTTTTATTTCTCATGAATTATCTTGGGGAAGTTCATCATCTCCAAATAGGGGCATGTTCCGAGTCTCTCCATGGTTGCCCCTTTTCCCATTCAGATGCGACTCGCCTTTCCTAAGCTAAACAGTGGTTCCATTGAGGATGCCCCAGAACTTAGTGATCTCCTGATATCTGCTTCATCAAGAGTTTATTTGAAACTCCCAGGAACAAGGATCAATGAAACACTTCATAAACATGGGTTTGAAGAAATCTGCTAGCCTATTCCTACAAGAATGCAATTGATACTTATTTTCCTACATTATTAAGTATACAAAATGATAATGTGCAAAGGGCAACAAAAATAACATTTGGCATGGCGCTCCTGAGGCGATTCACAGGGACGTAAAGGGAAATAGTACCAGCATGGAAGAAGACAAATGAATCGCGTATTAGGTCACCTTAAAGTGGGACTCAACTATGTATTCCTTTCTTTACCGCTGTGTAATGCTATTTATATGACAACATGACAAAAAAATGGCCGTAGGCATTCTGCTCTACTTTAGAAGCCTTCTACCTCACACTGAAATGAAAAAAGATAGAATCCAGAAATTGCTGCTTTGCTTAATATTTCTACAGTTCCGCAGGAATGGTTTTAATAGCACGCATGTTCTGGATTTTGCTTGTCAATTAAGAATCCATCAGAATTCAAAGCTAAACATTAAAATAATAGATATTGTCTTATAGTTCAAATTTTAAAGGTGCTTTGTTGAACAGTGTTTTAAGGTAGGAGACTAAGGAGGAGATGTCTGTGCTTAAAATGTTATCAGGTAACAGTAGAGAGTGTACAGTACTTGGAGTTTGGGGAACAAGGTGTGAATCTGAGCTCTTCTGGGTATTGGCTGTTTGGCCTTGAGAAAGTTGCTGAACTTCTCTGATCCCAGGTTTCTTCCTCAAAAATCATGAAGCACCATATTTATCTTTTATCAGGACACAGTTCCCAAAGGAACCCTTCTCCCCTCACACACCGCTCTTTTAAAGAGACTGCCGAATTGGATAACACACAGCTCTGGGATGGACAGAGTCCCAGAGGGAACTGTGGTTTGACCAAAAATAGGCCTTTTGACCAAATGATTAAAAGTCTGTCATATGCTAATGCGTGGACGGGGTGGACCTTAGGCCAATTTAGTAGGAGTAAATTGCAATTGATTTCCGAAGAAATTGCTTGTTCTCGCTTTTCCTCAGCTGCGTCGCAGGGGCCCATGCACAGCTGCCCTCGTCACAATCAGGACCAACTGAAACACATGTCAAGGAAGATCTCTTCGAGGCAGAATGCTGGATAATATAGCCATCTGCACTTGTGCACACTATAAATGCACACCCCCACGAGCAGAGATTCAAATACATCCAAACCTCTGTGTGTGTACACACATTTTATACAGAGTCTTAGAGGGCTCGTATTTAGCAACAATTCCGCCACCAGGGCCATATCCTTCTGCATGTTTTGCAAATCCCTCCGTGCTGGCAAGCTGTCCTGAGTCATTTGGATTTTTACAACTGACTATTTGAAGAAAGATCATGAAAGAGCACACCCCTAAAATCTTCTCTCCAAACACTCTGCAGCCTTATCTGCGCAGATCCTGAATATGAAGAGAAAATGGTTAAAAGATCACAGAAGATAAAAAACCATAATAATAAAGGTTAACAATGGCTGCTTTCACCCCTAATTTCTGATATGGTGATAGACCCTCTTAGAACATTAATTAGAAAGGAAAGAGAGATGAAAGAAATGCCCAGGGGACATAATAAATTAGCCCCTTATGCAAATTACCCATTCGTTTTCATCACTGACCCAGCTAGTTGAGTCTCTAAATTACGGGAAGTGGTTAACTTCTTGAACAGAAAATCTCAGATGAAAGATTCATTTTTTTTTTCCTTAAATCTGGGAGCTGGGAGGGCTTATGGCAACAAATAATTTCTCATTCTTCCTTGCAGACAACTCCAAAGGGGGACAAAAGATAGGAAAATGAATGTTCAGCTACTGGTTCCTGCTGCCAGAGACCTAGTAATTAATCCTTGTTCCCAAACAATGGACTACGACCCCCTTCATTGAAGCCCACGACTGGGGCTCTCCCCTTGCTGTATGTGGGAGGGACAAGGGTGGGCTCCTGAAGGGTGCCCATATTTGGGTAGGCGAAGGACAACCAAAAGGGGGTGGGGCAATGCCAGGGTGTGGAGAGTCCCAAATATCAATTTAAAAACACACACACACCTAATTTCACTGTCATCACTGTTCCAGACAATTTATGTTCCACCGTCCCACAAATTTATGGAACTCTGTTTCCTTATCAGTAAAATAAGGAGATTGGACTAGAGTGACCTCCAAAAGTCCTACTGCATCTACAATCAGTGCATGTATTTATCCTTGTAAAACAAACGCGGCACTTCCGATAATTCAATTTATTTAAACAATCTTATGGCATCTGTTTATTCTACCAAACTCACTTCTGGCTTCATTTTCTCTTCCCTACTCTCATTTTCTCTATTTTTTCTACTATTTTCTGATTTCTTTGTTTCTTTCTTTTTTTTTTTCTTTTTTCTTTTTTTACTGTCTGTCTTCTTCTACATATTGAAATAAGATGCTTTAAATACATCTGAGTTCAAAGTAAGGTATACACTGAGCAAAAGTTGTCCTTTATAAATGTCATTAATACGAAAGATATATATGCCAGGATCACAAGTTTCCTTGGCATAAAGAAAATGCTAGAAAGAAAAACAGTAAGTCCCAGAATAACACAAGATTCAATATACAGACCTTCAAGAAAGAGGGAAGGTCTGTTAAAGATCATCCTGGTCCACTGCTGTCACATTGTAAAAGGACCAGATGATGCTCAGGAAGGGCAAACACCAGCCCAAGGTCACCAGCTAGCTAGAGGTTAAAATAAAAAGATCAAAGGGCTCCTCCTGTTCCTGGACCCAAACACTTCAGACCAAACAAGCCCATTTTGATACCTTCTCTTGAGAATTTGGTATGTGTCCCAGAGAACAAAAAAAGGACATCTTTTGGCAAGAGCAAGCATCAACAGCAGAAAAATTAAGATATGGTAGAGAGAAATACTTCATAGGACTAAGAAGAAGGAATGAGGACAGACATATTGGCTATAAATAATTTTGCACCTTGTAACAATCTTCAGTTCCTGCAATTACCTGTCACTCACTGATGTTTTATCTCCCTTTTCTGGTAACAGAACCTACAGTAACTCTACGCAAAATATTTAACTGTGTCTACCTTCCCAGCCTTCAATGGAACATTTAGGCCTTTGCCATAAGTTGTTAGGACACTAGAATTTTCTACTGCTTTATTCACGAAAGTTTTTTGAGACTGATGTATAATCTAAATAATAAAATGCTGCCTTTAGGAAGTGGTCAGTGACACAGAAAGACCCAGGTTCCTCATGCCATCAGGAAGATAATAAGAGAGCATGTGTAGACCAGGAGCCCATTTTTATTTAAAAATATATATATATACACACATACATACTTATTCACATATATAGGGAAAATCTGAAAAGGCTTATATCCACAGGTTCACAGTAGTTCTCTTTAGGCTGCTGAAATTTATTTTCCTTTTTTTTTATCTGTTTGTAATTTCATATCAGCGCACAATAAAAATGGACAGCTGAGGGGCAGGACAGGGAGAGAATAAAATCCAAAAGTTGTGGTCTGTGAAAATGAGATGCAAGTGTACTCAGCAGAGCCTCTGGAGGCGGAAGTCTCTCCCAGGTTAAGGGCATGCCCTTCTCAGGAGCAGGAATTCTTCTGCCAGGAGGGGTGCTGGGAAGATTGATGGGGTGAGGTTGGAGGAATGGGAATCAGTGAAGCTGAGAAGAGAAGGCTGATCACAAGAATCCTTAAGCACAAGAAGAGTTCTCGCCCCTAGGTGATCACCTGCTGCAACAGACTCACCTTCCAACCAAATAGCCTAAGGACAGGAGCCCAAAGGAGCAGGAGAGACTCTAGGCAGGAACAGGGAAGCCCTTCCACAAAGGGTAGTTGAGCCTCAAGCTGGGTTACTAGGAGGCAGGACTTTCCTCTATGGCCCTTTAGACAGGAAATAGATTTTCCATTTCGTGCTCAAGGTAGTTGACGAGTGTTTTCCTGAAGATTTAGGACTGCTACTCTCTTCAAGACACAGAAAGATCAGGGAATACTGCCTGCAGAAAAAAGGTCCACCCTTGCAGTCAGGAGTGAGCCCATCACTAACATGGCCTTTGCATAGCATTCAAAATGGTGGAGATTTATTGAGAACCTAATATGTTTCAGGCTAGGTATTTTACATAAAGCATCATTAGTTCACACACTCAAGAAAACCTACCAAGTAAATGTTATTGTCATCTCATTTTCCATCCAAAAGAAGCTAAGGCACAGCAAGCTCATAACCTGTCTGAGACAACAGGAGTGGCAAAGCTGGGGGTCACCTTGATTGATGGAAGCTCACAGCACGCATCCTTCCTCCAGCACCAGTGGCTACAAAGTAGTGGCAGCAAGAAGCTGCCCAGAGCACAGGCCAAACAGCAGCCAGTCTACCTGCACCATCTGTGAGATGGGGAGGCCCGGGCAGGGCAAGTGGACCAGTACAATTCTGTGAAGGAAGACAATCAAGTCATCAAGGCACCAAGGTAAGACCTGGCAGTGAGGAGGCTAGGGGGACTGAAAGAAAACAGACCCAAGGGAGGTCAAGGAGAAGCCCAATGCCAAGTTCAAGTGAGAGACCAGATGGATACATTCAGGCAATGGAGAGAGGGGAGCATTTGGAAAGAAAGCAGGTAATCTCATGAGGACCTGGACTGAGGCCAGCAGAAGGGATGGAAATGACCCCACAGTTTATTACTTAGATCATCAGGCAGATGATGGCACCATTATATAACACAGGAGACTCAGGAAGAGAGGGTGTAAGGAGAAAAGGGGGAGAGATAGTAAGATCCATTTTGGACATGCTGGGTTTGAGGTAACTGAGATACAGCCAGATGGTGTCATCCAGGATTCAGCTGGAAATAGTGGTTTAGAGTCGGGAGAGGCTGAAGTAGGAGGGGAAGCTCTGAGTCATACATGTAAGTGGTAGCTGAGGTCCCAGGAACAGATGAGGCTTGTCCAGAAAGAATGCAGCAGAAAGAGGCCAACTGGCCTCCTGTATGGCAGTGTCCTGGCAAAGGTCCCTGAGGCTACCCTCAAGCAGTGTGACCCTGGCCAAATGGCTTCTCTTCTTTGAGCTTAGGGTCTGTAAAAGCATAGGGTTGGATTACATCCCTAAGAACACCTCCGTAACAATCAAACAGCAATGGTGGATGACATGTGTGATCCAGACCAGGAAAGATGCTTAGTGTTGGACAGACACCAGCACAGCAAGCTAGTCCCTGACTTTCTAGTGGGAAAGACAGACAACATAAATAAGTCCTCTGGATGTGCCTTGATTAGTGGCTATCATAAAAGCAAGAGCACAAGGCAGCATGAGGGAGTCCTGAGTGGAAGTGCCTGCCTGAGGGGATCCCAGCAAGGCCCTCAGAGGCTAAATTAGATTGTGTCTTGGAGTAAAAGAAGCTTTCCAAGCTGGGCGTGGTGGTACATGCCTGTAATCCCAGCACTTTGGAAGGCTAAGACAGGAGAATTGCAAGTTCAAAGCCAGCCTCAGCAAGAGCAAGGCACTAAGCAACTCAATAAGTCCCTGTCTCTACTTAAAACACAAAATAGGTCTGGGGATGTAGCTCAGTGGTCGAGTACCCCTGAGTTCAATCCCCAGTACCAAAAAAAAAAAAAAAAAGAAGCCGCTTTCCAAGCCAGGGCAAGGTCATGTGCAAAGGCACTGGAAAGGGAGTGCACATGGAATACCAGGGGAGAGATTTGGCCCAGGGACCTCAAGTAAAGAGGGATGTGGGGCTTCAAGAAAGAGGAGAGCAGGCCTGGGGATATAGCTCAGCTGGTAGAGTGCTTGCCTTGCATGCACAAGGCCCTGGGTTCAATCCCCAGCATCCCCCCCACCCCCCGCAAAAAAAAAAAAAGAAAGAGGAGAGCAGAGTCAAGCTGTGCAAGGCCTCTCTGGCACACTAAGGAGTGTGCCACAGGCCAGAGTAAAACCAGAGAACTAATGGGGTTCTCAAATACAGGAGCAACACAATTAGAGAGATGTTTTAGAGGGCTGTGTGAAAGAGGAGGACCCTCATACTCTTAACAGGTGTGTGAGACTAAGTTCAAGCCTTCCTGTCTCAGTCTGCAGATGTCATCATAAGGCTCTTTTCCTACATGGAAAATTCTTAACTAAGTTTTTTTTTTTAATGGTGACATATATTTCATAATACATTAAATCAGAAATGCTCGGCATGGCCATGTATTCACAACATCATTCAGAAAAAAGGCAAGACTCAAGAGACCTTAGGCATATCTCATGCTGGAGCAAACCATTTCCAACTACTCAGGCACCAATCTCAAGATAATAAGCCTTTTGAGATTTAAGCCGCTCCTAGGACCTACTAAGGAAACGATAAAGCCAGAAGACCATGACATTGTGTTTCACCAAATCAGACATAGGATGTCCATTCTAACACCCCTCTTTCTCTGCAATCTCTCCACTTGACTCCTCTATGCAGCACCTCCAATTTTAATTCTAAGCACAGAAGTTCTGGCATCTCTTAACACTTCTCTACAAGACCCGATCTCCCAATCGATACTTTGAAACCTCGGAGCCTTCCTTTTCTTGCCCTACGGAAGAGGGACGTACATCCTCCCTCGGGTTCTCTATGCTTCTTAAGCTTTTCTTGGTGTCCACTATACTTTCAAACTGTCTTGCTGCTTTGTTCTTCCCTTCAAAAAAACAAAAACAAAAAAATATTCCAACAGGTTCATCATGCTTTCAATCACCATTTACTTCTTGCTGTTGCTTGAACTTTCATAAGAAGAAAAGAGGAAGCGGATTAGAGGTTAAGACGCAGAGAGCTGTAGCTGAGAGAGGCAGATGTTTAGCACTACATGGTGGCTTCCAGCCCCTGAGCCTCCAAGCGCCCACACAGCTCTGCCCTCTTGGCTCTCTAGAGACTTTCCTGCATTCCTTCCTCTACTCCAACATCCTCTTGCCCTGGATCACTTTTTCCTTTGTGTACTTCATCTTCCAGATCCCACAAAATCACTCTGGCACCAACCTGCGGTAAATGCACCTCCTCCAGCTCCTTCGTGTGCCTTAGAGGTGAACCACTCCTGCTATGGAATTTCCAAAAGAGTTAGCCAAGCTCCCACCAAAATTCTCCCCTTATTAAGATGCTCTTTTCCCCTGAAGTTCACACTTCAAAAAAAGTTTCTTTAAACCCTATCTTCCTTTTGGTCTCTTTTTCGCTCCCACCAAGCCACGGATAACATCCCAACATGGCCTTTTATCTGATTAGCAAAAAAAAAAAAAAAAAGTGGCAAGGATGGTGGTAGGTTTGAGGAACCCAAAGAACATGGAAGCACAACAATGTCAAGTACGCCTATTCATGTGGGAGACTCAGCCCACACATATGCATGTGAGTGAACATATGCTTCACATTAGACAGAGATCTCCAAATATGGAAACTGATGGCCACCACATCTGTAGAAGGCAAAGACCCTGTTGTCCTGGTTTCCTCAGACAGATCTTCAGGACAGATGTTCTAGAAACTCAGATTAAACCTAAAAAGCAATATTTAACATCTACCTTCTCCGTCTTCCTTATCCTAAAAGACCAAACTGGAGAGTATGCATTATTCAATGACTTCAAGCCTCTCAAAGCTCCGTTTGGCTTTACTATACTCACTTAAGAAACACAGTCACTGTAAGAGGTCAAAGCTCATTAGTGCCAGAACCTAAATTCAATGCTCTTGAGATATAGAATAAAGCTCTAGATAAGGCCTTCCCAGCTTTGCTGAATTCATTATATGACTTCTGCATTTTTGGTAGGTCAGGTCTCATAAACTCAGGATATTTGCTTTGAAAAGAGTTCCTGGCTGTGAGAAGGATCTAATAAATTAATGAGTGAAATCTGGTCCATGCAGAAGAATCTCCAGTATTCATAACAAAAAAAAAATTCAGAAAACCAATGGTACCTGAGAATGACCATGCCACTTCAAGTGTAGAAATTAATACAAGGAGTGGAAAGACTATGTGAGAGTACAGGGGAGAGATTCTGGAAGTGACCTCAATTTTCCTTCAGAATCACTGACTGTTAGGACCAGAGATTATTTATTCCATTATACCAATGAGAAATGAGTGACACAGAGAAGGAAAAGGAGTCTATGATAGACCCCACAGCTCATAGCAATTCTGAAATTAAAACCCAAATGGCCTTTCTTCCTCGTCCATTTGCTTGCTTCTCACTATACATGGGAAGGTCCATATCCTTCCAGTCAATAGGACGAAGACCAAGGGATTCACACTCTATTGCACAGGCAACAGCATGGGGAAGGTCTGGTAGCCCAGTAGCCATACCCATCTTAGTTCCTACAGATGATGGCTCAGATGGTCACATACACCTATCTGTGCATTTCTTCTCCACTTGAGTCACTATCCCATCTGGACCAACAAGACAGAGAGCATTAGTAGGGACATGGAGTGGAAATTATTCTCGAGCTTCATGTACTATGAAGGACCCAGGCCAGGGATCTCATTAAAATACAGATTCTGATTCAGTAACTCTGGGATGGAGCCTGAGATTCTGCACTAACAACAAATACCTAAGCGATATCAATGCTGCCAGGCCCAGGACTACACTCCAACAGCAAAGGGTAAATATTAAAAATGCTTGCAATCAAACAAATTTGGGTTTAAATTCTGGTTCTACCATTCAGGAGCTTTGTGATTCTGGGCTGGTAACTGAACTTCACTATACCTCAATCTCCTCATCTCTAAAATGTAAGAGATAACACCTGAGATGCTTAAGTGAATGATGGAAAGTTATCAACACAATGCCTGGCATATAATAAAAGCTTAAGAAACATCAGCTGCTGGCTGCCTCTAAAATTTGCCAGTGCAGGAATTATCACTGCCAAAACCATGGGAGGTGCCCCATGAATGTTTGGTGGATGAATATCTAATACGCTCACACATAGTATCAGTATTTACATACTCCTTGGATTGTGTGGCTTTTCTGCAGGAAAAATAAAGCATTTTAGAATACCAGAAAACTCCCTCAGTAACCAAACATCATCTCATAGGATCAAATTCAACATTAACCACCATGTTTAACCACCAAGAAACATATAATTTGTGGTAACTATATATACTTGAGAAAATGTCTTGACTGTAAATAAATAAAGACAACATCAGTCTGGAATCTGTATGTCATTAAGAGAAACCATTGCCTTGTCTGATATTTATGGGTTATCTGAATGAGATGTAAAAAAAGAAAAAAACTTAATTCCAAACCAAAGGGAGAACTGCAAAGAGACAAAACAAACCATGGGAAGTAATTTTACATTTTAAAGGGCCACTGGGGCAGGAACACAATCCCTTAGAAATGTACACACTTGCTCAGGAAAAATTAGAAACTGAAGAGTTGTTGACAAATGGGAGAGCTTAGTATTTTAAATCAAAGGCAGGCAAATGTGTCCACCCCAAACTCTTCAACATTCTAAGACTATGTTCAGCATCTCCTACAGAAAGTGGCATCATTGGAATAAATCACATTCCAGGGAAGCATTGTGCAAGGTAGTCAGCAACAAGAGAATATGATTGCCACCTACAGACAGAAGTGGCATTCCCTTTGCCAAGAGCTGGCCAATCATATTTTAATGTGAAAGAAAAATTCAACCGAGTCACCTCCCCCACCTACTTCCAAACCACCACACCACATTGCTTCATTTAGAATTACTTTTAAGTCATACAATCATCAATAGGCATGCTGCCTCTTCATTATCATCATCATCCTGTTTCTGATTTCCCAGAAACACTGCGCCATTCAACTATCTATGCTGTTTGAGAGCCAAAGAGAACACACGCCAAGGGATTTCAAGCAGGCAAAGTCACAAAAGTGGAAGGATAAATCTACTTACCTGATATGAATGGGACCACCCGGAATATATCTGACAATCTGCTGTTAACTGGTTCATATGGGGAATCTTCAAGCAGGTCATTTCCTAAAAACAACAGAAAGATTGGGCTCAGATCTGAAAAACAGATATATTTCAAGCAGTGTTTCACTGCTGAATCTAAATTCTAATTATGTTGTGATTGTGTAACAAAAAGATACTAAAACTTTCCAAGATCTCAAATGCATGTATTTGGCTACGGTTATTTCTTTTTCATTCCTCTGCCTTTGTTGTCTTGTTCTCCCCAGAGTGCCATGAAAACATTGGAGAGCAACTCAGTCTGATCTTGCCAGAAAACTCTCCCACTCTTTGCAAAGGAACAAAATCAGAGAGGAAAGAGCCTGTGACGTCACAAGCTTTGCTTGTCTCCAGGAGCCAATGGAAGAAAAGCAACCCAGAAGAGACCCTCCATTTCTGTTTGCTCCCAAAACATGGCATGTGGTCAGAAGGCAGGTGCCCTGTCTATCAAAACGTCCATCTCTGAAACAGGTTCATTCATAGATTTGGGAAGAAGTAGCAGCTGACAGGTCAAATTGGGGTATTATCCATCTGTGAGTGTGAGTCTCAGGAGAATGAATGCACAGGATGTTTGTGTTAAGAGTTCCACACTCAAACTCTAGCCACCTCTGATTCACATGTAAGACCAAAAACCTTCCCAGTAGAATGGATGGTTGTGGCAAGTGATCTTCCCCCTCCCTGAGCTACTTCTGTGTTAACCAAGGTTGAACCACAGCAGCTGTTTCAAGACTCAGCTAATCTAAGATGACAAATGGGTTTTCACACATCTGCCTTTGATCAGTTTTGAGAGGGGTACAGATAGAATGAATTCCACTAGACCTTTTATACTTCTTTATCTTATGTCAGAATAGGTGGAAAGGAAGAAGAGGGGCAAACTCCAGACAAGATGCAGGACAAGCCTTTGTATGATTATTCTGTGAAACCAGCTAAAGCCTGGGGCCTGCTCTCCTTGGAGAGAAGCTATGGGTTCCTTGGGTGACCTTTAATCGGTTCCAACTCTAATGCTCTGAGCAAGTTTCACATGGGTCAGCAGGGTCTTGGGGATAGCCCTTATGTCTTCAATGGGTTTTCCAACACTCAGCCCCAACAATGCTGCTCAGCCCAGCCGCAGCAAACACCAGCTGCTCCGGTCTCTAAGGGCCAATGAAAGGTCTTCATTCCGCAGCTGGGGAGAAGTGAGTGAAGGATGACATCAGCCGGCCCGGGACGGAGGGGCCCGCCTTCGGAGAGACCGTGGGGGCCGGGGGTGAGGGCTGTCAGCGCGTACCCTGCAGGCTCTGGTACATGCTCCAGTAGATGCGCAGGCAGTTCTTCTCTTTCTTCATGCCCCGCTTGCAGCGGCAGTTGTAGAGTGACTTCTGCTTCAGGGCCTCCATGGCGCTGCGGCACTCATCCTTTGCCTCGAGGCCCGATGCCAGACTGAAGTTGGTCTCCTTGCCCGCCACGCACTGCCTCAGCGTACGGTATTTAGTGCTGCAGCTCTGTTCCTTCAGGCACTGATCACTGGCTTTCACGCAGTCCAGGCGGTCCACGCCGCTCACCTCCGCTGACAGAAGCAAATCTGCAGGGTGAAAGGGAGGATGCCTGAATACCGCGGGGCGGGGACCTCAAGTCCCGGCCCCACAGGAGGGCGAGCGCTGGGACGAGGACGTTTGACTAGCCTACAGAGGATCCTTGGGCGGGGTGCGGGTCAATCCTCTGGTTCCAGGGGGTCCATTTTCCTGGGCCTCTAACTCCTGCCGCCACCCCCTCCTCCCAGACTCGGCGGGGGGAAGGTGGCTCCGGCTCCGCCTAAGGACTGTGCTTGGTTTGACTGGAGCCTCCGCTGCGGGGCGAGCCCGCAGCACCACCGCCCGGGGGAGACCTGGGTGAGTGGCGGCCCCGCCTTCCCCAGCTCCGCTGGCTCGGCCCGGCCCCAGCCCGAGGGCTCCGGGTGGAGGAGCTTGGTGGCGCACTGAGAGCCAGGCGCGCGCTGGGCAAGAAGCTGGCGAGCCACGTTCAGCTGTTTGCCCGGCGGTGAGCGCCGAAACGTTATTCGGAGAAAAGTTTTCCCTTCGAAGTTTGCTTTCCCTGCCCAAGGTTCCCCGACTCCACCTGCTCGCCACGCTTCCGCCAATTCCTTGGAGCTGGAAGGGGCGTTAGGCCCGGGCGGAGGGACTCAGACCTCTTCGCTCCCTCCAGGCTGGATCATTAAAAAACACGGGGAAAAAAAGGAAGGGAAAAAAAAGAAAAAGCACGAAAGCCTGCAGGCAGTGAAGCGCCGCCACCGTTTCCCAAACCCAGAGATTCCTGGTCCCCTTTCCAAAACGAAACTTTTCCTCTCTCATCCACTGTACCCCCGCTGCAATTTGGGGGGACTGCCTCAAGTGATCCACGGAAAGACTTCGTGGGTTTAAAAAAATAAATAAAAATTTAAAAGTCAGCGACGACTTCGACTTACCCAGAAGCGGCAGCGCGAAGTACAGGGTCGCCAGGAACATGGTGCCGGCGCGAAGCTGGTCCCCGCCCCCCAAAAATAACTGAGCCGCTGCTGGGTCTCGCCGAGGGAGCTCAGCATGCAGCGATCCCCGGACAGCCACGCTCCTCTGGCCGCCCAAAGTTCAGCTCCATCCAGTGGAGAAGAAACTCCCGGTCCGTCAGCCGCCACCGCCGCCGGCTACTGAGCTCGGCGGTCGCAAGGGCGGAAGGCGGTTCCGCTGTTAGGAGTTCAGGTCCGACCCAACCTGGAAGGGAGAGAGCGCTTTGAAATGAGAGCCCGGAGCTCTGAAGCCTCCCTCTACCGCCCCGCTCCCTTCCCCCTTCGCGCCTTGGGGGACTTTACAAAGCCAGGGTGAGGACACCCCCCCACATGCGCGGGTCCGGGTGCGGGGGGTGCGTGTGCGTGTATGGGGGGTAGGTAGAGAAGGCGCCGAAATAGACGTCTGGGGACTGCAGAGGTCGGACACTGGCTCGCAAAGTCCAAGGGGATGCCTATCCGGCACAACCCAAGAGGCTGCACCCAAGCAAACAAATAAACGTTACTTTCCGAGCGCTGCGAGCGGAGCCTGCAGCTGCTCGGAGTCGGAGCCCTCCGCGGTGGCGGCGGCGGCGGCGGCGGCGGCACCAGTAGCTCCCTATCCCGGCGCGGAAAGAGCCCCTTCTCCCGGGAAGTTAGCCGCCCCCTCCTCTTGCCCGCCCGCTCGCTCGCTAGCTAGCTCTGCCGCCGGCCCTCCGCATGCAAACCACCAATCGCTACCCCTAGTCCCCGACTTCCCCCCACCCCCCGCTGCCTTCCTCCCACCGCCCTGGGCTCGCCGCCTTTCCGAGGCAGCCGGGCGAGAGGGAACCAATGTCCAGGCTAGGGCCGAAACCCGGCTCCAGCGCCCCTACCAGCCTTGCGCCCTCCACTCCCTCCCCAGCGTCAGCGCCTTTTACCCACTCACCCAGCGGCTAGTATCCACACCACCGCCCGAGGAGAGCGTGCGGGTCCGCAGCACCCGCGAGCCCTAGCAGGTGCAACCCCGCGCCACGAGCGCCCCCCGGGCCCCAAAGTTGGCCGACGTCTGCAAGATGGAATGAGGTGTCTGGGGCGGGAGAGGGAGAGAGCGGCGATGGGTTCCCAAACTGAAGGAGAAAACTCCAAATACCACCAACCTGGACCCAACCGACCGCGTCCAGCTGCGGCGAAAAGCCACTTTATTTGTTTATTTATTTATTCTTGGGGGGATTGTCCCCGCCCCCACCTCCCTTTTCCGGGCCCACTTTCTCTACGCTAGGAAAAAATGATGCGGTAATCTACAGCTCGGTGGGTCGAATTGGCCAGGACGATTTCCCAGCAGAGCCCATGGTTCGGATGTCCATTAGGGATGATGTTAGTGGTTATTGGAAGCGTCGCTGAGGATGGCGTGGCCAGATTTCTCCTGGCCAAAGGACCCTTGGCCTGTTTTTGTTCCCACTGCCCGGCAGGGCACCACCAGCTTCAGAAGCTCGCCCACAGGACCGCGGCAGGTACACACGCGCCGGCGGCAGGATCCGGGCCGACCCGCACGCGCGCGCACGGGACACGCAGCGCTATGCAGCGGACCGCGGGCGCAGCCACACACACATACACACACACACACACACACACAACCCTTTCTCCTCTCTCTCTCTCTCTCTCTTTCTCTCTCTCTCTCACACACACACACACACACACACACAAAAGGGCACACTGCACAAGGGCTCTTTCTTCTTAGTGCAATCCAGCCAGACCCTTCTGAACACAAAGTTTTTCCCCCACGTCACTCGCAGCTGTGACTCAAGACTTGGCGCGTTAAAGACACACTCTGACCCAAGCCCCCACGGAGCGGCGACCATAGGATGCATCCACCGGTTCATCCATGCCAAGACACACATTCCTATATGCACAAACAGTAGCTACCTCTCTCCTCCAGCTTGGAGACGAAAGCAGAGCCCCAAACCCATTTAAGCATTTAAGCTCGGTCAGACCTGGCTTTGGGATTTTATAAGGTGACCTCCATCTTGGCTGTTTCAACAGTAAATTAAAAAAAAAAAAAAAAAAAAAAAAAAAAAAAGTCGAGCACACATACACAGTCCTTCACCTCAGCTTTCCCAGGCATGCTTCTGAACCCCCTACTGCTCTTGGACGCGCAAGATCTCCTTCCTGCACGCCGGGGGGCGCCGAGTGCTTCGGAGTCAACTCTGGGTCCAGAGATCCGGTGTGAGGAATAGCTCACAGTGGTGGGTGGCCGTCTGGTCGCTCAGGGTTTGTATTTGATATCTTTGGTGATGTACAAGTTCATCTCTCAGGGAAACAGATTTTGAATCAAGTCTGTGTGAGCCCAGCTGTCAAATCTGTAAACCTATCACACCAGACAATGGGTTGCTGCGGAGCACAGAAAATAAATGCTCGTTTTGATCCAGGAGGGTTAATTGAAAAGGGCACCGTCTTTAGTTGAAGTTTGAGGCCCTGGTGTAAGGGCGGGGAGAAAAAAGAGGAGGAGTGGGGAGCTCTCCATTCAACTACACATCGGCCAGGCGCGCCCTTCAGCTGCGGTGGCTGCTAGCGTGCGTGCTGCGCATTGTTCAGAGTCGCCCCAGAGTGTCTGCGCCTCAGTGTGTGCCTCAGACTCCAGGGACGTCCCACCAATCCATGCTCCTCTTCTGCTGTGCACGTGTTCCTCAGGGGAGGTATGAAGAGACTTATGCGCTAGAGAAGTGCCCCTCCCTTAACACACACACACACACACACACACACACAGTAATAACATACACAGATTTCTAGTTCAGTATATCAGTTTACACTTGGTTGTTGAGTAAACAAAGCAAACATATGTCACATTTTCACGACAGATGGTCCAAACCAAGGGCTACTTAAGTTCTCTTTCCCTAACAGTATTAAGTATAAGTTACAGGGTAGCCGAACTGAAAATGTAATTAAGTGTTCCAATCAGTTTCTTTAACTAAAAGAATTTTATTGTCATATATTCGCACACATACCAGAAAAATTCTGGGGAGGTGTTTTTAATGAAAGGAAGACTAAAAAGAAATTAAGAGTTTATCTGAAGACTCTTGTTTCTCCGTGGACACCCAAAACATAAAACTCTCTTTCATTGTTCCATTTTATAAGTAGAAAATGAATGTCTTCCTTTGGGAAATCAGTAATTGGAATTCCAGTTTTCAATAGATGGACTGCTTATCATTGCTTGGATGGTTGAATGACAATGAGGTTTCATTTAAGACATCATCCACATCATTTGTGTTCTTCTTTTAGAAGAAAAGCTCCATGCTACCCTATGTATTTTACAGACATCTTTTAAATCAAATTTTTAACAGGGTGGAAGAAGGGTGAACTAAAAGTTCTCCAAATGTAGAATAGGGGAACACTATTAAAATATTTATAGCTTTAAGACTATTTCAGATCCACTCCCTCACACTATTCTTATGAAGTTCTTCTATTGATGAAAGTAGAACTTTATTTTTAAACTAATAATAATAAACCACCAGCCATTAAAACTATGTTGTCCAATACAATAGTCACTAGCCATGTAGCTATTTCAATGAAATTAATTAGAATTAAATGCAAGAGAAATGTAGTTCCTTAATAGCACTAATCAATAGCCACATACAGCTAGTGGCTGCCATGTTGGGATATAGAACATTTCCATCATCACAGAAAGTTCTAGTGGGCAGCACTGGCCTCCAATGTTGTTGTAAAAAATGTTAATATGGTGTATATATTAAGTTCTTAGGATAGATTAATGCCAGCATAGATGAGTGCTTTAAAAGCAGTAGCAGTAGGGAGAGTTATTGTTGTAAGGATAATGATGGTGATGATGATGATGATGTTGATAACGATGAGGATGCTTTGTTACTCTCTTGGGGAAGTCAAAAAAGACACAGCCCACGCCTGGTATGTTCTCTGCTCAGAATGAGATCAGTAGGCGAAAAAAAAAAAAAAAAGCCAAGAATTAGAGGAATTGGATATGTCAAAGTCAAAAGCTCATCTCCTCAGGAGAGCTATGAATGGAGAGAGGTGGCTCCCACTCTAACCTAAGATTTCTCATAGTAGGAGCTAATTAAAGAATCACTGCTTTATAACAATATCTACTAACTTCTAAAGGTGAGAGAAATACAGCCAGGAAGCCCTTGGAATATAAAAGAGAAAAGCATTGTGATTTACTGTATTAATACTGCCTATGTTTCCTTGGGGCTTATCTGTTCTCATGTGTACAGGACTTATCTCAGGATGAAAGGTGACATCAAAATATCAAATATTAATAATTATAAAGGTTCATGCAGTCCTCTGTGACATGTTTTCTCAGCAGAAAATTGGTTTTAATGCTACAAATTAGTTTCAATCCACCCATAAGCACATGAAGTGAGCAATCTTCCTGTATTTGATGTAAGTGCATCTTCATAAGTTAACAGATGAGTCATGGTAAGAATGACAGTTTTATTTCATGAAGCATTTTGTCTTTTATTCTCATTGCTTTGGCCCTATAGAATGCTATGTAAAATACATTCATGTTATAAAATTAGACTCTCCAAAATCATTCAGGAATCTTTAAGTCGAACTTGTCCATCAAGGTGCATCATTTGATATCAGACAGTTTGACAGATTTACCTCACACAAACCCATTCACCAATCCCCAGGGGTGCTATGCATTTATTTAGTTTCTGCTGCTATGCTTTTGCCCATTCATTCCATCTGCCTAATATGTACTTCATCCTGATGTTTTCATTTTCAGTTCAGCTGAACAAGCCAGTAAGGATGGCAAGATCCCTTCCTTCCCTCAGAACTAACAGTTCTCTGTAGCGTGGTCCATGGCCCAAATGGAATCTCTGTCAAGCCTGTTATGACATTGCTTTGTAGTTAGTTGCTCTATCCATCTCCTCAACTGGAGTGTGAGCTCCTTGAAGGCAAGGAGATATTCTAGTCATTTTCTTTGCATCCCCAGCATTTACACTTATGACTGACACACAGCCGCCCCTCAATAAATGCATATTTTCATTGCATGAATAAGTGATGCTGCTCTTCATTTTCTCTGACACCATAATTTTACCAGTTTACACAAAATCCCTTTACTGTATGAGCAATACTAAATATAAGTACCCCATACAATTACGGGTATTTCTATTCCAATAATAGTATCAAATATGTATTATTCCTTTGGGGATTTGACATTTAAATTTTTTAAAAACAAAACCCATTATTGTAATAGAATGCTCTTTTTTTTCTGGTTCACTTTAATAGTAACATATGACATATTTCATTTCTGGGAAATGATAGCTTGCCTTAGGTCATATTTTAAGGCATAAAGCCAGAAGCAGAGTAACGTTCCACCTGAAGTTCTCTAATCATCTAGAAATGTGCCTCCCTCTGGGAGAAGGGCCAGATTACAACCACCCTGGAGCCTTCATCTTCAAAGGCAAATTTTTTAAAAGCCAAATTGTCCCCAAAGTGTTAAGCATTCTTCTATAAGCACACAAGTCCTCTTGAATTCTTTTAGGGAAAAAGAAAATATTAATCATCCAAACCAGAGAGCTGGCGTAAGGGTCTCTATGTGCTGACATAGACCCCTCTTCTAAAGCTCTGCTCTGACACTTGCCCCTGGGCAATACAGGAAGAGCCTGTTGTTCTCAGATTTCTGAGCCCTTTCCCAGGCTGACTATATTAAGATGTGCCTTTTGAACACAATTTGCAAATGGAAGTTTCTTATTGGCCATCAGGGTGCCTGACCCCTAGGAACCTATCATAGGAAATCGCTCTTCCTTAGTTTTCAGGTAATTTTCATTTCTTAGTACTAATAAGTCAGTGCAAGGATTTTAATGCATTTGTGGAAGAATATTCTTGAGGGTTGGAGTCATTTGTACTTTGGCCATCTGCCACAAAATGCATAAGGTGTGCAGCCATGATGAAATAAAGTGCCTGTCATGTCTTATTGCTTGAATATATGGCAAAAGATACCCCATTTTCTGAGGACTTGCAAGGATTTTTAGTGATTGCCAAATGTGTTGGATTAAAAGCCCTGAATGTTGCAGTCCAGGAAGGATGGGAGCGCCTGGGCAGAGCAAACACCTTTTCTCTCCACCACCCTCTAATAAGCCCTAAACCCTGTTCCAGCGGGACTGTTTCTTCAGAAGGGCAAGAGGGAAGCTTAATCCCCAGCTTTGTCCAGTAATTAGCCTCCCTGTCTCTCTGGAGGCAGCAAGCACAGATGCCCATCCGGATGAGCTCTGGGACATGGAATGAAAACAAGACTGAAAACATTGACTCACTTCTACAGAAGCCTTTTAGCAGCCTTTAAGGCAGTAAGAAACTTCTCATTTCTATTGATGTTTGTTAGGTCTGAAATGGGGAGATGGGGCCTCCTCCACCAGTGACGAAGCAGCAGAAGCAGCGAGGCGGCCGATGATTTGGGGGTGAGTAGCCCAGGCCCTGCCGCAACAATGAAGGTTCTGTAGTGCGTCGCTGCTCTTGCCCTGTGCCACGCAGGCCCATTTAGATAAATGCCATGGAAATGCACTGTTTGCCACAACCCAAACCTCGGGAAGCCCCACAGTCAGAGCCCACTAACACAATTAGCTTAAAGTTAATGACAATGCCTCCGCCACAACTAATTAAGTCAAGGGAACTTGTGGCACAGGGGCTCCCGGCCTGTTTTAAAGCATCTATTGTGACATCATTTAGAAGTCATTTTGAACTCCTCCAAAACTGTGGCTCTGAAAACAAATGCAGTGCAGCGTCCTTAGAGTTGCTGGTTCTATCTTCCCCTGTCAAAAAGCTGACAAAAGTCAGTTGAAACTGTCAAAGAAGAAACATCACACGGTACGAGGTTTTCCTCAGATTTGAAGTCTACAGAAGGAATGACGAATCTGTTCTATAGATTACTCTAGCACAAAAGTGAATTAGGAAAGACTAAGATACACTATCACAATGAAGATATGAGGGCGCCCTTGACACAGTTCATAAATTTGAGACCATGACAGAGAATCATAATGAGATCCATTTGGATTTGATCTGAATTATTGGTAACACTTAAAAATACAGAAAGATCTATGGGACAGATATTGTTTGGTGTACTCTTTTCTATACACAACACACATTAAGAGACAAAAACTGTTTTCCCATCTCTAGAGGAACGGTGGGTAAAGACTCCCTCTGGCCTTCAGTTTTTGTTATTGTTGTTACTTGTTTTGTTTTTGTTTGTTTTGCATAAACATCCAGCAGAGACTCTACCTCTAGTCTGTAATAGTCCATGATTGCATCTGTCTATCAGTTGTGATATGTGCTGCCTGCTAGGCATGCAGGTTAGTTATCTTGCCTTCAGACCTGAGAGCTTCCTTCCCCTTCCCCCTGGTGGAGTTCCCCAATGACTCCCTGGGTCTCTTCACCTATACCTCTATAGTAGTGCCTTTCAAAGTACGGGTCATGCCTCATTCATCAACCAAAACCAATACTTATTTTATAAAATATAAAAGATGTATCTCAGAAAGTAGGGGTAAGTATGATTTCATAAAATTTGTTTCATTTCTGTTTGTACAAGGTGCCTATAGTGGCTTTTTTTTTTTTTTTTGGTACTGGGGATTGAACTCAGGGGCACTCGACCCCTGAGCCACATCCCCAGCCCTATTTTGTGTTCTATGTAGAGACAGGGTCTCACTGAGTTGCTTAGCACCTCGCCATTGCTGAGGCTGGCTTTGAACTCGTGATTCTCCTGTCTCAGCCTCCCTAAGTGCTGGGATTACAGGCTTGAGCCACCGCGCCCGGCTCCTATATTGGGTTTTAAACTGTGAATCACAGTTTAAAAAATTTGAAAGTTTCTGCATCAGAATATTGATAATATTCTGATTTTTTTGTTTGAACATTGTCTCTCAGAATAAAGACTACATTTCCCACCCTCCTTTACAGCTGCTTATGGTCATGGGGCTAGGAAGTGGTCAATAAGATATGGCAGAAATGATATGAAGAACCTCTGAGGGGTTGTCTCTGCCTACATGTTTCTGTCATCGTCCATCCTGCTACTTGGTGTGCTGTGTTCAACCAGGCATGTGAGAACCACATACAAAGGATGCAGAGCACCAGGACAGAAGGGTTCTGATTTCCAGGATGACTTTCTGGAACACAGCTGTCTGCCTCCCCTGGTCCGTCCAATCCATACTATTGTGCCTGAGACAAATGAACTTGTCTTATTGGAACTGCTAATATATTGGGTCTCCAATACATGCAGCCTATCTTGTAGAACTAGTGTATCCAATTTCCAATAAAAGAGAAACAAAGGGAAATAAATTTAATTAGCAATTTGTTTCTGAGTATCTGTTGTGAACCAGCCCTCTGCTAGGCTGCTTTAGGAAATACAAAAGAATATCGGCTCTGAAGGAAAGCACAGTCTCATCGAGGAGATGAGCTGCATATCCAAAATAACCCAATAATAGTGTAAATTATAGGATGAATAACCAACATGAGTGAACAAAAAGGATGCACAAAATCATAAGAGCTGGGTAGAAAGTCAGAACATGAGAGAGAGAGAGGGAGAAGGGCAAACAATAGAGCAGGAGGGACATTCTTGAGAGCTATGAAAAAGTGAAAGGAAAACAAAGACCTCCAGAGGAGAAGTGTCACATCCCTTTACCCCAGGTCTCCCTGAAGATCAGTCAACCAAAGTGATCACCATCAGGGGTTCACACTATGACAAAGCTGCCCATCTACAGAGTTGTTCTCACCTAGACATGGACTCATCCACATTTGCCAAAAACCCTTCCTCATAGACCAAAGGCCCAAGTAAGCGTCCCTTGTTAGAACCCCATGCAGAAGAGGATGCTGTCCGTGTGGGAAGTCACTCTGGATTTGGTGACAGTAACACCCTTTTAGGGTCATTCCCATCCTACCCAGACACATCCCTGCTTGAGAATGTGCTGATCTGTCCTAGTGTACAAGAGTTTGGTGCAACTTCTATTAATTTTCTAGGTAATTCAAAGTGCTAATGATATGGATATTCTGGAATTCTGTTTTCTGCACACCAACTAAAAGCCATTTTACACTCAGGCTGCCCTACTTGGAAGATGCATGACTCTGAGATGCCTGGCTGGCAAGGCATGGGTCTGTTAAAAGGAAAAGTGTTATTTCAGCAGACTCACCACAGAGGTATGTGTTAATTAAGTTAATTGTGCCATCAGTGATGCAGATGATGACAGTAACTGCTCCCCATAATGGAGCTGGGTTATTGCCATCATTTATTAAATGTATTGGTTTTCTTAAATGGAGTCAGTTTCTCTTATTTTCTAAGTGTGTGCACATACACATGCACACAACTTATAGTTTGCCAATCATTTTCCCATGAATTAAATTACATTGTTTGATCTTTACACCTGCTCTGTGATGAAAGAGAGACACTATTTTTTAAGCAGCTGGGGAAATTGCGGCTAGAGTCATCTGGGAAGACTTGCCCAAGGCCACCTAGCTTTTTAGTCAAGGAGCCAACCAAGTTCCAAGGCCAATGCCCCTCCCTAGATGCCAAACTGCCTATACAGATTCCTGATATTCTGAGGAGCAAAACCCAAATTTCCATATTCTATGTCCCCTAGCATATTGGCTTGACAAGTTTTAAATAATAATTTATTTTTGAAAATTATTGGTGAATCATCTAATAGTTCCATTCATTATATACTAAGGAAGAGGCTTCATAGTGCAAGTTGATAAAAAAAATCACGATCTAGATGCATAGAAATCTGGAACATTTGGATATTTATCCCAGATCCCTTCCCAAACTACCTTTCCAAAATATTAGGGGGCATTTGGCTTAACCTGAATTATTCTCACTGTAATTCCTGCAAAGATGAATAATGGTTAAGAATGTCATTTCATTAGAATTGACAGAGACTTCTGATGAAAGCTTCCCATTTCACAGTGAATGCAAAGTCAGGGCTTTACCAACTGACTATCCTGCCAAAGTGATAGCCTACCTTGTTGGCTGAGGGTCCATCCTTAAAGCTTTGATATAGTGTCCCCTGTCAAACTGTAAATATCCTTGGGAGAATTGATTCAGAAGCATTTTTGGTCAGTTGTGCTTTAATGTGACTGAGTTTGTAACTCATTGGTTGGGTGGAGAAAGGGCTGTAGCATTGCCATGTGTAAGTGATCTGGAGTGGGTAAGCACTGTGCACTCTAAGAAGAGACTCTGGAAGCTTGTAGGTAGAGCATGGGTTACTGTGCCAGGGAAGTCTTCAACCATATCTAATAGCACCCAAAATCTTCAATGTAATTCTTTTTAAAAAAATAAGCTCTCAGCTGGGCGAGGTGGTGCACATTTGTAATCCCAGTGGCTGAGAGGCTGAGGCAGGAGGATTGTGAGTTCAAAGCCAGCCTCAGCAAAAGTGAGACCCTAAGCAACTCAGGGAGACCCTGTCTCTAAATAAACTACAAAATAGGACTGGGGATGTGGCTCAGTGGTTGAGTGACCCTGAGTTCAATCCCTGGTAGCAAAAAACTAAATAAAAATTTAAAAATAAAAATAAGCTCTCACTTTCATCTCATGCTCAAGTAAGCAGTAGCCAAGAGAGAAAGATTTCTTCATCAGGAAACTACAACTCACTGGTACATCATCTTTTACAGGCTTTCTTGAAGAATCATCTGAGATTGCTGAATAGAGGGAATCTGAAATTGTTGACAAGTTTGTCCTCTCAGCCTACAGAGGAGGAAGTGTTAGAGAAGTTGATTTGTGCTTGAACTTGCTCTTTCCTGTTAGTGTAAACACTTATTAGCACAATCAGAATTTTGGTACATGTTAGGAAGACGGTGACTATGTAGCAGCTCCCAGGAGAAACCTTGAGCACTGTATCTCTCATGAGCTTCCTTAAGTGCATCCTGTGACTCTCTGGGAGAGGATTCTGAGAAACTTAAGGATTCTGGTTTCCTTTGGATGTAGCCCCATGTTTCTTTTCCTTTGCTGAGCCTACTTTGTCCCCTTTCCCTGCGATAAATCAGAGCCATGAATACAATGCTGAATCTTGTGAGTCTCCTAGAGATTCACTGAACCACCCCATGGATGGTTTTGGGGACCCCCAACATGGAAGTATTCTAAATGTAGTTTGTGAAATGAACAGACAGTGGTGTAAGAAGGTCAAGGATTGTGTAGAAGCAGTCAAACCAAGGTTGGCTTTCGGAATGTGCGGGCTGTGTAGTCACACAGGGTCCTATGTTCAGAAGGACCCTGAGCTTGGTTTAATGTTCTTCTGTCAACATTTTGAAATTCTTAATAATGTATGCACAGAGCCCTACATTTTCACTTTGCACTGGGGTCCTGAAAATTGTACAACTGATCTGATCCTGGGTCAAGGTGAGGCTTAGAGGCAGAGTAGAACATCTGGTTGCTCCAAATGCTTGCTCCATCACTTCTAGGAATTTTTCACTTAGTTTCCTGCAGGGACTTAAAGTCTATCTGTTACCAATTCACTATGTGGAGGAGAATTCCCAGGAATGTTAAAGAACTGTTAGTTATTTATGACTTAAGTCAACAGTATTTACTCACTCACTGCAAAGTCTCCTCCTTAACCCTTAGCTGAGTTCAAGGTTCTAAGTCAGCATTTCCCAGGGGCTGATCTTCAGAAAACTAATCCCCATGAGATGCACAGAGAGAAAGAAGTTTCACTGTCAAGTAAGTGGCTGATATTTTATCCCGAGACTTAGGGTCTATAATAGCATATTAAAGTCTTGCACTGAATTAAGCTGTTTAACATTATTTGTCTTATAGGCTGAGTGGCATAAACAGAAATTTATTGTCCCAGCGCTGGAGGTCACATATTGTCAGGGTTGGTTCCTTCTCTGTTCCAGGCCCCTATTGGTGGCTTTTGGGTCATCTCTTATGTTCCTTGGTTTGTAAATAGACCCCTCTAATCTCTGCCTCCATGTTTATATGGTTTCTCTCTCTTTCTGTGTGTATGTTCAAATTTCTCCCTTTTAAAATGCCACCAGTTATATTGGATTAGAGCCCATCCCAGTGACCTCATTTTAAGTTGCTAACCTTCTGTAAAGACCCTATTTCCAAATAAGATCACATTCTGAGCTTCTAGGGATTAAGATTTCTACATATAAATCAGAGGAAGCATAATTCAATGCCAAAATAACTTTTCCCCAAGACATTTGGGGTTTGGGGGACTAAGCACTAATAACATCTCACAGCACCAGTGTTTCACAGCATAGATAGAAAAGGCCCAATCAGATGAAAAGAGGAATGTCATGTGGCTGGATGGCCACACAGGGTGTTGGAGATGGGGAATGCAGAGTGTGTCATGGTGGGGGCAAGCTGCTGGGGTAGGTTTTAGGGCCAGAGATGGCTCCAGATTCTGCACTCTGGAAAAAGCAGATTTATCAGAAATTCATCTAGGACTTCTCAGGGTTTTCTAACCAAGGAAGTGACATTGTTAAACCAGGAAACAGTTTGGAGATTTGAAAGATGAAAGGTTGAAGGCAGGGAGACTGAAGGGGCTATTTCAAAGTCTTAAAGGGCGTGAAAAAAAAAGAAGTCTAAACCAAAGTAAGAGCAGTGGAGTGGCAGAAGGACTCAACTTGAAAGGCAGTAGAACATAAAAGATGTACATGTACATTCACATGCACAGATCTGTGTATGCATAGCTACAGTAGAGGTATTTACCTCTACCTGTATGTATTTGGATCTATTTAAAGGATTTCATAGGAGGGGCCATTGCTTTACTTGCTGGTGGCCCTCAGGTGAAGAGCTCAGAGAAGGCTCATCTGGGAGATGTTAGGCTGGGGGAATCTGTTTTGTGCATATTAGCAGCCATGACTACTACGATCTCTAAGAGGCAGAGGGGGACATGGGTTTTGCATGATCTGTCCCAGCCTTTTCTTGCACCCCTACCCCTCATTTCCTAAGTACCAACCATATTGGCCTCTTTTCTGCTCCACTTGAGTTTAACACCTGCTGTTCCCTTAACCTGGATCTTTACCTGCCCCTGTTTTGTTTGGCTGAAGGTCTCGGCATACAGGATGCTTCCTCTGAGAAGCCTTCTCTGCTGTCCCCTGGCATTCTCTCATAAGTCTTTCAACCCCTTAATCGCTCTCTTTTCTTCTGGATCCTAAGTTCCACTAGGGCAGGGAGCAAATCTGTCATGTTTTTGCTGTATCCCTGGCACCTAGTGCAATCACAAATGATTACCTAAATATAAGTTGAATAAATGAATGATTCACTATGCAAAAGGGCTTGAAACAATGTAATAAAGAAAATGATAAAAACAGATGAGGGACTAGATAATGCAATCATTTAGAAGTGAGTTGAGTACTCACCCTTACCAAAATGACTCAAATTTAAAATGAAAGTCAATATTAAAGGATTTCTATTAACTTAATTTTGTCCAAATAAACTCTTTTTCTTAAGGGGGAAAAAAGAGTAGTACAAGATTTATTTTAAAAGCTTCTTAGACATCAAATCATTTTCATAAAAGAAAAAATAAAAACTCTTTAGATGAATGTATTTGAGTAGAAATGCCCAGAAACATGTGGATTGCATTTCCCTTAAACTCTCCTGGGTTTGCAAATTGGAAAGAAGGGTCTGGATCAAATGCATTTTCTATTTTCCTGAAGTCAGTATATTTGGGAAACAGCGATATTTGAGATATTCAGGAAACTGAAAATATGTGTGGGTACTTGTTTAAGTACTGTTATTTCCAGTACTACATTAAAGTGTCTGATAAGAAAGAGGAAGTGGGCATTTAGCATCTGAAAAGAACCAATTCAAAAAAATTTTTTTTCTATGTAGCTTTCACACAAGAGAAATCTCCCTCTGCCTCCCTCCTTGACCACAATCAATATTTTTAAGGGATGAAGGCAGGAGGAGGAGAGAGTTTATTCAGTCTTTTGTATGCGACTGAGCTGCGAAAACAGGATGAAGATTTTGCTAAATCTGTCCATTAAGTGCCTCTAAGTGCTTTTAAAACATGTCCTAGAGCAGAATGGAGGGCACAAGAAGGAGAAACTGGGAATTAAGGCTAAATTAGTACATTTCAGTGTCTTGATAGTGAAAATGTTAAAAAAAAAATAGCAGGAGTGACAAGAAGATAAAACTTCAGATACTCCACTTAAATCTTCTTTTGTTGAGTATCCTTAAAAGCTGAAAAGTTGTTTGAGTTTTTAAGTGGTCAAATTATATAAATTTTGCAGAGTGAGAGTTTATTTTCCTAGATGTGCAAGATAGGAATTGGGTTAAACTATACCAACCTACATGCATGGTATGATTACTACACATGACAATAACTTTGAACATAAGTAGATATTTACTTTCTAATTTAGATATTTAGAAAAACACTTTCGACATAAAATCTTTCAACAAATAAAAAGTTTGATTATATATAGAAAAAACATTTTTTAAATAGAAAAGAGGGAAAAGGGAAAGAAAATAATTTTGATAAAGAATATCAGTAATATTGCATGTGGATAAAAAGTGTTTGGGTTATATTAACCTCTTAATATTTAGAGATAATAATGGAAAGAGCCATCCATTTTTACATTGCAAATTACAGCAAATCCATTTGTGTCTAAAAGGTGGACTGCTAGAGCCCCCTAGCTGTGGGAAATAATTCTGTCCTCATAGGTGTAGATAAATAACCTAATTGCAAAAGCAGTAAGTAGTTCACCAATAAACTTACTGGAAAACAATTAAATAAGATCATAGGACATGACCCTCCCTCTACACTGTTGTCCTACCATTTGGATCAGCAGTAACATCAACACTTCTGTAAGCATCCATGGACATCTATCTTGGTCCTCCATACCTTGAACTTCTGGGAAGGTCAATTATAAGGATTCTATCATCACCCTTTCCCCTATTGTTTAGGGGTTAGTTTGAACTAGATGGTCTCCCAAACCCAGAAGTATGGTGAGTCTGATCAAGGTAGAAGATTACAGTTCTGTCTTTAATAGAAAAAGGGTCTATCCCAGGGAACTTGGACGGCTTGAGTCTTGGGACAAATCAGGGGGTATAGCCACATGGATCACAGACAAACATGTTCTATTAGGTTTGCACTGAGCTTTAAAAGCTTCCAAATAGCTATGTGGATTATGGAGATTTGAACATTTGAGATGAAAATCCATTTTTCCAGCTGCCCTTAAAAACTCCAATGATCTTGTAACTCTGGTTCTGAGTGCCTGTATAACACCAATAGGCAAGAGCTAAATCATGCCTAACTCATCCACGTGGCACATACAACTTAGTCCACCACAACCCCCATCTTTTCATAATGGAGAATATAGTAACCATATGGACTTCTTGGAATATGTAGGCATCTGAGTTAGCAACTCTTGACCTAAACCCTGAATAATTATACTAATAATAAAAATAAGGCTTCTAGCAATTCATTGTTACCACAAATCAGGCACAGTGCAAGATCTTTTATGCTCATTATCTAAGATCTTCAGATTAGCCATTCAAGATAATTATTATACTTATCTTAATGAGGCATTCATTCAAATTAAGTAACTCAACAAATACATAATGGGCACCATTCTGAGCCAGCTATTTTACTAATTACTGAGGATACATTGCTGCAAAAGACAGCCATCACCCCTGCCCTCATAAAGCTTCAGTCTATTGCAAAGTGATAGTGTAGATTCCTATGGGAGTAAAAAGTAGGAAGAATTTAACGTAGACTGTATCAGTGTCCCCAAACTTATATCGGAGTCACCTGGAAAGCATGCATTTTCCCTACCTACTTCATTCCATTTCCCTCTCTGCATTTTCTGATTTAACAGATCTAGGCAGGGGCCAGGAATCTATACTTTTTGATTCTATAAACAAATTGTGCCAAAGTGTATATGACAAAAAAGTTATCATTTTAACCATTTTAAATATGTAATTCAACAGCATTAGGTACAGTCACATTATTGTACAACCATCCATCTTCAGAACTTTTATCATCCTCTCATCTTCTCCATGAAACTCCTCTCTTCCCTACCTTAGCTGCATAATGTCTTCCAAGTTCATTCATGTTGTAGCATGCATCAGAATTTTTCTTCCTTTTTGAGGCTGAATAATATCCCATTTATGTAGAAACCACATTTAATTTATTTATTCATCTGTTGAAGGACTTTGGGTTGTTTCTGTCCTTTTGACCATGATGAATAATGCTGTTAAGAATGTGAATATAACAATGTCAGTTAAGTAGGAATCTGCACTTTTACCAGTAATTCAGGTGAATCTGACACCGGCAGGTCATGAGATGGACATTGATAAATGATGATAAAGCTCTCTGAGAAACTGACATTCAAACTGACTCTCAGAGCTTGAGTGGGAGTTGACCTGGTAAGGGGAATTAACAGCAACCTCCTCGGAAGCCTGGAAGTGTGGGCTCCAACTCCTTAAATATGGAGATATTGGAATTGCCATAAGAACATTCATCAGCACCGAGGATTATGAGTGTCATAACTAAGTTGAGTGCCTAAAACAAGAGTTTTCACCAATCATTCCTTTAACATGTATGTGTTAAGTGCTTTCTGTCTGTCAGCACCTTGCTGAGTATAAGACATATACAGAGTCCATTTATCCGTTCACTTGGAATGAGTCAGGCATGTGCTAAGTGCTGAAAAACTATAGGAAATTGTTACACCATATAATTTTAATTGTTTCACAAAATCTATAGATGTAATGTGTAAATATTAAAAATTTCCCTCTATGCCGATCCCAAGAAATGCCAAAGAATTATTTAAAACTCGGTGTACCTATAGGTGTGCACCTGAGCCGATGACATTAGAATTTATTTCCTTAGCTTTAAGTGTGGGAGTTATAACTGGTGATGATTTCTGAGTTTTTGAGGCATTCTTTATTTTAACTATTAATCCATCCCTTTGTTACTGATGAAATGTTGGCATTGATTTCTTGGTTTCCACTTTTAAAAATGAGTCCCACATTTACCAGCATTCACAAATGCTGTAAAGGTTACCTTGACACATTGATGAGAAAGCTGTGGTTCTTTGAGCAGGTAAATAGAGGAAGTCTTTCATGATTAAATCACTTTAAAATGTGTGGTGGCGCATGATTTTAAAATGCTTGAGTCAGAGATAAAGGTTTACAACTGCAGAAGTCTCAAATAAATTCAGGAGAGTGCTTTTCTGAATACTTGCTTCATTTAACTTGGATGATATTTATCATAGTCTATCTTGTATTATAGGTTGTTATTACCAGATTGCAAGTTTCTTGAAGGTAAGGCTGTTTCTTTATTATCTTTGAACAGCTCTCGACATCAGCACTGAGTAACTCACAGTATGTTATGTGCTGGACCCAGCCATAATAATAGAAATCCAATACAAATTCAATGATTGGACAAATAAATGAACATGATTCACAGAAGAGCAATTCAGAAAGAAGCAAAAATGAGTTACCATTTGTTTAAAATGAGCACACTTCTGTGTTTGGGGAAGGCAGGCTGCAAAGTCATGATATTAACATGAAAACAAAATGTGGCAAATAAAACATTTTCTTTTTCTTTTTCTTAAGGAGAAGTACCTCAAGAAGCTCCTGGCTCATCCTGTAGAAAGAGCTCTTCTCAGATGTGTGGCTACTTCTGTCTAGGACAGTAAACTAGACTGTCAGATCAGGCCAAGAGAAGTTGAATATCCTGTGCTGCCTGGGGTAAAAGCCCTGCTGGGAGTGATATGTAAAATTCAAGAAAGAAAATACACAGATTTTGTTATCTCTGCCCTGAACAGTCTAGTGACTCATACGGATATGATCCTTGTTTTAGGTAGAAATGGGTAAGGTAAGAGGAAGGGAGTTGAAAATAAGGGAAGGAGAAGAAAAGGAAAAAGAGGAAGATTTAACTTAAGTTTAAAAAGCTTTCCCCTCTATTCAAGAAAGAGAGCATGAATTAAATAAAGTGGTCATTAAAAAAAAAAAATCAGGCCTCAAAATTTTATTTGAAGAGCCGGGTGCGGTGGCGCACACCTGTAATCCCAGCATTTTGGGAGGCTGAGACCTGAGAATTGCAAGTGCAAAGCCAGCCTCAGCAACGGCGAGGCGCTAAGCAACTCAGCGAGACCCTGTCTCTACATAAAACACAAAATAGGGCTGGGGAGGTGGCTCAGTGGTTGAGTACCCCTTAGTTCAATCCTTGGTATGAAAATAAATAAATAAATAATTTGAAGGGACTTTGAAACATCTTTCTCTGGAATAACAATTTTAAAAGTATTTTTATATTTGATCATGTTTGAGAGGAAACTTTTTGCAATTGAAGTTGTTTATATAGAAGCTCAAATTTACCTGCTTATCTTCATTCACTATTTCTGCAAGCTAAATCATGTCCCAGTTACTGCTTCACTGGTTTTAATGGGAGTTCAAGAATTCTGAATCTGCTTATTTCTATAGATTCTTGGTACAGCCTGGGCCGTTTTTCCCTACTATCCAGTGATTCTTAGTTTTTCAACCCCCATTTAGCCAGAATATTTAATTTATTTATTATTATTATTATTATTTGTACCAGGGATTGAATTCAGGGGCACTTAACCACTGAGCCACATGCCCAGCCCTTTTTAAATATTTTATTTAGATAGGGGCTCACTGGTTGCTTAGGGCCTTGCTACGTTGCCACAGGTTGGCTTTGAACTCACCATTCTCCTGCTTCAGCCTCCCAAGCTGCTGGAATTATAGGCGTGTGCCATTGCGCCCAGCCAGAACACTTACATTTAGAGAAACTTCAGTTGAGGTCAAATTCCTTGTAAACCAGGGGGTGCTGAATTAGCAAAATAAGGGTGGAATCTAAGAAGTCAAGAGAGAAGACTTGGAAAGACAAAGAAGAGTTTAAAAACCCCTCTGCTTCTCTCCAAAAGCAAGAAACAATAAGGTCATGTTGGCTGCCATACTATAACTTAAAGCATCTCGTTTTCAGAGAGAATAATGCTTATAAATTTTTAAATCCTGTTTTCTCATGGGGATGACTTGGGAAGCCTGGCAGGAGGGGTTCACAGTATATGTCCACAAATCAAAATCGAGTATGTAGGCTACATTTCAGCTTGTTCTGAACTGTAACTTATGTAACTGGGAACAAACTTGGAAATACAGCTCCTCTCCACTTATTGATGCCATCTCATATATCATTCCTGGGGTGTGTCATGACTCTACAAAAAAAATTTCTTTCTCTCTCTCTCTCTTTCTTTCTTTCTTTCAGAAAGTGGAGAATTATTAACATAAGAAAATGACCATACAAAACATCTATTTACCTTAATTTCTAGTTTCTAAAAGGACAAAATCTGAGCTACAATCTCAGTCACCAGAACACTGTGCTCTGGAGAAAATCCACACTATGGCAGGCATCTGGTCCTTTATCCATCTCTCAATACCTGGTTCATTAGGGAAGCTTCATAAATGTTTGTGGAATGAAGTGGAATGAAATGCAATGATACTCTGCAGAATATTGCACAGCATATAATTAGGAAGAGCTTTCTAATTTGTAAAGCAAGCAGTTGCCCATGTAAAGTGATTACCCAATATAACAATTGTTAATTACTCAGCTTCTTGGATTAATTCAATTTTTCCAACAGCATACTGTTTCTATTAGGTTGAACCATATGAAATTGCCAACACTTACCCATTTTTGATCTCCCAAATGTATGTTTCATGTGGTTCAGTCTAATATTCTAATGTTAGTAGTTGTAAGTTGTACCATATGACCCTGCTACTTTTTTTAAGTTTTTTTTTTTTAGTTGTAGATGGACACAGTATCTTTATTTATTTATTTTCATGTGGTGCTGAGGATCAAACCCAGTGCCTCACATGTGCACTGAGCTATAGCCCCAGCCTGACACTGCTATTTTTTTCAAGTTAAACACTATTGACAACTAACAATGTCATGGAGTTCAATCATATAATACTATCTTATGTAATAAGTAATTATATAATTATTTGTCACTATATAGTTGAAATCAACTACTGCTCTATGTTGAGTATACACCATAGCCATGCACTTTGCTAAACAATTTAGGTACATTATTTTATTTAATCTTATGAGATATATGTTTTAAAATCATCATTCAAGTTATGCAAATATTCCCAGAAACAGTAAGACATGAAAGTGTCGGTTACTTTTACCTTATGAGGTTGCTTACTGTTGGACCTAGTGGTTGGCACATTGACAGGGACATGCATATTAGCATTTGGGGCCATATTCTTATAGGAAACCAACTTCAGTGAGTCCGAGGCTGAGGCACACATCTCAACCCCAAGTGGTTCTTTGTGGAACTTTGACTTTAATTTACGGTTCCAGTTGGTCTTAAGAAGCACGATTTTGCCCTAGGAAAGGTAACATGTACACCAGTGGAAGACAAGTCTCTGTCTCTCTCTTTCTCTTTCACACACATACACACACACACACACACACACACACACACACCTGCAAATAGAGAATAGCTCCATAGACAGATGGCACACTGAAAGCTAGGGAGATCACATGTCCCATTGTGTCCAGGAAAATATTTTTTGCCTAAACTCCCAGCATGATTATTGAAAACTTCCTATATCAAGCTCAACAGCAGGGCCAGAACCAGGGGACAAAGATAAGTGAGGTACTTGCCTTGGGCACAGAATGTATGGGGCTCCAAAAAACTCTAATGGAAACAGATCATCTTTGAAGGCAATGTTTTAAAAATCCAAATTCATGCAAAAAATCCATGACTAAGAAAATACCGATATTTTAAATAAGAGAAGAGTCAGTATTACTGATTTTTTTCTTTTGTCTCAGATTCCCCTATGGCTCTGCATAGCACTGCTCAGAAGCATCTCAGATCAAGCAATAAATTATACGGTCACCCTAATTTAGAGTACTTTATAAAATAACAGTAAAAGCTCACATAGTGATTACTAGACCCCAGGTACTATTTTATGTGTTCTAACTATGAGTTAAATACTGTCATTATCCCCATTTACAGCTGAGAAAACTGAGGCTTGGGAATTTTAAGTATATAGTTTGTGCCAAGTTGCACAACTAGGAGAGGAAACCAAGATTTGAATCTAGGCAGTTGGCTCCAAAGTCCTTAGCCATTACACTAGGCCACGTCTTTGAAAAAGAGCTCAATAAATGTCATTCCTGTGAATGTTATAATAAATAATAAAGAAAGAGAGGACAGGTCTGGGAAAGGGTGGTGGGAGGGTAGGGAGTGGCTTCACCTGCTTCTCAGTTTGGACTAAGCGCAACCCAGAATACAGATGTCATCCAGCTGTTGTTCAAGGTTCTTTGAGCCTCTGCATCCTGTCAAAGGAAAAGATTAGACCTGCTGATCTCTGAGGTCTCTTTCAGCTCCAGATAATAGTCTTCTACACTATGAATCCTCATTACTATATAGCATTTCTCTGGCTAGTCTTCCAAAGCACTTCTCTCTCTCTTTTTTTATTCCTTCTGTTTTCAGCTCCTCTCTGTCCATCCTCCATCCTCTCTCCATATGGTTTTCCTTGGTGATCTCATCCATTCTCATGACTTCAGCTCTCACCTCTCTGTGGCTGACTCCCAAGTCTTTATCTTAGCCCCTTCCTCCCTTCCAAGATCCAGACCTTCATTTCTAGCCGTCTGCTGGA
The DNA here is from genome assembly GCA_004024805.1 of Geosciurus inauris. Classification (NCBI taxonomy): domain Eukaryota; kingdom Metazoa; phylum Chordata; class Mammalia; order Rodentia; family Sciuridae; genus Geosciurus; species Geosciurus inauris. The sequence continues at coordinate 34,530 of PVHX01000248.1, read as the reverse complement.
CTCCCTCCTAAGTCTCATACTGGAAACTGTAAATCAACATGTCCAGGGTCAAACTCATCACTTTTCATCCCTCACTATTCAAGCACAGTTTTCCGCCTTGTCCCTTGCATCCTCTTCTCTGGCAGGTGCTGAGACCTGAGAACTTCACCTCTGTCACGACTTCCTCCCTTTCTTTCCACTCCCCCTGCTCAGACTCCACTCAGCCCCCAGCCTTCCTTCTTGACTTCTCCTTCCGGCCTCCCCCGGTCCTCACTGCTGGGATGAACTTCCTGGACGACGCCTGGGATCTTTCATAGCAAGAGCATTCAGTGGCTTCCCAATGTCTGCAGAGAAAAGGCCAAATGCTTTTCCAGCTGTACGCTCCACTACTGAGCTCCATAAATGCTCCCTGAATACATATGTATTTGCTTATCTTTGGCATATGCGGTTCCCACTGCTTAAGGCTTTTCCCTTCCATTGTTCTTTGCCCATCTTTCAAGATCTAACTCAAATACCCATTTCTTTATGAAGTATCAAATTCCTGGGGCAGAAATTCTCTTTCCTTCTGGTATTTATAGCACTTTACATATCTCCACAGCACTTATATTCTTCTATATTGTTTTACTTTTTGTCTCACCATAGTAGGGCCTCATCTCTGCAGGGTCGTCTTTCCAACCCCCAAACTCCTCAGTTCCTATCACACAGAAGGAACTTGATACACACATGAGCACTATCAATTTCTCTATGGAGATTTTTTAAAATTATCATGGCTGCAAATTACAGTGATCAAGCTGGATTTTTGTGCAAGTGGAAGGACAGAATACAGATTCCCATGCTCTCTCCCACTCTGCAGAGTGCTCCTTTCTTGTGGGCAGCAGTATTGCAGGGACTAGCTTGCCTTCCCAGTCTGAATTCTGTGTCCCTTTCAATAGCCTGAAATATCTCATTCTTCAGGAAGAGCCTAGCTTCCCTTCCTCTTCCAAAAAAGCTTCTAGAATTTGGAGGTGGCAACTCTTTCGCTGCCTTTTTCCCTCTGGCATTTTACACCCAGATGGTTCGTGCCAGGGCCCCTTACTCAAGATTATGCCATCTATAAAAAAGAAGCTCTCAAAAAAATATTATCCTTGAGTGTTTGAGCATGGGATAGTACATTTAGGGAGAAAGTTTTGAAAGTGATCACTAACTGAAAACATGAAGGGATGCTTAGCAATGGTTAAGATAACTTTCCACACTATATTTATATTTGGGCTAAGATCAAAAACCAGAAATGAGTTACAAACACAACTTAAGAGGAGCTATTCAGCAAAGGTCATTCATTCTTAATCTAACAGCTAAAAGGCAATATTTTAAAAAATGAATTTCCTGCTTGAGTTTGTCCTTGGACTAACAACTGATTATGGAATTTTAATTTAATATTACAGCATATGTTGCCTTTCAGAATTCAAAAATCCATGACTTGACTCCAAAATCTTTTTGAGTTGTGCAGAAGAATAACCTCACAAAAATAAGGTCACCAGTGGTAATATTTATAATAAATTTACAATTTCAGAAAAAAATGGAATCAATATATACAATTAATATTGCAAATAAACGTCAAAATGATGTACTTCCTACCATATAAATGAAACCTGTTTCACACATAAATGTGCTTTGTGGCAATGGTTCAAAATCCTTTTTCTTCAACAGTAAGCAGATTGAATGAAATAAAAAATGATGTGCCAGGACTTAAAGGTACAAATGGTACAAATTTCAAATTATTGATTGCTGACTATGCTTACAGACATCAAACAATACTTTTTCAGGCAGCTATAATAGTCCACTTCAATGGAGACATGATATATTACAGGAAAATTGAAAATGTGGGGAGTATTCAACTAGTCAATCATCACTTTAAATTATTAAGGTTTTGGGGTTTTTTTTTTTTTTTAGGTTATATAGAAAACAATGCAAACTAAGTGAAATATCATTAACTTCAAACTTCTTTCTAAGCACCTTTATTGTAGCTTGAAAAGTACCAAGACATTTAGTCAGGATAGAAATTCACTTTATGTAGAAGTGCACATTGGGGCAGAATTCATAGGTGATGATATACCTTAATGGAAAACACAGCAGGACAAAGCCATCGCCCTTGAGGGACTCAGAATGTATTTATGCATGTTGGTGACTAACCTCTGATTTATGGGTGAGACATATGATCTAATAGAGTGTGAATCTGAGCTCTTTCAACCTGCCCACTCATTTAAAAACGATTGTGTCTTCCCCAAAGAAATGGTCGAGTATAGCCTCAAAATTAAGTCAATGGTCCTGCATCATTGCACTTGAAATGCTCTTTCTCTAACCTAGAAATGGGAAAGCTGATTTGTGTATTAGAAATATCTATTCATTGGAAGTCTTTCAGTTGCAAGTGACAGAAACCAAACTCAAAGCAGTGGAAGCCAAAAAGATAATTTATTGTTGCAGGTTATTGGAAAGTTCAAGTAAGGCTGGATCCAGAAGTTCAGATGATGTCATCAGGCATGTGTCTGCTTCTCTCCATCTCTCAACTGTGCTTCCTCTGGAAGACATTCATTCCCAAACTGAGCTGTAATCATTTGAAGGAGCCTGACAGTCAAGGCTGCTGAGAGCCTGTGCAGGCTGGGAGGAAATTTTGCTCAGGTATTCCCAGCAAGAGTGAACTGGTTAGAACATTTTTACAATAGACTTCATATTGATTTGCAAACTAGAAACTAGCACACTCTTAGGGGCCTAGTGCCCATGATATAGTATGTGCTGTCTAACCCTCCTTCATACCCATGCTCTTAACCTTGTTCCCTCATTGGTTTAGGCTTTTAACAGTTCTGCATCTTGGACTTCACTAGGCAGCAGTTTCTGTCTGTCTCACTGTCTGTCTCTCTCCTCAGACTATTCCCAAACCATATCAAATTTCAAAGCAGGACACCCACTGGTCCTTTGAGGGTAACCCCCAACCCTGGCCAATCATGATGCCCAGCAAGATGGAATATTTGCATGAGCCTAGAACACATCCAGCCCCACTCCACAGGAAGTGGAACCTATCCTAATGGACAGCTCCATCAATTACATGCACAATGGGATGAGAGAAGCAGTCCCCCAAAGTGTGCATTCTACCAAACACAAACAAGAATTTGTGGCCCGGGGTCATTTTCCTTGAATGCGGTTTTCTGAGTTGGCTGAGAGCCACAAAACCAATGGAACAAGTCCAGCCTGGAAACCCTCCCTAGGTGTGGAAGAAAGGAAGGCTTATTCCTTACGGGGTGGCCCTGGATCTTTCCTCATCAAAAGTACATCAAATTTATACCTGTGTGCCTAGGCTCCAACAGAGGAACACAGCGCTGGGCCATGGACCTCTGAAGCCGGTGGTCACCACAGGACATCAGGGGAGGAAAATGTCTCTTCTTTTGGAAGTTGGCTAAGGAAGTAAATATCACATTTCTAGTGTAAGCCTGGTTACCTCTCGAATAGTGCCAGGCATTAAAGGAACATATTGGTGGATTAGAAAAAAAAAATTTTCCTGCCTTCAGAAAACTCAGCTTTTAGAGGATCACAAAAAATCAAATAGCTAACGACATATAATACAATGTAATTAGAACTGAGAAAGGCGTAACAGGGTGTTAAAGGAACTAAAAGGAAAGAAGAGTGATTACTTTTGCTCAGGACAAACAGAATGAACAGTACTCAAAGAAGTGAGGGTAGAAGGGTTGTCAGTGTAGGTTTCCCAGGGGGTGACATCTGGTCTAAAGAATGAGAGGAGGGGTGATACTTAGGGGGACAACAGCATTTCAAGCAAAGGAAACAAGCAAGAGGAAGGAGGGGGAAAATCAATCCAATACTCTTTAATAGCCCCTGGCCAAGTTTCCAAGGCCAACACAAGAGACAGGATTGAAGCAATTATTGAGAAAATTGTCTCAATCTTTCCTTTTCTCCTGGCTTTGGAAATTTGGCCATTACTGCATTTTTGTAAGAGAAAGAGTCTTGATTCCAGAGACCACACAATGTTAAGTGATGGAAAAATTATTTTCTTAGACAAAATAGAAAAACCACAGAACCTGAATTCAACTGGGTAAAAACTAGATTTTCACAAGAAGGGGAAATGGAAACATTTCTTCTCTTTCTCTCTGTCCCTGTCTCTCACTTAGTCCATTCTTCTTTTTTGGGGGGGGAGGCGGGGGCAGAGGCAGAAGGGAAGGTTTACTTTAAATAGCAAAACCATTGAGCAGGAGCCACAGTACAGATTTATGTAAAGCCTCGTGAGAGCTTAGTAAATACTTGTAGTAAGATGAGGGTAATTTTTCAAATAATTTTCAAGAATTTACTAATATCAAAATCAAAATCAAGTGTAGCTTCAAGAATTGATTCCTATGCCCTCTTCTCTATTATCCTATCTCCCCAAGGTCTGGGTAGCTTGTTAGCATTCAAAACTTCCTTTGAAGATTAAACAGCATTAAATTTTTGCCTTGCAAGGAAAGGGATTATGAATTTATGTGAAAACAAGAGTTGGGTAGAAACGCCTGCAGAAATCTAAAGGGGAATAAATTCTGGCTTAAAGTCCACAAAACATACTGCAAATGAAATAGAAACTAAATGGACCTCAGTTTTAGTATTATCATCATCATTTCTAAACTATTTGATTTTGGGCAAGCTTTTCATGTCTTTAACCCTCGGTTTTAAAACTGAAGTAGTGACAGCATCTCCAGGATTAAGAGGAATAATGCATACAGAGGAGATCGACACAGTGCCCAGCACACAGTATTACCTTGCAATCAACAGAGTAAAAGTAAGATTTTTAAAAATGCCAGTATTGGTAGTAACCAAAAAACAGGCATTATATCAAGATTGCAATCTGGTACCATCTACCTCATCTTTTGTCCCTTCATCAAAGTGTTGACTTTAATATGATTTGGTGACTGTTATTATGACATTGACTCATGTTGGATACCACCAAAGGGCCAAGGGAAGACATTGTTAGTGTTTTTGACCCTCCTGTTATTGGCAAAAACAAAAAAGAAAAAAACCTTGGTCACTCTTTTCTGAAAACCTTGGCCATTTGGCATCACAGGAGTTTGATTGTAAAGAGAAACACAGGTATTTCCAAGAGATATTAATGAGCCCAAAAGACCATGACACAAGCCTTTCCTTTATCCCAGGGGCAGAACTTCTGTCTTCTAAAAATACACTTGAAATATATGTCACTTGATATGCATTAAGTCTTCAAATTTGCTAACGCTTGACATTTGCCTTGACCTGCATATTCTAAAACATAGGAAGTATAAGTTTCTTACTAAAGAGCAGAGTGGTAGCAGTGGAGCTGTCTATAGTTCAAAATGAGTATGAATGTTCCCTGTATGTTTCATTTAAGAAATATATGTAATTTAGTGCTGCATATCTTTAAAATATATTTGCCTACTGGGCTCTTGATTTTGGAACTGATTTCTTACAAAGATCTACAATACTCTTCAAAGAGAGAATTTATGTGGAAACAGAAGTCATGACAGAATTTCTGGTCTGCTGTGTGGTACATAGACTTTGTATCTTATTTTTAAAGTTAACTATTTTGAAATATTACTAACTTATCTTACTTAATATACAAAGAATACAATATGACTATTTAGGATTATAGATATAAATTTGAAAATTATCGTTTGTAAGGGAGTACTTAGAGCTGTACATATGGGCAGAGTTTCCCATGACATTGTTTACCTACCTACCATTTAAATTCACTTTTAGCTGGATATGTACACCAAGGATATGTTGACCGTGATTTATTGAACAGTTGAATGGTTGCAAGATATGGTTCTTTGTGGTCATCTATCATTATGAATGATGATTAAATACAAAAGGGAGATACAGTTTATAAAAAGAGCAGCGTGAAGCTGAAATAGCAGGAATGGGCCACATCATGACTTGTGCTCACATTGAAATTTGAGAAAAATAATTTAACTGGAAAATCATAATAGATATGTTAGATTTTGCCAAATCAAATAAATATGATTATGTACAGTGGGCAAAAATGTGATTTCTATTCCATTAATTAATTACTTGTTTCTTAAGTCTCATTTTCCCATGACGTTAAAATGGTCCTTGGCTGGATGAATATGAGTTTTTACCTTCCTTTAAAAGTATGAAGTTGAAGAACCTTTTTTTTTTCCCCCAATGAACAAAGAATCTATATGCTTTAAGGCTTCTCAGTTCAGAAAAAATAATCAATCAAAAGTAGGGAGTTTTGAGTCTACAACCAAATCCGTCACCTTGCAAACCAGAGCCTCAGTTACATGATCTGTAAGAGTAATACATTCATGTCTTGTTCCCTAGTGCTCAGCAATTTATCAGAATGCTAACCAAGATCAGGATCACAACATTTGGAGCTCCTACTCAGAGGAAAACTGAATGGTCTGTGACCAAAGCCTTAGTAGCTGGCTGAACAGAAATCCATACCAGGATTTTTTTCAGAACATCATTGACCCTAACACAGTTAAATATGCTTCATAAGTAAAAAGACCTTAGTGGTCAAATAAATTTGGAACATAGTATTTAACTAAATGAATCTGGTTTCTTTATTGCAGGATTTCTCAGAACCTTTAATAAACCGATGTGCATTGTGAATCTCTGGGGGTCTCAGAATGCAGTTTCCTACCTTATTTTCATATGGCATCATTTTTGTTTGTTTGTTTTTAAAGAAAGCATGTAAAAATCTTGAGAAATATTAGGTGTGCCTTAAGATGCAGATTGAAAAATACTTTTTTTCCTGAAGTCAGATATTTTAGGTTGGTATGCTTTTAATAACAGGATGATAAAGAACCAAAAGTACTCAATAGAATGCTCTTTAGGGGTAGATTTCTTGGAATTTTACATCTTTCACTAGAAGGTCTTAGGGTTGTCTTTTTCAATAATGAGTTAATTATGGCTTGTCAGTGATTTTAAAATGAACATTTCCAAGCCCTAAAGATTGCTCTAGAACATAGAAAAACACGCAGCAGGAAAACTAGGCACAAGTGTGATCTTTCTGGAGCCCTTTGCATAATTTAGAGATGATGAGAATTTCTTTTTTATGGATTAAAACAAAGTTGTTAACTGCAGAGCAGAAGCTGGGTCAGACAGATATACTGCTCCTGAGAATGCACTGATTACGATTTGTATTTTATGGTAGTTGAAAAGTTTGAGTTGCTTGCTAATGAGATCAAGCACCATTACATATATTACTGACATCCACAAAAGCTGCAGATTCATTTTGAAATATATTCATGCTACATTTGCTCAAAGCATTGTCTTTCTGCTAAAGGAATTCACCTGCACATTGAATTTCCTCTATAATATACTACTGATAGTCTAAAGAAATATTTCCATGTATCTCTTTGTCTGAATTGGGAAGCTCTGCATTTTCTTTGAGTTCCATTTCTTCTGAAAACTAGTTGTTGACAAATAAGAGTGTCACAATGATTGTAGGACTGAATTACCCTGTTGATTTCCTAATTCGTTGCTTGAATTGTAATGCCTCAAAATAAGTGCAGTCTTTCTAAAATATTTTGTCATCTTATACTCTTTGAAAGATAAATGGTCTTAAACAGAATAGTTGTGGAAATTCTTTGCTAGAATTGAAGTTTAAACATCCAGTTCTAAATCCAAGATGTTGTAGTTTACAGCTGTAATGTCCCCTAAAGAATCATGTACTGAATGAAGGCTTGGTGCCCCAAAAGGCTCATGTATTGAAAGCTTGTTCCCTAGCTGGTGCCACTATTGGGAGGTGGTGGCCACTTGAGAAGGTCGAGCCTATTTGGAGGAAGTAGATCATGAAGGTGTGTCCTTAAGGGTATATTTTGTCTCTGGTTCTCTCTCTCTCTCTCCACCCCCACTCACTCTCTCTTTCCCTCTTTCCTGGGCACCATGAGGTGAGCAACTCTGCTCCACCACACATTCCCCGCCATGATGATGTTTTTCTACCTTACCATAGACCTACAAACAACACAGGTAAGTGACCATGGACTGGAACTAGGAACCAAAATAAATCTTTCCTTCTTTAAATTGATTTCTCAGGTATTTTGTCACAGTGATAGAAAGCTGACTAATACCCAAGAGAATGTAGTTGGCAGGGATCTCTCTTTTTGAGGGAGGTTTTTCTAATCCAAGTGCTAGAATTCTAGAGTCAAGTCCAAATTTGAAAAGAAAAGATAAAAGAGGGGGATTTCCAAGTTTAAAAGAGGGCTAGAATATGTATAAAAAGAATATGGGAGTGCAGATATATCTTCCAGATGCTGATTTCATTTCTTTTGGATACATATCCAGAAATGGAATTGCTAGATCGTATGGTAGTTCTAATTTTAAATTTTTTGAGTATCCTCCACACTGTTTTCCATTATGGCTGTATCATTTACAGTATGTTCATTGAAGTCTTATTCATAATAGGCAACATAGGGAAACAACATAATTGTACCTTGATACACAAGTTGATAAAGAAAATGCAGTATATTTGCCCTATGATATATTATTCAGTCTTAAAAAAGAAAATCTTACCATTTGTGTTCATATGGATGAACCTAGAGGACATTATGCTAAGTGAAATGAACCTGGCACAGAAAGACAAATGCTGTATGATTTCACTTATATGTGGAATCTAAAAAAGTCAAACTCATGAAAACAGAGAGTACAATGATGATTTCCAAGAGCTGGGGGATGGGAAAATGAAAGATGTTGGTCAAAGATACAAAGCTCAATTGTGCAATATGTGTACATTCTGGAAGTTGACTGTACACCTCTGTGACCACAGTAAATAATGATGTATTGTACGCTTAATTATTGCTCAGATGGTAGGGCTTAAGTGTTCTTACCATGAAACAAAGCAAAAGAAAAGGCAGCTATGCAAAATAATGGGGATGTATCAATTAGCTTGATTATGCTAATCCTTTCACAATGTATATAAATAGCAAATCATCATGTTGTTCACCTCAAATATATGCAATTTTTATCTGTCAACTATATCTCATTAGAACTGGGGGTGAGGTACAGGATTCAGGTTCAGATCTGTCATGAAGCTGTGGGTAAATAAGGCAGTTGTCCAGGTGTCCATTTCTATATTTATGAAAAGAAGGGACTAGGTATCAGTAATCTGTAAGTTACAACATTTTTATCAGAAATTGGAAAAAAGGAAAAACGAGGCGACTCACAACTAGCTCTAAAATTCTTTCCACATTTTTAAATGTGGGGAAAAATTATACTGTTTAAATTCATACTTTCTATATTCCATTTCCCATACAGATTAGCAATGGCTATTGCTTTGGGAGAGATGGCATCTGTAAATTTGACTCAATTTTCTGCCTAAAATTCTGGATGTCATTGTTGTAGGACTAGAATTTCTTTTCTTGCCACTTCTTATTTGAAAGGCTTTCACTTACTAGGCCCACAAGCTATGATATTCAGGCTCAATGCCAGTAAAGTTTCAGGAAAAAGAGTGAGAGAATTATTTAAAAGAACTACTTTTTGATAATGGCAGTGTTTTGACAGTTTTTGACAGGCAATTTGGAATAATGCAACCTCCTGGATTACAGCCAACCTCTGAAATGGGCTGTAATTTAGAATGATGGCAGTTTCTATGACCTCTGTTTTGGAGAGTCACTGGAATTAAAAAGAAAAAAAATTCCAAACAGTTTAGGTCTATATTTTAAAACCTGGTTTAAATGTTCTGATATATAGCCATTTTTAATGAAAGGATTTTCTTGTCCTATGCACAACTCCAAATCCCTCTTTGAAAGCTGGGGAAGATTTTCTGCCTTTCCATGTGTGGTAAAACTCTCCTCAGATTTCACTCCCATCCAGATTATGGATATTCTGATGAGCTGGCTATGGGTATGTCTGTCCCTTCTGTCCCCTGGATGAAATCAGACCCACTCTGGCACAGGGACGTGTATCATGTTGTCATCCCTCAAAGGATGGAAACTCTGAGCTGTTGCAGCTTCTACAACTTTCTCTTTTCACATAAATGTGCTGTCTCAGGTCCTGAGTTTGGTCCTTCAGGCTCTTTTGAAAAATAGATTCTATTACTTCCTTAATTCTGAGAGTTAAATGCTTTTTAAAGAGTCGTGTAATTTAAATATGAGCTGGGTATGCAGTGTAGGATTTTCAAGTGAACCGCAATTCTCCAAACATACCAATATATTCCAAAATTGCCAGTTGTAGGCCATAAAATATTTATATTACAGAGTTAATAATGTATGTTTAGTAAGAAACAATGAAATATTTAGAGTTTTTCTAAAGATACTGTATGGGTTTTTTCCTCTGCCACAGCCATTTTTCTTGGAGTAGGCAAAATAGGCAACTTTCAGAGCTCAGAGAAGAGCATGGAAGTATCTCCAAAGGAAAAAAGTGTTCTGAGGCAGTAACTGAAAAAGCCTCCAGAAGGATAAGAAATATCATTGAATCACAGATATCAAGACATGTATTTCATACAGTTGAAGGTCTAAGGAGGCATTAGCAAATGTTTTTCGTATCCTTACCATTGAACTGAAGAGTTGCTAAGCTAGTCACTGCTTTGCCTAAGCTCTTCTGTGGGAAGATTGTGACCCTAGAGGATGGTATGAACTTTCAAGCTTCCCAATGTTTTAAAAATCTCCCCTCACACCTTCACTGACTTTGAACATGATCCAGAAAACCCAATCACAGTGTTACTAAATCTTCACTTTGTATGTGTAGGAAAAAGCCGGAGAAAGTTCTTAACAGAGGTTTCAACAGAATTGCTGGAGAGAATCTCCCAAACAGAAATTCACAGGCTCCCACCCCAAGAAATTCTGGTAGGATAAATCCAGCAGGGTCTGGCAATCTTCATGTTTTAGAACATACAAACAATAATCCAGACAATAATCATCTAGGTCTAGGAACTACAATAAGGCTGAATAAGAGCCTTATTAAGAGCCAATAATAATATTTGGCTCTTCCAAATATCCAGGCCCCAATCCCTAGAATCTGTGAATGGCTAAATACACAAATATGGCTAAATATGGCAAAAGGCAGGCTGCAGGTGTGATTAAATCAAGAATTTGGTGATGGGGAGATTACCCTGCTTTACCGGATGGATCCAAAATGTGATCAAAGTGTGCTTACAACAGAGAGGCTGAGGGAGACTTGAAACAGGGCAGAAAGCAAAGTAATGATGGAAGCCAGATGCTGGGCTGCTAGTTCTAAAGAGGGAGCCATTCCCACCTGCTCTAGTGGTGGGAGAAGGCGGGGAAGGAGATTCTGCCCTAGAACCTGCAGAAGGAACCAGCGCCCCTGACATATTGACTTCAGCTCAGTGCAACTGGCTTGGACTTGTGACCTTTTAGAATTGTAAGAAAAAAATGAGTGTTGTTTTAAGCCACTGAGTATGTGGAAGTTTGTGCCAGCAGCAATGGGAAATTAACACATGAAATTCATAGGCTCCCACCCCAAGAAATTCTGGTAGGATAAATGTGTTGCCCTAAACACTTCCATTGGAATGGCCTTTTATTGCTACACACAACACTTTAAACCACAGCTTCAAGGCCCTAGGATTTAACTGGTACCAACTGTAGAGGGACACTAAAGCAGCCTGCTTCTAGAAAATATTACCATCTTCCCATCTGTGTTGAGCACCTCCCCACAGTCCTGTTCCCTTGAGAATTCCCTAGCTGTCGGAAGAGGCCAGGTTGCACCAAGGGTGAGGTCCTGCTGCCAAAACCTGCATCCCTCAAGTTTGGATATCAAGCCATAAGAACTCATCATACTGCTCCTGAGTGCTCAGCATTCTGCTTGCTACTGTAGGGAATTCAGAGAATTAGGAGAGATCACTCTCCACTTTCCTGCTGAGTACAGCCATTGCACAGCAGTTACAAACACTTAGGTTGCATTTCCAGGAATGTCAAAGCTGAGGCTCCCCTGGCTACAACGAATATTGTCTCATTCTGGGACAAGACAAATGCATCATCACAGCTTAAGGGAAGAAGATGATGTCAAAGCACAGGCTTACCAGTTATACTCTGATTAGAAGATCTGGAAATCTAGTAATTTTCCCACAGTGTCAAGTTCTCAGGAAGCTGAAATATGTATTAACAGTAGGTGTATTCCAAGGTGGGTGAGGGTATATGTGTGTGGAAGGAATCTCTATATTTTATCTGTCCTTGTCCCTATCAGAACTCCTCATGGTGAAAGAATGAGAGGGAGAGGAAAAAAAAGATGGCAGCTGCATAGAGCTGGGATAGCATCTCGTTTCTATGACGACAATGTCTGTTCTGCTCCCAAGCTCCATCTGGTATTTTCAGGCCTAACAGCCAGGTAGCATGTAAATGTCTGATGGGAAAAAAGTCACCAATAGAGATTCTTTGGATCAGGCACAAATGAACATAGCAACACCAGGGCCTTTCTAAGAAAAACAGTGTATTACTTCTCCAGCCATAGGGCAATGTGAAGACAGACCACATAGTGCACAGAACATATGCAACTGTATTTTATGGACAGAGCAAACACAGCAAACACACAAAATTCAGTAGCTTTGGAGGTGGAAATGGGGTGCTTTCTCCTAAGGCAACGGAGCAGTATTCTCATGGGATGATTCTTTCCTTCGCCTTGGCTTCTTTCTCCAGTCCTGCATTGTGGGATTGTGTGTGTGTCGTGTAATATGGATACAGTAGCTCGTGCCTGCCTCACTGACCTTCCCTTCAGATTTTATCCTTGCTTATTACTGTTCCCTGGTAGCTCTGCAGAATTTATGAGAAGCTGAATTTCAGTCCTCCTTCATGGGCCCTGGCTCAGAGAAAAGCATGCTTTCAAAACAGCACAATACAACACAGCTGGTCTCCACCATCTCCTACCCACCATTTTGTGCATATCTATCTAGTGAAAATGCCTTCTTTTTCTTCCTAAATTATACTATCATTAAAAACATAACATCTTTACAAACTTATAATTTGCCTAAAATATAATACAGAATTTGATTTTATAGATAGGCTGCCAAGCACTGTTTGGCACACACTTAGGCTAAAAAATTATTTGCTGTTTATATGACATTCAAATTTAACTGGACATTCTGTATTTTTATTTGCTAAATCTGGCAACTCTATTTATAGACAGGAACATAGGCCTTTAAATTCATTTGATCATTTAGGCTTTGATATGGTATGTGGAAATGCTACCACATTTAACCTGAGGTAGAAATGGGGTGCTGAGTATTGGTTTCCAGCCTGTTCTAGTTATTAAAATAAATATTAGAATGTCCATTGTTTACATCAAAACCTAATGTTTATACCAAACCTTTGCACACACTCATTTTTTCTTTATTTATTCAACCCAGTTATTGGGCACCTGCTATTTGCCTGATACTTCCAGAAGCTAAGAATCCATAGTGTGCACAGGATCCACAAGCCCTTTTTAGCATTTGACTGTGGCACTTGGATTTTACTTTAGGACACTTATTCCCACTATGTACAGAAGGACTCATCAGACATGGCTTCTGCTGACCCAAAGGAGATAAACTAGATCAGCTCTCCCTTACACATCTTAAAATTTCCCCAAACCTCATCAAACCAGTCCCACAGGCATTCAAAGAATTTCCAAAAGTCATTAGCTTCCTTTGCCTATTTCTTCACACTGTTTTCCTTCAGTATCCTAGATTAGGAGGCAACTGCCAGTGGGAGAGTTGGGGATCATCTGGGACACCATCTCCCTCAGTTTGTAGGGTCTGTTCTTGTCCTCATGGGGATCTATCTATCCGAGAGCCCCTCCTCTGTCCTATTCTAAATCCTAATAGGAGATTTGGACTCACCAGTGAAATTTGCATTCTTTCTCCCTCTTTCTTGCTGGATCAACCTAACTCTTTACTCTCTTTAACTATTTCACCTATTTAATACTGGTACCTATTAACACAGACAAGAGAATTAAAGGTCTGAAGTCTTCCAGAAAGTTCTTGAGACATGGGCCTACTTTAAGTTTTTTCCATATGACTTAGATTCTTTTCTCCCATATCTCACCTTCTGACTGCAACACATTTCTATGAGCACTCTATGACTCTTATTGTATATACTCAGATATGATATTTAAAATACATACCATATAGATAGAATGATGGCCCCAAAGGTATCTTTATCTTAATCCTAAAAACTTGAAAACACGTCACCTTACATGGCTAAAGGGACTTTGGAAATGTAATTACTTTACGGATTTTGTGACGAGAGGTTATACAGATGATATATGTAAATGCAATACAATCATAGGAGTCTTTATAAGAGGGAGGCAGGAGTGAGACTGGAGGACATTATATTGTTGGCTTGAAGAAGGAAGATGCCAGGAGCCAACAGAAGCGGGCAGTTTTTAACAGCTGAAGAGGAAGGAATGATCTCGTCAAGCCTCCATAAGGACTATGGATACCTTGATTTTGGCTGACTAACACCTCTTTCAGACTTTTGACCACTAGAAAAATATGATCATAATTTTGTACTATGTTAAGCCATTTAATTTTGTGATGATTTCTTTGTAGTAGCTATAAGGCACTGAGCAATCAGAACTAACTCTGATCAGGATCCTTGTCAGCTAAGCCATGTGCTAACCAGTTACATACTGGTTTGTGGGTAAATCTGCATGGTGTGGAGGTGGACAGCAGAGGTGATGGGGTTGGCACTGGAGACTAGGGCAGTGATTCTTTGCTATTCAGTATTGGAGCATTTCAATGTATTTATAGTCAGCATGAATATGCTGGTGAATTTCTATTGGGTATACACTAAAGTACAACTAAATTTAAAGAATGTAAAATGGATTCAGGCATGATTTTGAATTTTTCTTCCCTAAGGCCTTGATATTAATCTTTAACCAAAGTGGCCAAGACAATGGTTCTCATATATTTCTTGATTCTTTTCTATGTATCCTATAATCTGAAATTTCCATCTACAAGTTGTTTATTTCCTTTTTCCTGCTTCCTTCCTTTCTTTTACTCTGCCTCTCCTATCTCCATTTGAAATTAAGTGAAATAAGGGAGAAAGAGAGTCAATGATTCACTTAAGGTCACATAGGAAGTTATCAGCTAAACCGAGCCCTGGATGTGAGTCAACATTCTCAATCCTGTCCAGGATGATGTGTTAATCCTCCACCAAGTGAGCAGCACTTTGTTGTCAACTTATTCTTGAAATGCCATTATTGTTCTGCATGTCTCTGTAGGGTCTTCCTCTGAATTTTGAATAAAATCTAACATTCCTTCCATTGCCTTCAGGGGCTGCATAATTGGATCTTGACCCTTTTGACAGCCCATCTGTGCACTGGTCCCACTGGCTTCCTCTCTGTTCTGCCGAGCCCAAGGTATTGTTGGAAAATGAATGTGTTGTTAATACTGTCTACAGCAGGTCCCTATCCCACACTGTTTTGTTGGATACAGTTACTATGTTTGCATTGAATTACTGCATATGTATACATTGTTTGAATTGCCCCTGTAGGATCTGTTAGTGCCAAGTTCATTTATCTTATTCACTGTTGTGGCATGGAGTCTGGCACACAGTAGGCCTTTAATACATGTTCACTGAAGATGTCTGTGGTCATTCCTTATGGACTCACCCTGAGGCTATAACACCACTCTCAGGGCACAGAAATGCTAGTCCATCGTGTACACCACTGAGACAGGCTGTCAATCAGATGCTGGAACTGAAGAAAAGAAAGAAAGGTTTTTGGTCAGTTACATAAAATATCATACCCAGCACTTAAAGGAAGTGGAAAGTAGCTTTGTGACCTCTGTGGTAATCAACTCACACTGTGAAGCAGGAGATTTGAATCTCCTTATCTACTCCTAGATGAGAATATTATGTTTCATTTACAGTTACAGCCTTCTGGTCTGAAATATCATATTTTATGAGTAATAGCATCTGTTAAGTAAGATAAAAGACATCACAAAAGAAAATGAAAGCATTTAAAATACAACAATTACTGAAATAAAATCATCTTTAGGACATTTTCCTGACAAGTTCTCTTAGGTTTTATTAATTTGTTCTAAGAATATCACCATGAATCTTTTTTATGAGAGTTTGAATCCTGTGTGCACAGTCCTTGCATTTATTCACTGGAGGCTAAGGCATGATAACCATGTGGGATAGCAGCTGTTCCTGGATTTTCTCTGGGTTAATGCCTTAAAAAAAAAACAAGGAGATGGTACAGGGTAGATTATTGTGCTAGAAGGAAAATTTCATTTTAGGTTCATGGTTTTAGTCCGTAGTTTGTAGACTCTATTGCTCTGGGTGGGAGGTACAGCATCATGGTGGAAGAGCCTGGCAAATAAAAGCAGCTCAAGACATGTCAGCCAGGAAAGAGAGAAAGAGAGATAGGTAGATAGATAGGTAGAGAGAGAGAGAGAGAGAGAGAGAGATAGAGAGAGAGAGAGAGATACCAAGGGGACAAGGTATATAACCCTCAATACACTCCCCACCAGTGACCCACCTCCTCCAGACATCCCCCACTTGCCTACAGTTACCATCCAGTTAGTCCATTCCAGAAAATGAATTGATCCACTGATTGGGCTACAACTCTCATAATCTAATAATTTCATCTCTGAATATTCCTGCATTAACACAGGAGCTTTTGGGGGACAGCTTATATCCAAACCATAACAATTATCAAATAGTTTAGGAAACCTGTGCATGTAGATATTTTATAGGTAGAATGATGAGATGTACTTGTTAGTACAGAACAATAAGAGTATCAAATGATGACAAATATACAATTTCCTCAGCAATTCTAATATTTTTGCAGAATTCTTTATGTGTGTTCAGACGTTTAAGTTCCTTTCATTCTTTTTTTCATTTTATTCAATCTATTTCAGAACTACTTACTATTACCTAGGAAATACTCAGAGCATTCTCTGTTTAAAATGTTTCTTGGTGAGCACTTTTATTTAAATGCTAACTAATTATTTCCTTTAACCATCTTACAGGGTTTTCTATATTCTATTATCAACACACCTGCAATGTCAAATAAAAGATAAGGTTTATGAGCCATGTAAACTATAATAAAACATTTCAAGCTGTCTATGGCATCGTGGAGGGAAAATAATGGTAGTGTCTGGTTTTTATAATGTAATGCTATTGTACTAAGGCCACTAAAGTCATTTTAAACATTGAAAGCATAAAGTAATTTAATCCTGATAAATGAGCAATTTAGCAAAGTGTTTTAAGAAGAAATAGTATTTATGATTCACTCTACCTACATACATATATGTAAATATGCACATTAAATTTCTCAAACTTTCTGGAGTCACTATGAATAATTCATAGAAAGTAACAGAAATATTAAAATTTATCCCAAATTTCCAAATAATTGCTATGACTAATTCACTGAAATTAATAGAAATCTTCATTCATAACAATCTTAATAAGAAACTAAATAGAGTAAAATATGTTCATTACTCAAGTTCAGATCTACTCAACCAAAATGCTATTGCTTAGTGGGTAAGTAGCTATGTATTTATTAGGTAAGCAAAAATATATCAATGATTTTAACTATCAATAAGGAAAAAAGTCTTAAATTTATTTTTTAGTTATTTCAATGTAATCCAAAAACCACTAAAATTTTTTGTCGTGGCAACTACAACTCTATACGACCAGATTGTAAACCCCCTGTCTTAATCTTATTCATCTTTCTAATGCCAAATTCTGTCCTGCCTGACATAGACTTACTGAGTAAACAAATGAATGATCCTTGGTGGAGAATAGTGGTTTCCATGTTTAGTTTTGGATGTCTTTCCAGAGCCAGCAGGCTGCTCTCTTGGGTAAGGTATCTGAGGCAGCCTTCCTAGTCCCTGTGCTGGGCTCTGGGCTCTGACAATGTAATACTAAGCTCATGAGCTATACTATAAATTCTTTTTTCAGAGATTTTGATATTTAATGATTCCTAAAGTATTAATGGAATTTCTTCATGTACTATATTTCTCAACCAAAAACAAGGGTTCGCTTTTCTTAATTAGTGATTAAGAATTGACAGTTTTCCTTCAGTTCTATTTGTACACATATCAGACTGTTTGAAAGTGATACTTACATTTTAAGTGCTTGTATACCTATAAATGATTTTATCATGTGTACGTATATCTGTGTATGCATGGATGCATGCATACATATGTCTTTATCTATTAATCAATCAATCAATCAACTGATCTATCTTCTATCTTAGCTCTTTAAAGAAGGATCCTTGAGATAGATTAATTGTTCCAGGTCTGCCCTGGACCCTGGCTGTTATACCCTTTCTTCAGACTCTTAAAAGAAAATTTAATATAGAAAACAGATAGAAGAGATATTTTAACTGAAGTGGTTGAAAGCCATTGGTGAACAGAACTGATCTTTCATTGGAACAGAAGAGCTAGGAGGGTGTTCTAGACCTGGATTTGGTGTTGATTGCATGTGCATCATTGTGGAAATTCATAAATGCCTAGCCTCAATGCTAATACCTAAAAAATTAAAAGATTATGCAAGATGTTTTCAAAGTCCCTTAAGCCACTAAAAATGCTTTGACTATAATATAAATGAATGAGTCTCATTTAAGTTTTTAATTTTTTTAAAATTTTAATTTATTTATTCTAATTAGGTATACATGACAGAAGAATGCATTTTGATTCATTGTACACAAATGGAGCACAACTTTTCATTTCTCTGGTTGTGCCTGATGTAGAGTTGCACCATATGTGCAGTCATACATGTACCTAGGGCATTGATGTCCATCTCATTCCACCATCTTTCCTGCCCCCAAGTCCCCTTCCCTTCAATCCCTCCCTTTTGACCAAAGTTCTTCCATTCTTCCCATTTCCCTCCCTCATTATGGATCAGCATCCACTTAACAGAGAGAACATTCGGCTTTTGGTTTTTGGGGATGGGCTAACTTCACTTAGCATGATATTCTCCAACTCCATCCATTTACCTGAAAATGCCATAATTTTATTCTCTTTTAATGCTGGGTAATATTCCATTGTGTATATATATACTACAGTTTCTTATCCATTCATCTGTTCAAGGGCATCTAGTTGGTTCCACAGTTTAGCTTTTGTGAATTCAGCTGCTATAAACATTGAAGTGGCTGCAGCACTGTAGTATGCTGTTTTTAAGTCCTTTGGGTAGAGACCAAGGAGTGGGATAGCTGGGTCAAATGGTGGTTCTATTCCAGGTTTTCTAAGGAATCTCCATACTGCTTTCCAGATTGGTTGTACCAATTTGCAGTCCCACCAGCAATGAATGAGTGTGCTTTTCCCCCTACATCTTTGTCAACACTTATTGTTGCTTGTATTCTTGGTAACTGCCATTCTGACTGGAGTTAGATGAAATCTTAGAGAAGTTTTGATTTGCATTTCTCTGATTGCTAGAGATGTTGAACATTTTTTCATATATTTGTTGATCAAGTGTATATCTTCTGAGAGATGTCTGTTTAGCTCCTTAGCCCATTTATTGGTTGGGTTTGTGTTAAGTTTTTTGAGTTCTTTATATATCCTGGAGATTAGTGCTCTATCTGATGTGCATGTGGCAAAAATTTGCTCCCAAAATGTAGGCTTTCTCTTCACCTCATTGAGTGTTTCTTTTGCTGAGAAGATTTTTCGTTTTAATCTATTCCATTTATTGATTCTTGATTTCTTAGTAAGAAGAGTGAAGCAAGAGGCATCACAATACCAGACCTTAAACTATTCTACAAGTCTATATTAACAAAAACGGTATGGTTTTTAGCACCGAAATAGACATGTAGATCAAAGGTACAATATAGAAGACACAGAGACAAACCCACTTAAATACAGTTTCCTCATACTCGACAAAGGAGCCAAAAACTACATTGGAGAAAAGATATCCTCTTCAACAAATGGTGCTGGGAAAATTGGAATTTCCAGAAAAATGAAACTAAATCCCTATCTATTACCATGTACAAAACTCAACTCAAAGTGGATCAAGGACCTAGGAATTAGACCAGAGACCCTGTGCCTAATAGAAAAAGTAATCCCAAACCTGCATCACATTGGATTAGGCCTCGACTTCCTTAACAAGACTCCTAAAGCACAAGTTTTTTTTTTTTTAAATTTTAATAATTTCCCACAAATTAACTTTTAAGTCTGTTATAGATTGAATCATGCCTCCCCAAAGATAAGTTGAAGTTCTAACCCAAGTACTATATTTGGAAATAGGTGACCATATTTGTAAATGGGATCTTTTGCAGATATAATTGATTAAAAGGAGGTTATACTAGTTCTTAGAGTAGGCCCTTCATCCAATATGATTTGTGCCCTTATAAGGATAGAAAAGAGAAAGGGACAGAGACCCCCAGGGAGAATTCCAAGTAATGACAGAAACAGAGATTGGACTAATGTGTCCAAAAGGTGCCAAGGATTATCAGTAAGGACCAGAAGTAGGGTTAAGGCAAGGAAAAGATTCCCTTCAAAGCACCTGAAAGGAACCAACTGTTGACACCTTGATTTTGAATTTCTAGACACCAGAACTGTGACAGCAAAACTCTCTGTTGTTCTAAAACACCCAGTTGTGACACTGTGTTATAGCAGCCCTTGAAAACTAATATAAATATTAGGGAACTAATGCAGTACTTTGTATATGAATCTCATTTTTATGTCTGCATATCAGATACATAGCTGGCTATATACGTATTTATACAAAGGCATGACCTATTCTCAATTGTTTTTCTTTGGATCACATTGTATTTTAGTTCATTACAGAAGCTGTGGATTACTAATACACATTCTAGAAGTCTGAAAATGTCTTCAGGAAGAAATACTAATTGGTAATAAGTATTTTTTTTTTTTGGAAAATCTATCTGCTTGGAAATGAAATAGCCACTGAAATAGTTTCATTTCTTCCAATCTGTAGATTTTAGAGGTAGTGTGAAGTGGTTAAGGGTCTATTGGGATTCAAATCCTAAATCTGTTATTTTGCTACTGTTTGCACCTTGGACAAGTTTCTTAGTTCTTTAAGCCTCTGTTCCCTAAGTACCAAAGCATTGATCTTATAAAGTTGTTGTGCTGATTAAAATAATATATTCATGTCAAAGGCTCAGGTGGCAATTGGCACAAAGTGAGTGCTACGATCTAAACTTTTGGATCTCTCCAAATTTCATGTGCTGAATTCTAATTCCTAAGGTGAGACTATTGGATATGGGGCTATAGGGACATGGTTAGGCAATCCCTCACGATTCATCAATGTCCTTATAAAAGAGATAGCATGATGCTACATAGTATCTTCTGCTTTGTGAGGATGGAGTGAGAGAACTCATTCTATGAACCAGGAAGAAGGCCCTCATCAGATACCAAATCTTCTGGCACCTTCTTATTGAGTTTTCCAATCTCCAAAACTGTGAGAAATAGAGTTCCATTGTTTTTAAGCTATCGTAGCTTATGATACTTAGTTATAGCAGTCTAAGTGAACGATGACAGCAAGCTACTCAACACATGCTAAATGTCAGTCTCTTCCTTCCTGGTGCTTCTAACACACTGCCATGAATTTATGGTATAGAGCAACTCTGGCATGCTACTGACCTGAGACAAATCATTACATGGCTCTCCATTGTACTTGTGAAAATGGTAAATACCATATAAACACTGGCTGCATCTAATTTTCACCCTTTTTTCTCCCTTTACTTTCTATCTAATGAGGGTCCAACCTCCTTTAAAAAACAGCTCATATTTATCCCCTACTTATAAGTCTTCCCAGATCATCTGTATCATCATATTCCCTCCCCCATATTCTATAGCACAAGGGTGAAGGTCTTTTCCTTAGATTCCCAGGAGTTACTTGTGTATGCTAGGTGTCATTTGATAGATTATGACCTTCAGGAGGGCAGGGCCTCTATCTTTCTCACTTTGTATCCCCTATAGTACCCAAGAGAGAATTTAACACTTAGTAGATACCCAATAAATGGTCGTTAAACTTAGTTGAGCCCCTATATTTTTCTTTGTGATAGATGCCCTAAGAAAAACATAAAATAAATGAATTACTTTTCTTCTTTCCATTGTAATATATATGCCCTGGGCTAGTGAGTATTTGCAAGCCTGGTTTAGAACTTAGAGAAGTCATCAATCTAAGAAAGGGGAGGAAATGCATTTTAAATCACAAGAGCAATATAGCCTTACATAAGGCCTTCTAGCAAGGCACTTATTGATGGGCCATAACCCAGGTGCTGGTGTTATCAGAACAAAAGTCTGAGGTTGAAAGACAATGAGTGATCTTAACTTTTATACTCCATAGGTATGCAATTCAATGAAACATCTACAGATGGAAAGTTTGGATTTGAGAATCATATGTGGGTATCACAATGCAAATAATTGGCTTTCTTTCTAAAGAACATCTGTTGAAACATCTGAAAGCAGTTGTTTATACTGCTGCCAAAATGCTGAAAAATATAATAATTCTCCAATGAGGTTAGAAATATCCAGGGGAAGAAAAATGTTTTTATGTAGTTCTGTTTTTATTAAATCTTCTTGTTGTTTCTCTAATATGGCACATAGGAGATGTTCAATAATATTTGTTGAATGAATGTTGAATGAAAAGCAGAAACTCATTAAACAGTTGTTGAATGAATCATTTCTCTTCTTTTGGACTTACAAGATACATTTTCAGAAAATAGTATGCTCACAAGATTTTATCATGTCATACACCATTTTTATTTGGCATAAATTTAAGTAATGCTACTCTTGCTCTGTACATTATAGGATATAATCAGCATATATAAGAGAAAAAAATCTCAACAGTATACAAAATGTATGAGTAAAGCTAGATATATGATAGCAACATTTTAATATCTTAATATGTTACTTTTTATTCATTATGAAAATGTAAAATTTGAATTGTGAACTTACATAATTATGCTTGCTTCAATAAACAAAATAAAAATTTAAAGCCCTTCTATGCCTATAGTTATAGTAGCTCTATGAAGATTCTAATGAGATTTAAAAGCAACAGAATGTTCTGGGATGTGAGGAAGATGACTGTAGAAGATGAAGATGCCATTTCTTCCCCTATTTTCCAGCAGCTCTCTCTTCCATACCCCCACGTGAATGAGGCGACTGGACTCCAAAGGCTGTCCAAACTTGCTCTGCCAAGTTTCAGTACATAAAGAACATGTTAAATAATAAATGGAGTTTGAGTGTAACTAATAAAATTGGAATGTTAAATAGCATCATGCTTTTGAAAACCAGCCTCCTTGTGAGGATGCTCCCTGTGCAAGTCCACAGGAAATAATTCTGAAGGGAGTGATATTAATTAGTAATATAGTTTATCTTCTGGAAGCCCTTTCTTTTGATGGTTGCTGCAGTACAGTTCAGAAGCCTCCAAACAAGTGCTCAAAGAAAATGACTCAAACCACAATTTCAGCTTTGTTTTCCATCCTTGAATGAATAAAATAGTCCAATTTATTTCTGCATATCTAAATTATACACATGCATCCATAAAATGGAGGATTATGAGTTATAAAAAGGCACTTAAGAAGGGTTTTGAATGCAGTGGTAAAATGCTTGTGATATAATAAGAGGAAAGAGCAGAATCCAAAATTGAATTCATGGTTAGCAATTCCAGATTTCTTGGTTTCAGTTGTCTGCCATGTACTAGGTTAGCAACCTTGACAAGATACAGAGTTCAAATCCTGATTCTGCTACTTTCTAGCTATTGTACCTGACCTTGGACAAGCTACTTAGCTCTCTCTGCCTCAGTCTTCCAAGTGTCAAAACCATTGGTCTCAAAAGTATATTCAAAGAATTAATATGCCAAGGTCTCAGATTGTCATTGAATTGAATCACTTATTGAATTCAATTTGTTCATTGAATTGTTCTGTGCCTCAGTTTCCTCAATTATACTATGAAAGTCACAAAAAAGCCATCTTGAAAAAGTGTAGAGTACTTAGAATAGTACTTGGTAAATATGCAATCCATTAGAGTAATATGATTAAATAATATTAACTATTTTTTATATTATAATAATATGTAATAATATGTTTTGTAAAGGAAAAATGCTGGGTGAGAAGGGTTACCTGGAAGACTATAGCCAAATTTTCATTAATATTTGCTTCTTTATATACTTATGGGTAATTTTTTTCTACTTCATTACATTTTTCAGTATGTGTTTTTTGATAATAAAGTTAAAAAATTAAATTTTATGTTGACATGACTTGATGGAAACTAAGGCAGAAATCTGAAATAGGTTAAAATTTATAAACAATTATACTACAGCACTTATGAAATATTAAGCCTATTGTGATATGACAAAAATTTACACTTACCTTATTTTACTTAGTTCTAAACACATTCTAACTAGAAATCACTTTTCAAAGATTAACCAATATCAATTTTACATTCAGAAATGAAGGCAAATGTTTATTACAATGTCAATATTTTGACCTACTAAAACTAAAAATATTATATTTTTTAATTTAAAAAATCCCATGTGAAAGTCCCAAAGGTGCCTTTCATGTTTAAGCTTTAATTAGTAACCACTTTGGTCTCTGACACATATTACGCAGATATTGAAGTGTTAATATTACTGCAGCTTGATTACAAAAGGCAATGATTAATTTTAAAGCAGACAAAAAAGATATGCCCTGATTACAAAGGAATGATTAAGGCGGAATGTCAGACATTGCACATTTATAGCACTCTTGCCATCGCCCAAGGATAAGACTTTGCAAAAGTTTATATTTAGAATCACGGGTACTCTTGTACTTTGTAACACTGGGTGTTTGCATCTTGGAGCCTGAGCACCCCAATCCCGTGAAGGCCTAAAGTCTCTCTGGTTCGCTCACAGGAAACTACCCTGACTGCCCAAAGGGCCCAACCGGCCGCCGTAGCTTGAAGTTCTCGCGAGGCCTGAACGTGAGCCCCGCCCTAGCAGCGTGAGTGGGTTCTGCTTTGCCAAGTCTGAATCCTCGGAAGGCCTTGTTCCTAAGAAGTGAGGGCCCTGGGAGGAAAAGACTGGCCACAAGAAGGGCTGCTGGCCAGACCGCCCAGCCGGGCCTGGCCCCTGGGTGCTGTGTTCCCTGGGCAGAAGGCAGCGCTTGAGACTTGTTCGAGGGTGTGGGGGTGGCGGCGGGAAACCCGGGCATGCAAACTGTCAAAGGGGAAACTGAGGCCACGTGGGCGGCTCCCTACTCTGGGCCCCGACTGTGGCCCGCGTGGAGCTCTGTGCTCAGCATAGCCAGGGATGGGCGTTGGAGGCAGGTCCAACTGGGAACAGGCTAGAAGAACCCTTCCTTATTGTCTTTCCAGGATCCTCAGACTCAGTTATAAAATATTTAACAGCCAGAAAAGGATTCGCGGGAGTGCGGGCCCAAGATGAGTTTAGAGTCCTTGTTTCAGCACATCATCTTCAGCGAGCATCAGGCTGAGGAGAGTCGCCGGGTGATGCGAGAAGGTCGGGTGTTTCTGCCCTTTGCTTGGAACCTTTTGTCTTCTCCAGCTGGGAGGTTGGGGAAGGTAAAAAGCCCAAGGTAGTGGTCAGGGTCCTTAGGGGAGTTTGCCCCCCGCATAGAGGGAAAGACAACTGAAAGGTGGCCTACCAAATGCTCTGGAATGGGGACTTCAGAAAGATTGATGTGTCTAAAGATTTAATTTGTATTACAGTAAGGTCAGAAATAACCAGATGTCGTGAAAAAATTAAGAAAGCAACAGAGGAGCTGAATGAAGAGAAAATCAAGTTGGAATCTAAGGTATTCACGTGGACAGCATGCTGATTATCACTTAATAAAATCCATGTGAGCTTGGTTTTGGAGGGATATTTCACTATCTAACCACTTGTCCTTCAACTAGGAATCTCTCAACTTTCTGTGTTAGTGGAGTTTGCTATCGTCAGATAATATTTAAAGTTCTGCATCCGGTGAAAACCTTCAGTTCTAATATGAACTTGCCCAAAAGAAACTAGTTTAAGTAAAGAAGAATTCATTATTCATTTCGTGGGATGGTTAAGGTTTTAAAGGAGCACAGTGTCTTTGGAAGAATAAATAGTGCAGTATATAAATTTGGAATAATATATAATTTAAGTGTGCTATGTCAATGTAATGGGTTGAATGTAATTTTCATTTGAATTCCTTTTGTTTTCCAGTTCTTTACATTTGGGACCTGTCTTTCATCCAAAAGCATACCACTAGCATTTCTCTTCTTGCTGCAGCATTTGTAAAGTTCTGTTATTTTCAATTGGAGCAAGAGTCCAATGGCTTCTTGAAGGATTTTGAAGGGTGCATAGAATTGTGGAGAGGCAG
Source organism: Geosciurus inauris (assembly GCA_004024805.1). Classification (NCBI taxonomy): domain Eukaryota; kingdom Metazoa; phylum Chordata; class Mammalia; order Rodentia; family Sciuridae; genus Geosciurus; species Geosciurus inauris. Next base: position 8,352 of record PVHX01000248.1, on the reverse strand, counting down.
ACAAAAGTAGTAGAGAAAACATCTCTGGAGTCTGCCTGAGTCCTGTTGGAGAGAAATCTAGTCAAAAGTAGAGGGCTACTATCTGGGAATAGGAAGAAACTATTGTGAGTTCTTGATCAGGGAAAGATGTGATAAAAGTGGTTTTGAGAGAATCTCTCCAAAGTCTAATTTGGAAGATGAGAATAGATAGGAAGCTCAAAACATTATTCAAGTATGTTGCAATGAAGGCCTCACTATGGGTTGAAGCAGACAGTTATTCAAAAATGTTTATTCAACACCTAATGATGATCTAAGCAAACAGTGTGCAATGGGACATCCGAGCAAGTGTTTGCTTTACATATGTGTATACTAACTTACACTGTGAGGAGTTTTCAGTCTTCTTTGTGAATGAAATGGTCCTGGAACCCTCACCACTTGGTGAGCTTCATCTGTTCTTTCTATGTCTTGCTGAAACATCACCTATAAATCCCTCCCTGGACATCATAGTAAAATTCTGTTAAATAACAATACATGCTTGTGTTTGTATCCCCCATTATTTTGTGCGCAATAGATTTAGAATTTTTTCTTACCCATATTTTTTCTTGTGTCCAGTGCCTAGCATATAGTATAAATTAGTGTGTTTAATGAATTAATGAATACTAATTGTGTGGTAGATAATAGGGAAAGTGCTGTATTTTTACTTAATGGACAAAATTATACCCATTTATAGTTACCATGTGATGTTTCTGTACAAGTATACATTTTGTAATGCTCAAATCAGGATAAGCATGTCTATTCCTCAAACATTATCATTTCTTTTTTTATACATATATATTTTTAGTTGTAGATGGACACAATATTTATTTATTTTTATGTGGCGCTGAGGATCGAACCCAGTGCCTCATGCATGTGAGGCAAGCACTCTACCACTGAGCCACAATCCCAGCCCTATCATTTATTTATTGTAAAACATTCAATAATCATCTGCAGAAAAGATACTGGGCACATTATCTTTTGAAATACAGTGTACACTGTTATATATAGTCACCCTTCTTTGCAATAGAACATCAGGACTTATTTCTTCTAATTGTAACTGAGTACTGTTGACCAACCTTTCTCCTTCCCTCCACCCCTCCCCATTATGAGAGAGTGCCAGCTTTTAAAAGAGAATTTGGAACTATTATTTGGTGAGATCCTACCTCCTGTTTTGTCCGTGAATAAGGTAAATTAGCTGTTTCTAACAGTACTAAAAGCTGGTGTGAGGAGCAAAGCATAAACAATGTCATTATGCTAGCTTTCTTTTCCTTGAAAAAGACTTAAGATACAGCTTCTAAGTAACCAGAAGCTTATATAAGTAATAGACAAAGTATATATAACTAGGTCATGCATAGTAGTGAGCACCTATAGGCTGGCACTGTTCTAGATACTTCACTTATATTAACTCCTTTAATCTTAACTGGAGTCCTGTGATGAGGCATCATCATTATCCCCTCTTTTAAAGGCAAGGAAGTCGAAAGGTTAAATGTCTTGTTCATGATACATAATTTAAAAACAAACTACTGTAATAACAGTAACAGTTCAGTAATGACAGCAGATTTCTTGAGTTCATTTTAAACTTTTTTCTTCATGACATATAATAATACATCTAAAGCTTTGCATTGGAGAAAATATTTTTAAAAGGTCACCTATGTACGTTTTTGTATAAAATGCATTTTTTCCTAGATTGGCAAAGATATTGACCTGACATAACTTTTTTAAAATAACAGGTTAGTTTTTGTAATATTTTTTTGTAAAAAAATTTGTTCTTTGTAATATTTTCTTTGTTAGGAACCTATTTTCCCTGAAAGTGGAAATGTAAATTGTTCATAGGTATATACATATATGAAGAAAATGTTGAGTCAGTTGTTTGTATTAGAGAGAAGACAGAGTACATCTCTAACATTGTTTAGAAACATTTGCTGAAATTACTAATTAATATAGGCTTATAAATGTGCATTGCTTTTTAATCAGCTCGTATACATGGATAATAATACAATTGTATCTAATAAAATTAACATATAAGGGTCACAGTTCATACAACACTAATTTGTAATTGAAATAATTTGATTTATAATTATAGTCAAGATGGTATTTGTGTGCATATAAAGATTTTAAAAGTGGAACTACAATTATAATGTAAATGACTAATGGAAAGAACTAAAGAAGTAATCATAAATTGATTTCTTGTTTCTTTTATTCTCAGAGTTAATTATATGCCTGCCAATAACAATGAAAACATATTTACTTGAATATTTGACTTGGCATTTATTGACCCATTTGTCAAGTGGAAGCAACATAAGGAGAAACTAGAACACAGTTTGGATAAGGCAGTGCTTGAGCTATTGTACAGTTATACATTCAGAAAATATTTGGGGCATTTATTTTGGAGGTTGCTTATGGCCAATGTATTTAAGAAGTACAGTATTCATTTTTTTCTGTTCTGTAAAACCCAGGTAGCATGTAATTAGAACTTGAATGATAGCATTTGCCTTTCAGGGCTCAATGAGTCCTTTAAAATATATGGTTGTGAGAGTCTCAGATTATATAGTATGATTACTTTGTGAATTGGACAGCTACAGTATGCCTGGTTAGGTTTGGTAATATGAAAACAGAAAGATGAGAACATGCCTTGGATTTACATTAATGCTTACCAACATGCCCAAAGCTTCCAATAGTCAAGGAAAGGTTTCATAGTATTGATGATAGAGCAAACCAAAACTAAGGACTCACAGAACAATTGTAGTTTCTTATAAGCATCCCAAAACAGTTTCTTCTACTTAAAAAAAGGGATATAATTTGGGCATTTAATTTTTGTAAACTTATTATAGGAAACCCCAAATGACGCTATAATCCCTTAAGAGGGAGTAAATGGAGGAAAATCTGAAGCTATTTTATGAACATTTTGTTTATTCTTTCAGTTTGAACCTATTGCATAAATATAGCAATAATAAAATAATATTTCATGAATTTTTAAAGGAAACATTGAAATAAAGAAGTAACTTAAGGTGACTTTGTTTACTTTTTTACTTAAAAAATGTGCACATTTCTTTTTTTAATTGGTAAAAGTTAGGAACTCTTTCAGAACAGCAAGCAAAGTCATATCCTTTAGTAATCTGTTACCTAATTAGGGAAGGAACAAAATCACAAATTACCATCATTTATAATATTGAAATGGAGTCTTATAATTAAAGTGGTTTTTTCCTTTCTAAATTTGTTTTATAGACGAACAGTTTACATCCTGCCTAAATTTAATTTTATTATTGAATAAAAGTTTCTTAAAGGCCAAGTGCAGTTGCTCATGCCTGTAATCCCATCTACTTGGAAGGCTGAGGCAGGAGGATGGCAAGTTTGAGGCCAGCCTGGACAACTTAGATGCTTTCTCAAAATAAAAAGTAAAAAAGGATTTGGATGTAGCAGTGGTGTTAGAGCACTCCTATGTTCAGTTCCAATTCTTATTGCTTCAAAAATTTTTTTTTCTTAAAAATGTGAATGAAAGAAGGCATTGTTTCTCCCTTCTAATTAACAACTTGTTTAAATAATATATGAGTTATTTAATCTTTTTTTTTTGTACCGGGGATTGAACTCAGGGACACTTGACCACTGAGCCACATCCCCAGCCCTATTTTGTGTTTTATGTAGAGACAGGGTCTCACTGAGTTGCTTAGTGCTTCACTGTTGCTGAGGCTGGCTTTGAACTCATGATTCTCCTGTCTCAGTCTCCCTAAGTGCTGGGATTACAGGCTTGAGCCACCGCGCCCGGCTGAGTTATTTAATCTTGACTTTAGAAAATAAGATGGAAATTGTTTTTCAAAATTTAATACACTTGTTTTCCATTAATTGCCACCAATAAATTTTTAATGTTTTTATTAGTGTGTTACAGTTATACATAATAGTGGGGTTCATTTTGACATATTCATAAATGTATATAACATAATATGCTCCATTTCAACCTCCAGTACTTCCCCTTTCCCTCTCCTCCTTTTTATCTTCTTTCCCCTGATCTCCCTTCTCCACTCTGCTGGTCTTTTATTTATTTATTGTATTTTTATTTGGTGCCTTATAGTTACATATAAAATTAGAATTCATTGTGATATACTCATACATGCACGTAGCATAATTTGGTCAGTTTCATTCCCTAGTTCCTCCCCTTTGCCATCCCTCCCCCTCTATCAACTTCTGTTACTCCACTTTTTTCTTCTATTTTCATGAGGTTCCTTTTAGTAGTATTATTCCTTATTTCTCTCTAGCTTCTGCATATGAACCCTTGATTTCCCTAGTCTGGCTTATTTTACTTAGCATTATGTTCTCCAGTTCATCCATTTACAAGCAAATGGCATGCATAATTTCATGTTTCTTTATGGCTGAGTAAAACTCCATTGTGTATGTATACCTAATTTTCTCCATACATTTATTTGTCTATTGATGAATACCTAGACTGGTTCCATAACTTGGCTATTGTGAATTGCACTGCTCTAAATATTGGTTTGCGTATATCACTGTAGCATACTGATTTTAGTTTTGGGGGATAAAAACCAAGGAGTGAGATAGGTGCATTTTATGGTGGTTCCATTCCTAGTTTTTTGAGGATCTCCATACTACTTTCCCAAGTGGTTGTACTAATTTTCACTTCTACCAACAATGCGTGAGTGTACCTTTTTCCCCATATCCTGGTCTGCAGTTACTGTTTTTTGTGTTCTTAATGATTGCCATTCTAACTGGAGTGAGATGAAATCTCAGTATAGTTTTGATTTTCCTTGCCCTGAATGCTAAGGATATTGAAAATTTTTTTCATACATTTGTTGGCCATTTGTATTTCTTCACTTGGATCATGTTACCACTTATTGATTTTTTTGGTGTTAAAGTTTCTTGAATTTTTTATATATTCTGGATATTAATCCCCTGTTGGAAGAGTAGCTTGCAGAGATGTTCTCCCATTGTTTAGGCTGTCTCTTTACACTCTTCATTGTTTCCTTTGCTATACAGAAACCTTATAATTTGAGGCCATCTCACTTATTGATTCTGGGTTTTATTCCTCGAGCATTAGGGGTCTTGTTAAGGAAGTTGGTACCTGCCCCAATATGGTAGAGTGTTGACCCTGTGTTTTTTTCCTAGCAGTTGCACTGTTTCTGGTCTAATTCAAAGTATCCAAGAAAATGTGGGGCATAGTTACACTTTATTGCTTACAGTCTCTCAGTCTCCTTTACTGGATTCTTTTAAGCCGTTTGACTTTAAAACGTTGAAAGTGGGGCAGTAGAAGGGGGATGAGATCCAGAGCGTAAGGTAAGAATTGGCCTTAGACAAGAGGAGAGATGCCTCTTGTGTTTTAAAAGCTAAAAGTAGGTAACGTAATTATTACTATATATCAGCACTTATATTAAGCATTTTAAACATTATCTCAATTAATTCTTACAAGAACCCTGTGAGGTTGGCATTAAGAAAATTTGAGACTTAGAGAAATTAAGCTAGTTGTTTGAGGTCACATAAGTGGTAAGTAATAGATCTGAGATTTGAGTTTGTATTGATGACTAGAAAGCTGTCAGCTTTAACCATTACACTATAGTATCAAAGGAGAGAAAGAAGGAAAGATGAAAGTGGATGCAGGGAAGTTTGAACACTCAGTGACAGGAAATTAAAGGCATAATTCACTCGAAGTTATGTCAAATTTCAAATTTGCTAAGTATGTGTCATGTGTGTTTAAAGAAGTTATTAATAAGAATGTGCCATTTCATTGTTCCTTTGCTTGACTAGTTAAGTAGCCTTATGTAAGCAAAAGAATACTATTCTTTTGGAAAATTTTCCCTGTAATGTGGCTGCTCATCACTGAAGATCAGTTAGGTTAGGATGAATATATTATCCTTGCCCTGGAGGGACTAAAAGTCACAGAAAGGACTTCTAGAAAGGAGGCTCTTTTCAGCTTAGGGTTATCTTGATTGCAAGTAACAGAAATTCAGTTCAAAATGGCTTAAACAATCTAGGGAAATTAATTGACTTATGTAATTTAAAATACAACTTTTGATTTGACAGTTTTTAACTATCAGTTGTAATTGCATCAGATTACTTTTGACAAAAATCTGGCCATGGTGGCTTTATGAAATAAAGTTTAATTTTTTTCTCATGTAATAGGTAGTCTGAAGGTGGGCAGTCCAGGGCCATTAAAGCTGCTCAAAGAAATCTTAAAAGACTCTAGCATATACTTTTTTTTTTAATCATTCTTAGCATGTGATTTTCTTCTTTAGAGTCACAAGTACTATTCTAGTTATAGGCATCATATCTGAATTCCAGCTGGAAAAAAAGGAAGGACTAAAATAAAAAGTGTCTTCTCATACAGCTTTTTATTGTTTTAGGGAAAGGGAATTCCTCCCAAGGGACTCAAGGCCTGTTTCCCAAGAATTAAAATTTTACTATATAATTCACATTGGCAACGAATTCTGGGAATATATTTTTAACTGAGTATATTATTGCACTTAACAATACAGGAATTTTATTACTAAAGTAGAATAATATGCCCTTGTGAAATAATTTACTGCCATCTCCTAAGGTCACATGCTTTTTTTGTTCAAAATCAGAGAGAGAAGGATGTTTCCAGAAGCTTTCTTTGAAAAGTAAGGAAGTTTCTTCCCCAGATACTCAACAGGTAATTTCTTTCTCCCATCTCATTTTCACAAATTGTGGCTTATAACTACCCTGTGAACCAGTAACTGTGGTCTTCCAAATTCAGTGGACTGTTGGGAAGGTGCAGGTTTCCAGAAAATATTAACTAGTTACTAAAGAAAGGAGGAATGCATGTCAGGGAGGCCACCATAGTGTCTGCAAGAAAAGTTCTCATTAAAGTCAGAGTGGTTATGTAGAGAGTGCCTATGGTTGGTTGAAGTATCTCAGGTTAATTATTGATTATGTTTTATCATTTACTCTTAGTATGATTTATGACATGACAGAATATAATGCAGGATTTTCCCCAATAAGTTATCCCTCACTTAAGGAGATGTTTTATGCTTAAGTCTTTAAAAAGCCTTTCATATTATAAAATGCACTTTAAATTCTTTTATTTTGAACAATAACTCAATTAATGGTAGTTTCAAATGCTGGAAAAATCACCTGATTAAATGGATAAAAGGGGAGGCAAAGACATTTAATGGACTTATTTATTATTCCTGGGAGTATGACTTCAGAGTTCCAAGTGTTAGATGTCATTGTAAAAAAAAATGTCACTTAATGATGACTTAAAAATAATTAATAAATCTCTAAAACATAATGTGATTTAAAAAAAAACTAAGTTACATAACTTTGGTGTCATTTAAAAATATGCAAGCAAAAACATATCTTGTGAGGGACATATAAATATAGTAAAAGTCTAATGACATGCATGGGGATGATAAATAGCCCATCAAGATAGTGATTATCTCTCTTAGTGGTGGAAGATAACTGTAATCAGGGAAGGGTGTACAGGGCACTTAAGCTACATATAATGCTTTTTTTCTTAAGCTTCAGGTGGGGACACAGCTGCTAGGTCACTTTATAAAATAAAAATACATTTAAGAAGCTACAAAGCAATGATTTTTAGCCTTTACCCAAGAAAATTTACTAAAAATTTTCTTTTCCCAAGAAAATAATAAAAATTACTACATAATCTAAAACATTGTCTTTACCACAAAAGAAACCCTCTGCTTATTAATAGTTATTCTTCTGTGTCCCTTATCCCCAAAATTCTAGCAGCCCTATATCACAGTTAATACTTTTTTTTATCCTGGGCATGTCATATAAATAGAATTATAATATATATGGCCTTCAGTGACTGACTTCTTTCACTTAGCATATTTTCAAGGTTATCCATGTTGTAGCATATTATCAGTATCTTATTCCTTCTTATTGTTGAAAAATATTTTACTCTGTATAAACCACATTCTGTGTATCAGTTCATCAGTTGAAACATTTGGGTTATTCTCACTCTTTAGCTATTATGAACAGTGATTTTTAGCTGCTATGAACACTTTTGTACAAGTATTTGAACATATATTGTATTAGGTCAATTGCTAACTCAGGTTAATGTTGTTTAGAAAATGCCAGACTGTTTCCACAGTAGCTCCACCATTTTACATTCCCACCAGCAGTGTAAGAGGGTTCCAGTATCTCTGCATCCTTGACTACACTTATTCTCTTTTTTTTCCTAAAGACATCTTAGTGGGTGTGAAGTGATATCTTATTGTGGATTATATTTCCAGGTCCCTAATGACACTGATATTGAACATTTTTTCATGTGCTTATGGGCCCTTTGGCACATATATTCTAAACACGAATTCTTTGATTAATGATCATGTTTATGATCACCATTCTTTT